>JARHVA010003811.1:400000-885000 GCA_037957365.1 Torreya grandis | reverse complement strand
TCTAGGATTTCATCACCTAGAAGATACCTTGCCTTTCCTGGTGATCCTACTTAGACTTCACTACTAAGGGGAGGACCCACTCTGTTCTCTGGCAGAGTATAAACTATAGGCAAAGTATATATTGGCTAAGTGGCCCAACTCAGCTTTGGATTCGTGAAGTGAAGGGAGGAAGCCCTAGCACCAAGCCACGTACTGAACCTAACATAGATTTTTGAGCACCAAAACATAACCTAAAACCAACCATAGACTTCCTCTTTAGGACCGGTTCTAAAAGCTCAATTCCCAAACATATTCTTCTAAGGCATAAGCTACCACGACTCTAAAATTTATTCTTAGGAATTTAACATTTTAGAGGTTGCTTGCCATCATCTATTTTGATATTTTTATCTGATTGTTTGAGTTGGTGAGGTCACATTATTCTAAGGTCCAAAAACAACTCAGAATATCTCCTTTTTCAAAAAACTCTCAGTTTTTTGTGTTTCTGGAATTACACAAAAACTGACATTAGTTTTTACACCAATGTCGGCAACCCAGCTTTGCTAACATCAGTTATTCCACCAACCTCGACAACATTTCATAACTAACATCGATTAGTAAACTGATGTCGGTCACTGTCAACAAATTTTCTTTCCAAATAGCAAGATTAAACCCTGACTTTTTTGCTGTCAAACACAAATTCTGGTTTTCTAAAACTGAGACACACAATTTTTGGACCCTGAACCCATTTTTCCTTGGATGGTTTTGACACGTAGTCAAGCCAAATCTCTTGTTGACCATGCAAGGCAAAAACCACTCCCACCTTCGCCTTCTATACCAAGTCATCTAATGGAGTATACTTTAGACACTGAGCATACTCCTATCCAACCTACCCCAAATCAACCTCCTATTGTTCTCATAGGGGATCAAGACTTTGAGACATTCCTTGACCTCAATGTCAAGGCTCTCCAACACTATCTTGTAAGAAGCCAAATGTGATATCCTTCAAATAACCTTGTTTATGGGATGCCAACTTCCTTGGTTGAAGTGGCAATGATATCAATAGCTTCCATTACCCAACCTATGGTCACTCAGGCCATTGCCTCGAATAGTAATCCAACCATGGCCAATGTTCAAGATTTGGCCTCCCCTTCTATTTTTGGACCTACCTCCATCGGGGTTTCCATACCCCCTTAACCATAAACAATTCAAACAAGTTTGACACCTTTCCAGAACTTGATTGTCTCTATCCCACCCACTCTTACGCCTATAAATACAAGAGTGACTACTTATCCTTTCACTAGTGTCACCACTATTCAACCACCCTTGGTGGCATCTAGTCAAGTTATGCCCTCTAACTTTATGGCACAAGCCCCCTTAGCCTCAACATTGGCCCCTATGACAAACTATCAACATGTTGCATCTACACAAATGCAACCAAGTATATCATACGCCCCTCCCAACGCCTTCCAAGTACCCTATAAGTTAGGGGGTGCCCCTCCTGCCAATCCATCAGCTGATCTAATTAAGATGCTAATGGATAAGATGTCCAATCTTGAGACATCTATTTTGGGTTCGAGGAATGTTCTTTTGTATGAACAAATCTGCAATGAACCCATCCACCCTTTAGTTCCCATTCGACCATACCCTAGCCAGTGGGAACTCCCAAAATTTACTTGCTTTTAGATTAAAGAGGACCCATAACAACATCTGAGAGCATTTAGACATGCTTGCTACCTCATAGCGCATGATGATGCATTATTACTTCACACATTCCCCATGTCACTTTTTGGCACCGCCATTGACTGGTATAGCTCCATTACCAGTCATTCTCTCTTTACCTTTACTCAACTCGCTCAACTATTCCTCGACCATTTCTCAATCAACATCACTAAGAAGGTCTCCATCATAGACCTTTATTCTATTAGACAATTTGACGATGAATCAATAGTAGATTTCATCTCCCATTGGAGAGGTTTGATCAACCAACTCTCCTTTTCACTACCTCAACCTGAGCTCATTGAGCTCTTTTCAAGAGCATGTGCCAAGTACATCTCATCTACTTTGCAGGTTCAAACTTTCTGCACTTTTGATGAAGCTTTCACCATGGCCCGAAAGCTTGAACTCCGCACAGTTGAAGAGGATAGAGTCAAATTGTGTAGTAAAAATACCAATGCAAAATCCAATGACCCTTCATCTTCTAAATCTTTTTCTTCCCACTCCAAGTCCAAGGGATCATCAAATGTTGTAGTCTTTAGATCATCATCTTCTACCACAACCAACCAATCTAAACCTTCCACATCATTAAACATCACAAAACAATTCCAACAATGGTATATATAGCGTCAATACACTCCAATAGGAGAATCATATGCTTCCATATTGGATAAACTAGTGAACCAAGGGGTCCTCAATCTCCCTCAAATCTGACCTGTCTAATTTAACCCCTCACAAGCCATCCCTACATGGAATAGGGAAAATGACTTTTGTAACTATCACCGTGTCAAGGGTCATGACATGGACAATTGTAAAACCTTTAAAAACATTGTTCAAGACATGTTAGACAAAGGGGACCTTGTTTTGGAAAATCTTAATGCACCAGCCAACCAAAACATGGATGTCTTTAGGCAACCATTTCCTAACTATCCCCCAAGTCAAAACAATGTTTAGACCATGGTCGATGACCTTCAAGAGCGCAATATACACACAGTCAACATGGTTTCTCCTTTTATTCCCAACCAACCTCTCCCACAGTCTAAAGAGGTTAGTCAACTCACTTCTCCACCATGGGTAGAAGAGCCTATTCTACCCATATCACCCCCACAACATCAAACACCTCCTCCACACATACTTCTATCTCATGAGGAACCCATATTACCTATTCCTCTTGCCTCGACCTTCCCTCTTATTCTACCATTAGAATAAATTACCATTCATATCTCACGCCCTCATGTAGAAGGGGCCATAATCCCTTTACTTCACCCTTTAGAGGAGCCTTCCTCTCCTATTTGTCCTCCACCGATGGAGGATAGTCCTTCATCCACCTCCCTTTCACATGTAGGAGAGTCTACTTTGACCTCTCCCATATTAGAGGATGCTTTGATGGCACCAATGCTGACTGCCCCACCCTCATCCTTCTTATTACCAATGGAGGATCATACTTTCCATGCTCCTAGACCACATGTGGAAGGCATGATCATCCCTGTGCTCTATCCTCTCGAAGAGCCACATTCTCCAATCCCTTATCCACCGAGAGAAGAACTTGCCATCTCACCCACTTTAGTCGAAGAAAATCTGGTGACAGTTTTCTCTTGCCTTTGGCCTGAGATTGTTGTGTCCAACATGTTTCTACTCTCGCAATCACCCAAATCCTCCAAAATACCAACTGTAAGACCTTGCGTGACGTCACCTAAACCCTTCTCTTGATTGGTAGAAAACTTAGGATTTCTCCATTTTAGAAACCTAAAACATGAGGTGCTATGGGTGTGACTTAAAGCTCCTTAACTTAAACATCCCACTTCATCTTATACTACTGACCCTTCTACGATAATTCACCCCAAAGTTTTTGATGAGGATTAGGCTTCCACTTCTAAATCATCAGAAGCTCAACCTTCCACGTCTGAACTCAAACCCTCATAGGCATCTACCATGTCAAAATAGATTAAATCTCTTGGTGTTCACCCTATATCAAACCTCACTCACCCACAAGTGAAGGTAGATTTGAACCTTGCCCCACACAATAGTGGTCCTCGTACCACACTAAAGAAAAGAGCTAAACCACATCAGAGAACTTCTCCCCCACCTTCACCATTACCCTCTATCTTGGGTCCACATCCTTCTACTTTAATAGGAGTACTCCCAACTCCAACACCTCATTAAAAAAATCACCTCCATTACTCCCTCTACCCATCAAACATATATTTCCTTCAAAAAATTTGACATCTCTCACCACAAAAGTTCCATCTACACGTGTGGTCACAACACCAAACAAAAAGATGGTACGAAAAACTCCTCCTACAACTCCTAAATAGAAGTTGTCAACCCCTACTACAACAATGAGTGTAAACCCATTAGTGGGGTCCTATGTTTCACTATTACGCCAATTGTTATAGTCTTCTAGCATCGTTCTCCTGCCTATTAAGCCATACCAACCTCTAGGATCAAAACCATCTTGGTTCGATGACACTAAAATTTGTGCGTATCATCACACACCAGGGCATGATACTGAGCGTTGTTGTGCTATTAAAGTTTTCATCCACCAACACCTAAAAAAGGGCACCCTTCTCATTAAGGACCCCTTTGATAAACTACTGACACCAACCCATGCCTCCCAAACCTCCTCACCTTCATTGGGATCCCATCATCAAACTATGGTCCCTCTACCACCTTCTCCCCCTATATTCAAAATCAACAACATTAATGTGGCCACCAGGTCCCAAACTCTAAAGGATAAAGGAAAAGAGTGAGTTTCTATCCTTTGGACATATCCATTCATCAAACCTTCTCAACCACCAAAACCCAAGATTTCTATCTTGGGCACATCCCAACCAACATCTTCTGGGGCAATTCGTGACTCCATGGTGAAACAACTTCACCAAACCCCTATGAAGACGTCATTGTATGACCTAATTCAAAACTCTCCACAACATTGCCAAGCCTTGATCAAAGCTTTATAGGCAGTGGAGGTCCAACCTGAAGACCCCCAACCATTGGCTGCTCTAGTCAAATCATTACCCACCGTTGCCTCCATCACCTTCAGTGATTCTAAGATTCTAGACTATGTAATAAAATTACTTCAAGAATTAAGTATAACAGCAGAATTATATCCAAATATGACTTAAATATATCCAAATATATGATAATAGATAAGCCACTTCGAGGGGGCAACCTCCACAAGCTTTAATAAGAGCAAAATTCACAATATGATGATAAATGATTACCCACTACCTCCTATATATAGTCTAACTAGGCCATGGTTACTCCATAGGCTGACCTACTAATCTAAAGAAAGCCACAATTTGGCCATAATATAATGTCAAAGAGGGATAAGTAAGTCACAAGTTGACTAATACTATCCTCATACATGTGATAGGTTAGGGGCGTAGCATGCCCTTCCCCTTCAAACCAATGTTGTCCTCAATGTTAAACAATTATGGATGTTGTTGCAGAAACTATTCACCTTCCCAAGTTGCATCTTCACTGCTTTGGTTTTTCCACTTGATCAAATATTCCTTAATCTCTCTGGTTCTCAACCTCTTAATACGTGTTTAGAGGATCTTCTCTAGTTCCAAAATGACTCATCCTTCTTCATCTAGTTCTAGGAGCTCTATCTGGGCAAAAACTTTCTATCCAATGACCTTCTTCAAACAAGAAACATGAAATACTGAGTGTATGTGAGATGAATGAGGTAACTCAAGCTTGTAAGCCACACTTCCAATTTTTTTATAGAACTTGATAAGGGCCATAATAATTTGGAGCAAGTTTGTTGTCCTTTTTCTATTGCTTCAAGGACATCTACTTGTAAGGTTGCAAATGAACAAATACCCAGCCACCCACCTCAAAAAATTTCTCACTTCGGTGTTGATTTGCTTGTTGCTTCATCCCATTTTGTACCAATGCCAAATTCTCTCTCAAACTAGATGAAACCTCTTGTTGATGTTGAATGTGCTCTTTCACATCTCGAACCTTTGTGTGCACCTTTAATGAAGAAGTGATGGAAGGTGGATGGTAACCATATAGTGCTAGAAATGGAGACATTTTAGAAGAGGTATGGAAAGATGTGTTATACACCATTCTGCAAGTGGTAGCCATTTAACCCAATGTTCTTGTTTATCTGATACAAAATAATGGAGATACCCCTCTAAACATTTGTTAACCACTTCAGTTTGTCCATCAGATTGGGGGTGGTAAGATGAGCTATGAGCTAGCTAAGTACCCAAACAAGAAAATAGTTTAGTCTAGAAATTACTAGTGAAAATAGGATCACGATCACTTATAATTATTTTTGGGGTTCGATGTAATTTGAGAACTGCTTCCATAAAAATAGCCACGACTGTACTTGCTAAAAATGGGTGTGAGAGAGCACAAAAATGGGCATATTTTGTAAGCCTATCCACAATGACAAAAATAACATTATTACCCTCAGAACAAGGCAACCCAGTGATGAAATCCATGGAAACCTCCCCCTACCTTTGACTAAGAATTGCTAATGGTTGTAACAAACCTGGGGTCTTAACTGTTTCACCTTTATTCTATTGGCATATCATGTATTCTTCCACAAACTTTTGTACATCTCCCTTGAGTCCTTCCCAAAATAATTATTTCTTAATTCTATGATAAGTTTTCAAGAACCCTCCCCAAGTGGAGATGCATGTAACTCTACAAGAATCTTATGCTTAAGCTCTAAAGTTTTGCACAAGTATAATCTACCCTTATACCATAGGACATTACCTTTCCATTCAAATTTGTCAGAGGATAACTTACCTTGCTGGAGATTCTAAATTAGAACCTGTGTATCCTTGTCTTGCTCCCATTATAACCTAGCTTCATCCACCCAATCTGCTTGCAATATGGACATTGCACCAAGTAATGCTTCTGTGGATGCATCTCGTCTAGATAGTGCATCTGCTACTGCATTATCTTTACCCTTCTTGTAGATGATTTCAAAATCATAACCCAACATTTTGGTTACCCATTTTTGTTTTTCCTCAAATGATAATCTTTGCTCCAAAAAATATTTGAGACTATCATGATCTGTTTTCACCTTAAAGTGTCTACCCATCAGATAAGGCCTCCATTGTTTAACTGTATGAAGAATAGCCATCATTTCTTTCTCATAGATAGGTTTTTGTAGATTCTTACCTTTGAATTGACGACTTTCAAATGCAATGGGTCTTCCTTCCTGCATTAGTACTGCCCCTAATCTAGACCTAGAAGCATCACATTCAACAATGAATGTTTGTGAGAAGTCTGGAGTAGCCAAAACTAGAGTGGTGCACATAGCTACTTTTAGTTTCTCAAATGCTTTGGCGGCATCATCATTCCAATGGAAAGCATCCTTCTTTAGTAATGCAGTGAGTGGAGCTGCTATGTTGCCATACCTTTCACAAATCTTCTATAGTAACCTGTTAGTCCAAGAAAACCTCAAAGGTTTTTGAGAGTTTTTGGCATGGGCCATTCCATTATCACTTTGATCTTCTAAGGATCAATTTTGACCCCTTCATGGGAAGCAATGTGACCAAGGTACTCTACCTCTTGTACTCTAAAAGCACATTTAGATGGCTTCGCATAAAGTTGGTGCTTCTCCAAAACTATCAATACCTGTTTCACATGTTGCAGATGTGCTTCCCATGTCTAACTATAAATCAATATGTCATCAAAGAAAACTAGCACAAACTTCCTTAAAAAAGGCCTAAAAACAATGTTCATAAAGATCTTAAAAGTAGATGGTGCATTTGTAAGACCAAAGGGCATTACCAAAAACTCATAATGGCCCTCATGTTCTAAAAGTAGTTTTATGAACATCTTCATCCTTGATTCTAATTTGATGGTACCCCAAGCGAAGATCCAATTTTGTGAAATAATTAGAACCATGCAACTCATCAAGTAAATCATCAATTACTGGAATAGGAAACTTATCTTTGATGGTGTACTTTTTGAGTTCCCTATAATCAGGGCACATCCTCCATGTGTCATCCTTCTTCTGTACCATGACCACTGGTGATGAATATGCACTATGGTTATGCTTGATGATCCCTGCCTCCAGCATCTCATGGACCATCTTTTCAATTTCACTCTTTTGTGCATATGGATATCTATATGGTCTGATATTTGGTGGTTGACTACCTAGAATTAGTTGAATGGCATGATCATGTTTTCTTTTTGGTGGTAGTCCTTCTGGCATGGCCCCAAAAATAGATGAGTGGTCTTCAAGAATTATTTGTAGATTAGGATGTGTAGATACCTTTGGGGGTTGAAATTCTATAGAGCATAATCATGCAATAATTCCCTCTGCCCCCTTTTTTAGCATCTTGGTCATTTGATGTGAACTAACTAATTGTGGAGATTTTGCATGTAATCCATGTAGTTTAATTTTCTTACCTTCAGAATGAAAGTGCATGAATAGTTCTTGGAAGTTCATCTCAATGGTACCTAAGGTTGTGAGCCATTGGACTCCCAAAACAATGTTTGTGTTACCCATGGGAATAGAAAACATAGGAGAGTCAAGATTGTACCCACCCATAGTAAGCTTAATACTATGGCATTTGCCTGAATAATTAATTGTGCCACCATCTACAATCATGACCTAAAATTCTAGTGTTGGGTAGATGAAATAGTTCAATTGAGTGTCCAACTTATGGTTTATAAAGTTATGTGTGCTCCTTGAATCAATCAACACTGTCACCTTCTATTTCTTGAGGAAACCCACCACCTTAAGATTTTGTGGAGTGTTAATACCTGCAAGTGCATGACAAGAGATTGTAGGTTGGAAATATTTAGGTACCTCCTATATATATTTCTCATCATCATTGGAGGCATCATCTACTTCTTCATTTTCATTTGGTCCCTCAATGTAGAATAACTTCTTCTCAGCACATTTATGTCCTTTACTCCACTTGCTATCACAACCAAAACATAATCCTTTTGCACGCTTTTCTTCAATTTACTGAGGGGTCAATCTAGCAGGTGGAGGAAATGTTGATGATGATATGCTATGATCTTTGAAGTGAGTGAATGGCTGCTTCTTCTTGGCTATGAATTTTTCCTCAGCTCTACGTGCTAGGATAATAGATTCAGAAATATTAAGTGGATTAAACATGCGTACCTCATGTTGAATGTGGTGCTTGAGTCTACCCAAAAATAGGTCATTCAAGTTTGCATTAGAAATTGTCTCCACACGTAAGGATAGGTTCTAAAAATGATGAATATAATCCTTGATGGAGCTAGTTTGTCGCAATTTTTCCATTTGGCTGAAGTAATTATCTATCACACTATTGCCATAGTGTAATTGTAACTGCTCTGTAAAAATTGACCAGGTGACATTGAGACTCATCTTTTTCTTTTGAGCACACAACCATCGATACCAAATGAATTGATCAGGTTCAAGATACAAGGATGCCATGGTAACCTTCTGTCCACTTGGAATCTGATGTAGGTCAAAAAAACTCTCCATTTGGTTGAGCCAATTGAGTGGATCTTTTCCATTAAATTTGTGCATATCCACTTTTGGTAATAGGTTCTTTTGTGGCCATGGAGTTGGATTTGAAGTAGACTGGTTAGGAGAACCACCCTGGTGGGTTTTTGAAATAGAGTTAGCTTGATGATTTGATTGATTAATATTCAAAGCCATCATGATATATCCCAAACTATATTGTATGGATTGCATATTAGATTGTATGTCTTGCACCTCACTCTGAATGCCTTGCACACTATAGTCAAACTGGCTCACTTTGTGATCTATGTCAGAAAACCCTGGTACAAAGGTTCTATTACACCCCCCTTCTGACTCCATCTCATCCTTGTTAGGAGTTTTTCTTGGAGTTTCAACACCCTTTCCTCGGCCCTGAGTTTGTGGACCTGCCATAAAAGGGTTTTACGATGTCAACTCTTATTGACACTTTTGACCCAACTTTGACCAAGTGATTTTGGAATTATTTCAGCCTCAATTAAAAATATACAAAGAACAAACCATATCCAAATTTTTATAAGCTTCCAAAAATGTAAACAAATCATAAAAATTCTTTGAATTGTGCACGATACTGTAATTTTATGAAAAACATAGCGATAACTTTTGAAAAATAGATCCAAATGATCTAAAATTTTAATAGAAGCTTAATGTGATGATTTCTCACTTTCAGTAAAAAAATTTCAGAGAAATTCGTATCCATTTTTTATATATCACAAAATTAGTGTTTCACCCACAAGATTGCCCAAATCGCAGCTCTGATACCACTTGTAATGAAATTACTTCAAGAATTAAGTATAACAGTAGAATTATATCCAAATATGACTTAAATATATCCAAATATATGATAATATATAAGCCACTTCGAGGGGGCAACCTCCACAAGCTTTAATAAGAGCAGAATTCACAATATGATGATAAATGATTACCCACTACCTCCTATATATAGTCTAACTAGGCCATGGTTACTCCATAGGTCAACCTACTAATCTAAAGAAAGCCACAAGTTGGCCACAAGTCAGCCACAATATAATGTCAAAGAGGGATAAGTAAGCCACAAGTCAGTTAATACTATCCTCATACATGTGATAGGTTAGGGGCGTATCAGACTACAACCTGGAAGATTAGGATCTCGCCCTCTTAAACTAAGCCTATCAGGAAAAAGCTTCATAGGATACATCCTTGCATCACACTCCTTGTCAAAGAGGAGCTTCAATGTCTTCTCTCTATCTCATTTATCCAACTCATTGATTATCTGCAATGAGTGTCAAACATTGTCCCTATCACCAAAGCAACTGGGGGAATTTAAACTTATACTGACTATCGCAACCTCAACCTAGCTGACCCAAAGGATGACTTTCCTTTGCCAAGCATCGACCAAAACATACCTACAACAAAAATTTGAAAGAGTGAGATTTCAAAATCATAGATCTCGTCCTTAAAGAAAATCAACACATGACCAATATGGAAAGAAGCAAATGAGGCAAGTTTGCTCCTAATTGGCTCGGACCTTACATAATAACGCAGAAGTATTGATCAAGGACTTATCATCTTTCTTCCCTTGAAAGATGGCTAGAACCTAAGCCCCTTAATGCTTTGCATTTGTGACCATTCTACTGTTAACCAAGTAATCATTCACTTGATGTTTAACTTGAGCTCATCCCTTGAGCAACCCCCGTCATCCTCATTCCTATTCCTATCAACCCTTTTCCCCTACAAACACTAGTTAACCTTTTTTTTTAAAAGCATTGATGCTTTGTCCTAATAAAAAGGAAACCCCTTAACCTCTATAGTCTAGTCCATGACTAACACTTCAGTCAACAAACAAAAAAATAAAAACATAAAATTGGGATGCCTAACTAAAGGTCATTAACTATAAATGTAGACTGCTCCCTTGAAGGACAACTACATTATTGCTGTAATTAATAGATTGCTCCCTTGAAGGATAGCTATTAAAAGCTATCAAAACACATAAATAAAAATATAGACCACTCCCTTGAAGGATGGCTATACCCAAATTTTCCTACATAAACAACACTCTCGTAGAAGCTTCTCGCACCGATTAGCTTCACATGACCACAAAACAAAAACAACATCCCCAAGTAGACTTCCCGCATTGATCAGTCTACCAAAAAAAAAACAAAAAAAAAAAAGACCGAGTAATAAACTAATAAGTCATGGACTTGTCTATAGTCGTTCTCAGGGTCACCTATAAAAGGGGCAAAGTTATCCTTGCTAAAAAGGGTTATGCTATCCTCACATCTCACATAATCACACCTATTACCCCAAAAACCCAAGGGACTTTGAGCTCACTTAATGTCATGTGATTAGAGTACTTCTCTAACACAAACCAATGGTCAATGACATAATGCATGAATGGGGCTTTTGTTTGAAATAACCCTATCTATGCTATCATTATTGTCCTAGTCAATGAAAGAGCAGCGCACCTTTCACTTCTTACACACCTTCGTCACATACTAATAACATGACAACCCAATCATTTCCAAACCACTGACATAACATCATGATTTATTTAATGCAAATATCCATTTGTGTTATGTAAATTATCATAGCCCATTCACACTAGTTTTTATGGAAAATAATACACATGGAAACTACCAACCAAACACAATTTATCTCATTTCATTTTTAGCATACACCATCACCAATATGGAAAATTGTCAAGGATGAAAAACCACATAACCTATGTTACAACATACACCACCACACAATATGGAAAAGGCTGTAACATCATCATACACTCATCATTTTAAACATAACCAAAACAACTATCAACCAAACACAATTTATGTCAAGCATATACCATCACCAATATGGAAATTTTCTGAAGCATAAATCAACTCATTTCATTTTTAGCATACACCATCACAAATATGGAAAATTGCTAAGGATGAAAAACCACATAACCTATGTTACAACATACACCATCACACAATATGGAAAAGGCTGTAACATCATCATACACTCATCATTTCTAACCTAACCAAAACAACTATCAACCAAACACAATTTATGTTAAGCTTATACCATCACCAATATGGAAACTTGCTGAAGCATAAATAATCTCATTTCATTTTTAGCATACACCATCACCAATATGGAAAATTTCTAAGGATGAAAAACCACATAACCTATATTACAACATACACCATCACACAATATGGAAAAGGTTGTAACATCGTCATACACTCATCATTTCAAACATAACCAAACCAACTATCAATCTCCTTGACCCTCTTCCTCCCTTTCTAGGAGAACTACATTGTCTTGAGGCCCTTAAAATGGGGGCTATGTAGGAAACACTTAGTTGACATGGCATCTTCTGAGGTTAGCTCGGCCATTTCATTCATTCATCTACCTGATGAACCAACCATATAACCTTTAACCATGACCTAACCTAGTCAAACCCAATCCATAGCCTACCCTCTTCTTCCCTTTTGGGGAGAACTACATTGGCCTGAGGCCCTCAAAATGGGGGCTATGTAGGCAGCACTCAGTTGACATAGAGTCTTCTGAGGTTAGCTCAGCCATTCATTTGTTTATCTACCTAATGGACCAACCATATAACCTACCATGAGCTAAACTAGTCAAACCCAATCCATAACCTACTCTCTTTTTCCCTTTTGGGGAGAACTATATTGGCCTGAGGCCCTTAAAATAGGGGCTATGTAGGCAGCACTTAGTTGACATGGGGTCTTGTGAGGTTAGCTCAGCCATTCATTGGTTCATCTACCTGATGGACCAACCATCTAAACGAGCCCAACATCATGACCAAACAACCAGCCCTGACATTGTAGAAGTCACCTTGGACTTCTCATGGGGCACATTAGAGATCACATATATCTCCCTAACCGCAACAAACAACATTTGAGATCACTTATATCTCAGCCTAACTCGACCAATGACCTTGGAGATCATGACTATCTCCTCAGACCATGACCACTTTCGAGACAACTTTGCCTTGGTTGTTTTGATTGCATATATGCTACCTCAAAAATAGTTAACAAATTGTATGCACCCCACATTATGCCCCTCACACACATTGTCAGATCATGACCAAGTTGATCCCTGATATTTGTGACATTTTCATGTTTTCTAGGAGCACTTCCTAACCTGGATACTTGGAACATGATGACCATTGGAGCTACAACTTTGATCGATCTAACCCAATCAGCTACGACCAAAAAGCTGGGGACTGATTAGTTTGATTTTAGTCCTCCTCAACCATTAGAGCTACAAATTTGATCATTTAACCCAATTAGCTATGACCAAAAAGCTGGGGATCAGTTACTTTGATTTTAGTGCTCCTCAACCTTACCTACGACAATTTAACTTACCTATCATGTGAAGTGGTATATGTTTAATCTCAACTATTGCAACGTTCACACTCCAACTTCACCCTACCCATCCACTACCTATCAAATCGGCACCCAACTTCAGATTATCCTCTCTCAATTCTCACTTTGAGGGGGAGTACCTTATCCCATACCTGGGGCAACCCACATCTATTTTTGTCTTGCAGTTCATCAAGACAAACCACAAGACAAAAAATGGCAAATGTAGACACCAATATTGTGTCAACCCCCCCTTGGTCCATTTCTAAACACTTACACATCTTATTAATTTAAAATAAACTATTTATTTTAAATTAATGACCTCACCTAGACACCTCACCTTGGACACCTCACCCTAAGACCATTTCTTACCTTATGAGTCACCCTGAGACTAGGTCATCTAAACCCTAACTACCCATGACCGATTCTCACTCCATCCTAACTTCCTAACTAACTCTCGTGCCTAATAAACTCATATTTTGACCATTCTCCAATGACATAACCACTTGGTGAAAGGAGAAAATGGGCCAAGAGCTCTCTTTTTACTAAATCTCCCTCTATCGACGTCAGTTAACTGTCGACTAATGCCAGTGGGATTGCCGACATCGGTTACATAACCTGAGTTCTAACATTGAGTTGCCCCTTGACTCTTTGCATATCGATGCACACACTCTGAGAGCAATCATCAAAATTTGACTATCATCCTCCAGGCTACCAAAGTTCTACACAAGTCATTCAGAGATTGGATTGAAACATTGTACGAGGACCTCAACATCAACCACAATAGGAACAAGCATCTTGACACCTTTGGTTCTTCAACTAATAGAGCTAAGTATTCTTCTTCTCATTTTAGTATTTTAGAACACATTGGTAATTAGTTTCTATTTATTATTTCTAAAAAACACTGTTAAGAGACCTGACTTTCTTCCTGGAGAGGCTAAGAGGCCTTCCCCTTATCCTTACCCTCTTTTCACACCTATCCTCTACCTTTTCCCTTCCTCACACCTTAATCACCTTCCCGCAACCCTGCACAAAACCTTTAAACTTCTAGACTCCTTTGTCAACCATAGAAATACCCTGAAACCTGTCCAAGGCCCATTGCCCCTACCAATATCGGCAGCCTAGCTGACGTCGGCATAATTTTCCTACTGACATCATCTCATAACCGATGTCAGCAACTGTGACAGACCGACTACAGAGAACAGGTACGCTTTATCTATTTTTCTCTTTCTCAGTCTTTCATCATTTCTTTTTATACAACACTCTTTTCATTAAATAGTGGATTGTCATCCCTTACAAAGATTTATGCTTTCGGGACCGAGCGCGTAGCTTGGCAGTCCACCATATCTTATTCTAACATTTTCTGTGTTTAAGTCTTATTCTTTCTATAGGTGTTTCCTCCACAGCCAAAGAGGAGCTCCCACAATGCTTGGATACGGTGCACAACTTAATCTGGGTAACGTACAAACCCCAGACCTTTAACCTTTAGTTTCTTCTTTCTTCTCAATGTAATTGGCAAAAACGTAGAGAAACAATACACACACACACACACACACACACACACACACACACACACACACACACACACACACACACACACACACACACACACACACACATATACATATACATACATACATATACATACACACACACACACACACACACACACACACACACACACACACACACACACACACGTGTGTGTGTGTGTGTGTGTGTGTGTGTGTGTGTGTATCATGCCATACATAACATTATATTCTTGATAACTACCTCTCAAGAGGCTAGCTCCATGTAGAAGGTCATTTAGACCATGTTCTTGATTTTGCCTTCTAAAGGCACACCTTCTCATTACATGACTTCCACATTAAAATATCTATTTTATACATGACTAGGAATTTATAAGGTCTATAAAAAATAAGATCCATCAATTATCATCCACTTAATATTCCAAATACATCTCAAGACAGACACACACACACACACACACACACACATGTATATATGTGTGTGTGTGTGTGTGTGTGTGTGTGTGTGTGTGTGTGTGTGTGTGTGTGTGTGTGTGTGTGTGTGTGTGTGTGTGTGTGTGTGTGTGTGTGTGTGTGCGTGCGTGCATGTGTGCGTGCGTGCGTGTGTGTGTGTGTGTGTGTGTATACACACACACACACATATATACACACACACACACATATATATATACACACATATATATGTATATATATCATGCCTCTATACTCATGCATAACATTATATTCTTGATAACTACCTCTCAAGAGGCTAGCTCCATGTAGAAGGTCATTGAGACCATGTTCTTGATTTTGCCTTCTAAAGGCATACCTTCTCATTACATGACTTCCACATTAAAATATCTATTTTATACATGACTAGGACTTTATAAGGTCTATAAAAAATAAGATCCATTAATTATCATCCACTTAACATTCCAAATACCTCTCAAGACTACATTACAAATTTGAATTTTTAAACTCTTCCCTTTTGGTAGAAAAGTGTCTAAGAGATAAATCACACCACACCAATGAACTTTATTAATAATAAACCAATCTAGGGAATATTAAAAGACCCATCACCTCAAATAAAACCCTAAATGGTTATCTGGACACACTTACATTTACTATTACCTTTTTCTCTTTGTGATGCTCCTACATCATTGAATTGCAATGTACAGTTCCATATAATCCTCAATAGAATGGTGTTGCACAGTGCAATAATAGGGCCTTGAAGGAAATTGAGAATTGTATGTTCCACTCTAATTCTATTGCACATTAGTATTGGGATGAGGCCATAAATTATGATTTTTACATATAGAACTATGTTCCTCATAAAACATTGAAAGGAGTCACTCCTTTTGAATCTTGAATAAGTCATAAACCCATAATATAACACTTTTAAGTGTTTGGTTTACCTACTATGGCTTACATTACAAAGAAGAAACATAAAGCATTAGAATCTTATAGTTATTCTTGTATCTTCATTGGATATCTTGAGGGTGTTAATGGATACAAACTTATCCATCCTACCATTCATGAGTTTTTCATTAAAAAGAGTGTTCATTTCACATAAGGTCCCTTAGATTCCATACTCAACACCTCTCACCCTTCCTTAGACACACATGGATTTGATGATAGGCTTAATGATTTAGATCCACCTAATAAACCTCTTGATGATCCATATTCTTATGTTGGTTATAATAATGAGATTAGTGATGAGTATTCCCCTCCTCCTCTCAAATTATCTTCAAATGATGAGGAAACCGCTCTTATCTCTTTGAGCACTAGTCTTATTTGGGATAGATAGATACTACAAAACACTAGATAATGGGTTGGAGATTCATTAGACAATAGATAAACCCATTCATAACTCTAGGATTACCCACATGCTTTCATTTCATATGATTTCAACCCACAATCATTTTAAGAGGCATCATGCACTCATGAGTGGGATACTACCATGGAAGAGGAGTATCATTCCTTGAAGAGGAAAAACACTTGGGATTTAGTCCCACTACCCAAATAAAAAAACTTATTTGATGTAGGTAGATATAACAAACAAATTTTGTCTAATATAGGTCCATAGACAAGTTCAAATCATGTTTGGTATAAAAGGGCATTTATTAGGTGCCTAGAATTGACTAAACCAAGACATTCACCCCAGTTGCCAAAATAAACTCAATACGAATCACTCTCATCATTACCACAAAAAATCATTGGGATGTTAATAAAATGGATGTGAATATTTTATCTCTTCACTATGAACGCAAAGAGGAAATATAAATGGAACAACCACAAGGATTTGTTGAGGATTCTTCCTTAGTTTGCAAACTTTGAATATCTATCTATGGACTCATACAAGCTCCTCGATCTTGGTATGCCAAGATGGAATCATTTATTATATTGTTTGGGTTAACCTAATTCCATTTATATTTTATGTTAGGATGATTTATTTTTGATTCTATTTCTCTACTTGTATGACCTATGAATTACAAGGAGTTCTCCATCCACCATCACGACAGTGAAAACTAGTTTATCTAATAGGTTCACAATGAATAATTTGGGATTGTTACACTACTTCCTTAGGATTTAAATTAATCAATTATAATATGGGATAAATATTTCACAATATAACTATGATCTTGATTTTATTTCATGGTTTACCATGGCTAATTTTAATCTAGATCTGACTCCTTTTCTATCTGGTGTGAATCTTGAAGCTAATTTCCCATCTCTTTTAGTCGATGCTACCTCATATTGATAACTTTTTGGAAGTATTATATACCTTATTCAAATTATATCTAATATTTAATATGAAATGGGTATGTTTTATATATTCATGTAGGAACCACATGAGCTATACTAGAAAACAACTAAGCAAATCCTTCACTACATTTAGGGCACTCATAGTTTTAGGATTCACTATAGAGTGGGCATTAATATTGACTTAATTAAGTATAAATATTTATATTGAGATAACATATTGGAGAGTTTTAAATTATGTCATGGAGGTGTACTGGTGAGTGGATGAAGTACTTTGATAGCCTAAGTGACAATGACAAAGTGTGCAATGTGCTTATCCTAGTGTGCTTGAAGTTGGCTTGGTTGATCTTCTATTTTTGTATGGTTAGAGATGTTTAGGGATTAATATGGAGAATTGATCATGTTAAAATGGTCTTATAAGAGGTTTTATATGATTTGAGTGCTTGTGTGCATGAGTGGATTTCATTTGGTTGATCATTGCTTTCATCTAAACTTTTTGGGTCCAATGGTAGAAAATCTGAGTAGGCAGTTTGATGACATTATGATTTCCATGTGTGAATGAGTTAGGGGGATTTGGTCATATGGTTGTGATAAAATTATTCCTTGGTTATTATGTACTAATTCTTAGTTCATGTGCCTAAGCATAGTTAAAGATATGTGGGTGCAAATTTGGGCTTTCAGGTATTTTGATAGCATTTTATATGTTTAAATAGAGTTGAGTATGCATGTTGATGATGTTAGCATTAACACACATGGAGGTTTTAGGAGGAAATGGTCACATGGGTTTATTAATTATTGTGCCTAGTTTTTATTCACTAAATCTTAGATCATGCACCTAAGTACAAAAAAATATATGTAAGTGCAAGGTTGGGATCCCAAGTAGTTTGACATTGTTTTCCCATAGCCAAATTTGCATAAGGCAAGAAAGAGTTGAGTAAGAATTTTGGTGATGACATATCTCACATGTGTGGATGTTTCATAGTAATATGATCATATGGATTTGTTTAGTTTTGAGCCTAGTTTATTTTCATTAAATTTTAGATCATGCAGTGAAGCACATCAAGAGATATGCATGTACAAATTTGGCCTTCCAAGAAATTCTTGACATTATTAGCTTTGTGACAAAAAAATTTGAGTGAATAGATTAATGGAATTATATCTTTCTCATGTGAAGGTTTCAAGAGCAATTTGACACATGGTTAGATTCTCCTATGTGAGGAGATCAAATGGTCCAAAATTTAGAACATGCGCTTGAGTGAATTAAAAGACATAGAGGTTCAAAGTTAAATTTAAAAATAGATTGTAAAGGTTCTCATACTTAGTAATTTTTGCACAAGTTAAAATTTGAACAACATCAATGGATCATCATGCTCCAAGAAGTTAGGAAGTAGTGAGATGGTGCCAAGTGTTTAATGTTTAACATTGAGCAGATATAAAGGTCAAGCTTATTCAAAAGATTAATAGTGAGTGGGTGATCATATAGATAGAGATAAATAGTGATATTTAAAGTCAAGAGATAAAAGTGATAGTTGTCAAGAATTATTAAATCTAGGACAATCTTGAATAGATTGATGAAGTGCTTGAGGTTAAATTTTTCAGATTGCACCAGATGAGGTCAACTATTCAAGGGTTAATGTTTAGGCATTAGTGAATTATACATTAAAGTTTAGATAATATCGATGGTGCATGTTTAAAATAATCATATATTACATGATATGTGAGCATAGCATTCAAGGTTTAACTATTACTGTTTGATTTTAAATATTTGAATTTGTAAAATAAAAACTATTGCTTTGTGTTTGTGGCTCTATCTTTCAATCTATGCATAATTTGATCATGGTGTAAAAAGAAAACTTGTAGAGGACTCCAAGGTGCATATATAAATATATATTTGAATATATTAAATTGTGTACATTCATATTTTTGAAATTTTAAATTTTATTGTGTTCATGTGTATTCTGAAAGTAACTCGAGAAGATTATTTGAGCTTGTTTTGATATTGTTTTGACATCTCTTGATGAATTGGATATTGGGGAGTGTTTTAGATTCCATGAGGATGATGTTTGTGTATTATTAAGTTTTGAACAATCATATTTAGTATGAAAAAAGGTTTATAATTCGACTGTGTATTCATTCATGGTGACTATGTGCCCAAAATGTTGTTTGAGCACATTGTGCTTAAGTAGAAGGGTACTATGTTAGTTATTGGCACTTGAGGGGGACCTATAGATCATATGGAATGGGTCCATGTATTTATAAGTGGTTTTGTTTACTTTTTTTGTTTGATGAATTTCTAAATGGGTGAATAGGTCTCCATGAGACCTATAAGAGCTACAAAGCCCTGATTAAAAGTTGTAGCTGCTTAAAGGTGACCCCTATGGATGACCTATGAATATTGTATTGAGTTGCATCTTCATATGATATTTAATTAAGGGTTAATTATTTCTTAATGGATGACCAAGATGTTGATAATCATGATAGCTCTATAAATGGTGAAACTAAATGCGTTGGTTTTTAGACTTCATGAGAGAGGCTTATGTGTGTAGAGCCAAGTGAGAACCTTTAAAAGAGAATGTGTAGGTTAGTGAGGACCAACAAAAAGAAAATAGAATTAGACATGATTATTTGATTAAGATAATAAATGTGATCACATAGGTCATTGGACCTAATAATCTTAAAGGAGGTAGAATGAGTGAGTATGCTCAAGAGGTTATTTGAGAGAGTGTGTTTGGTAAGCAAAGGCAAGGTGAAGACTATGTGTTCCCAATGGATGGGTTGAATGGATGAATAGGTTTTTGATGGTTTGTATGACATTTAGGTCATATTTATAATATCATAACTATGCTCTTATAGGTTTGAAGATTGAGTGTGAGAAAAGAGTTAAAGAGTGGGGTTGGTTAGGATATGTAATGTGTCCTAATTGATCTTTATGTGTTGGTTCAAGTATTTAATGTGATTCGGCCAATAGGTATAATTGATTAAGATTTTTCAATGGATGGATTTTTTAGTAGATTAGATTAAGGTTTGTGTGTATGATCATTTGGTCATGTTATTTATATGGTGATAAAGTTATTGTTGAGAGGGTGAAGAGTGATAATCATAGGTCTATCAATAGGTGTTGAAGACATTAGTTCAAATGTGGATGTGTTCATAAGTGTTGTTGTGGTAGATCAAAATCTAAGGGGGTTGCATCCTCCTTACAAGGTGAAACTTTTTAAAGGTTTAATTGTTATGGTTGCTCAGTTAGAAAGGTGTAGAAGCTCCTTGTGGGATTACAATCTCACTAAAATATGGGATGATAGTTCCTTGATCAGTTGTATCTAGTATAATTGGTTCTTGTTATTATAGGATAGTAGTTCAATTGTAGGTTCTAGTGAGTTTTTTCCCCCAATAGGGTTTCTCACATATGTCATGTGTTATGTGTTTGATCTTATATTATCTCTCTTCTTCATTGCTATGAATGATGTGTATACTTCATGAATTATGGTGGTAATTGATTAAGAGTTTTGTAATTGAAGTTGGATTATCTAGGCTCACTATTTCACTCCCCCCTCAATAATTATACCTCTAACATAAAGACATTCAAAATCAAAAGTCTACTTATAGCTACAATTTCTCCCTCAATTTAGATTTGATTAGTTGGTCTAACAAAAAGTAGAATGTTATTGCTTTATCTTCTATAGAGGTA
This sequence comes from Torreya grandis, assembly GCA_037957365.1. NCBI lineage: Eukaryota > Viridiplantae > Streptophyta > Pinopsida > Cupressales > Taxaceae > Torreya > Torreya grandis. The sequence goes on along the minus strand of JARHVA010003811.1, from coordinate 863,526 downwards.
GAATATAAAAGGTTTGTTAATGCTACCACTGAGGCTATTTGGATTTAGGGGATTATCAATAAATTTGTCATCCATTTTCAATGACCAAAAATCATCTTCTACAACAACCAAAGAACAATCCAGATCTACAACAATCTGGTCCTCCATCAACATACCAAGCATATCAAGATTCACATGCATTTCATTTGGGAGTTCATTCATGAGTATGTCATTGATATTTATTACATCTAGAAAATGGATCAAATTGATGATATATTCACCAAACCATTCACTAAGAGCAAGTATCTTCATTTGAGAGCTATTCTTGGGGTTTTGGTAGCTCCTTCTTCTTCCTCCTATGGGGGATCATCCCTATGTACTTGGGTACCTCATCATGTCTTTGTGTCTGGACCTAATTTTTATACCCACCTAAGTTACGCTTAAGGGGGTGTTGGTGTAAATTTTTATCCCACTAGGTTTTATCTACACAATTTAATCAATATTGCTTAGGTTTAATAAAGGTCCTTAAGGGGAAAATAATCCCACATGCATGAGGATGTTGGGACTTGTCTATTTTCCATCTATATAAGGAACCTTACTATGTACTTTTTAGTTAATTATTATAAATACAATTTTTTTATTGTGAATCTATTTTTTCTTCCTCCTTTGAGTTATTATTTTTAGGGTTCACTACTCCATAAAGGTTTTCTCTCTGCATTCAATCCTATCTAGTAGATCTGATTATGGTCCATTCTGATAAAAATAACCCAAGTAAGTCCAACTTATTTTGAATAAGAAGTGCATGTTTATATTGATTATGAGTCTTACAAAATTTTCCTGGAGGATCAACCATCTATGTTACCCAAACCTAAAACCCTTGCTTCCACCTTGCCTACTTCATAGGTAATTGCCTCACCTACTATGTCTGCTCATAGCCAAGCTTACCTGGGATCCCCCATTGTTTCTAGTATTGTTATAGTTTTTAGTTATATAATTTATAATGTTCTTGTTTATATCCTTGTAGTGCCTTGTTCCCCAATTATTTTAAGTGTTCCTATAATCACTATTTCTCCTATTGTTCCTAGTAATTATATGTTTCCCGTTTCCCCAATTTATAGTTTTTCAATTTCAAATGCTCTAGTTACTAATTCCCCACTTCCAAGTTCCCCTTCCCATTAATTTTAGTTTCCATTACCATTGGATTTAATTTAAACTCAGGTATAATAAGGGTCTACATAATGCATGGATTAGTGGCATAAGTTCTTCAAATTTCTCCACCTCCAAGTGCCACCACACATGTAGATTTTACTTTTCTTAGGCCTAATCCATAGTTTAGGTTAATTGCCTTAAATCCCTTTAGAATTAGGATCTTCACAACTCCATATTTTGTAGTTAGTCCCTCTTCTCCACCCTTGTTAACATAGAGTCCTTATATTTTTCCTCATCATGCCCAAAAACTTAGATCTACACCCACACAAACTCTCCCTTGGGCTCCAATCCTATTTCCTAGGTCCCCCAAGATTCACCTTCAGTAGGCCTATATCCTCTTTAAGGATGATTTTGAATCTAGGAATTTGACTCAAGAGAGGATGTTTAGTATGGTGTTAGTTCCAAAATGAAAACAAAATAAAAGAAACATACTAACTAACATAACATCTCTAGGCCTAGACACTAGGGAGAGCTTAGTTAACAAAAATGAATAAAACACACAACTAAAATGTAAAGGAAACCTCTTTTACCTTCTTTGGATGCTCTAAAATGCTTGTTGTAGTGGCTTACTCAGCTTGTGCTCATGAAGTCCTTGGCAATGGAAGCTTGACTACCTCCATCTCTCCTTGGCACCTTTGGGTTATGGCTTGGCTTGGCTTTGGCATGGTAATACTAATTGAAATGGCTTCTTGAAGGTATTTATGCATTATAACTTTACACTAAAATAGATTATAAATTATGTTCATGGACTTTGTATTTATAGATTTTTGAGAATGTCTAAAATCAACCTAAACCATCCATCTTAAGATTGAGATGTGTGGTTGAGGATTAATTCAATTTTTGGAATTAAGTTTATAATTATGCTCATCATTACATTAGAATAAGGGGAAATTAGTAGGCATGGAGGGCATCATGGAAGGCATTGATGAGGCATGGAGGGCATGAATCCTAGTATTTATGGCATTTATGGCCTAGGGATGTCTTCCTAAGAAATGAGGTCACCTGATGATGTAGATATTAAATATTCATTTTTTAAAGTAAGTATTCAATAAGTTTCCATAGAATTTTTGATTAGGCTCTAATTTGGGTTAATTAGCGCTCAAGCATGATTAAGCACTTTATGCACAAATTACACAAATTGATTAGAATGCATTGTTATTGGTCCAAAATTTGATTAGATTAGAATTGAAAGGCAATGTTAGATGTATTAGATCCATTATCCTATTTAGGATGTTACCATTAACAAATTACAAAGGTATGTGTCTTGTGTAGAATATTTGATAGAAAAGAGCAATGTAGACCACCTAGGTGTAAAATTGGCATTTTGACTCAGAATGACTTGATCAAAATTAGCTACCCCATAAATTGCATTGCCCCATTTAGGGATAACTTGGCCAAAATTGGCACTTGAATATGTTAGTTTCACATCATTTAGCATGTTTTAGTGTTTTTAGGTCAAATTGTGCATTTTGAGTGAGAATTGGTCAAAAGCCTGATTAGAGGTTATCGGTGGCCAGATTTAGGTGTCTATAGTTTGCCCTTATTTAGGAAGGTATTACAAGCTATAATCACAATAACATCTTCTAAAATAATGAAAAAGTCTTATTTGCCTACAAATACAATGATGATAAACTAACTATATGATACCCCCATCAAGGGAATGGTTGGCACAAGTATATCAACAAATGGTCCCTCGAAAAGAAAGAAGTGAAATGAGGGAACCAAAGAAAGGAAAGATGATGGGGTGAAAACATAATGATACTAAAAAAGTAGTCAAAATCATTGAGAATGCAAGTGGGATGGTGAAAAATGGTTTGCCCAAAGGTGGTTATAAACATTATACCTTGATAGTGGAAATGTGGTATGATAACACAATGTTTTGCCCGAAGGTGGTTATAATCATTGATAAGATGGATCTGCCCCAGTTAGGATAGATAAATAAGATAAAAACATGCCCCTGTATAAGTAGACAAAGTAAAGTGGTGATAACACAATGATTTACCTAAAGGTAGTTATAATCATTGAAAAATGCATGTGGGATGGTGTGAAAAGATTTGCCCATAGGCAGTTATAATCATTGGACCCTGATTATGGAAAACATGATAAACTTGGTTGAGGATGATGATAACTTAACATAGAGGGTAATGATGAATTGGAACAACCTACTAGTAGGGAGATACTCGTTTAAACTAATAAAGGTTAGAATTATTTCATGTTTAATTACTCTATTTAGGATATGATTAGGATGGACTTGAGATGTCAGTATCGAAGAGATGTTGCCATTACTGAATAGACTTTTTGAATCTTAGGTTTGTTGTAACAAGTGTTGGTAGGAATCATGGTATAACATCATGAGGACTTGGTCAAAATATGCATGAGGAATAACTCATGTAATTCAATACTCAATAGAAAACAATGCACCAATGGTAGAAACCATGATGACATTGTAAAAATATGAAGATGGATGGATTCAAAAATAAATGTGCGAAAGGAATCACCCAATGAAAACACATAAATTAAATCAATGCAAAAGTGCTGAAAGAAAATAAATAGGTAGACAAATAAATAAAATAAGAAAAAATAAACAAACAAATAATGCAATAGAAACCATATGAACATTATCCCTAGAAAATAGGTGACAACTTAACAAATAAACAAAATAGGGGAATAAAAGAAAAGGAAGGGGGTGGCTGAGTTGTCTCTATATGCACTAGGTAATGGGATGCTACCTATATAGTTTCATGGATGCAATATCCAATAAAAAACTTCAAGCCAAATGTAGTTCTCCCAGGGAATTGGAAAAATGTGATAACTGAGGAAAACAAATAGAATGGATGTGATAGAAGACTAGGAATGGTCTTGAAAATAACAAGTGCATGAGAAACAAGGCCAAAAAGGATGGGGGAACTAAATGATAAGTGTTTTGAGGGTTCCTAGAATCCTTAAAACAAAGAAGTGGTCAATGTTTTTGTTCTTTTCTAACAATTTTTCAAATGTTTTTGGAATTTGTTTTGGAGTATCTCAAATCAATCGAGAATGAAGAGACACTAAATGGTTCAATCTCACAAAATGGTGAGATCATGGCTTAGGGTTTCTCAAAAAATGGTGAGAGTGTGGATTAAGTTGCTCACAAAATGGTGAGAGTATGGCTTAGATTGCTCACAAAATGGCAAGAGTGTGGTTTAGGTTTCTCACAAAATGGTGAGAGCATATGGAAAGGGTGATTGAGCTGACCTCAACAAGTATCAAGAACTGCCTACATAGTCCTAGAGTAGGACCTCAAGTCACTGTAGCTCTACCCTTATAGCGAAGGAATTCAATTAGTGTAGTATTCAATTCAAACAAAATAGGCACAGTTGGTAAAAAGGCAAAGTATGACATAAGAAGTGTAAAGTTGGTACATTAAGGCTTAATGTGGCCCCTAGTTTTCCCATAGGTGGTTATAAATAGGATATAATGACATAGATCAATGGTACTAATTTTCCCAAAGGTAGTTATAATTAGTATCAAGATTGGGAGTAAGAAAAGCATAAAAAATGAAGGATGCAACTACTAAAACTTTTGTTACACTATCCCAAAATACAAACTCTATCCAAAGTACTTGAACTAACTGATGAAACTGCTCAAATACTTGGATGCTAAAAATGCATAATGAATGACAAAAAACTAAGGTCAAATAGGCTAGGCTTTAGAACACACTGGGCTGATAGGTCAGAACTAGAAAGTGGATATGGCAAAGAGGATGGATAAGGATGGTATTTTTACAAAGAAGAATAGTGATAAAATGGCACAACTGAAATAGTCCTTACACCTTAGCATTTAAGCATAGTACCACTTGAGATGAATAATATTCATCAGGTTAGGAAGTTCATCTCCATCTAGAGTGGCAATCATGTATGCTCTTGATCTATAATCTGTAGTAATGATGAAAGGCCCTATCCAGTTTGGTTTGAATTTCCCTTTATGCTTCTTCTCAACCATGGTATTTTTTTGGTTTTCTTTAAGAACAAAATCACCAAGTTTAAATGTTTTATACTAACTCATTGATTAGTGGCCTTTGAGTTAGTTATGATACACTTGAATATTTTTGAGCATAGCTATATATCTCTCATCAAGTATGTCTAGCTCTTATAGGCAAGCTACTCGATAGTCATGATCATCTAGGACATGCTTGAAAGAGATGCATAGTGAAGGCAATTCAACCTCAATGGGAAGGATGGCTTTAGTACCATAAAAAAGTAAGTATGGAGTGGCTCTTATGGGATTGTGATGATTGGTATAGTATGCCCAAAGAGTGAGGAATATCTGCAAGTGCCAATCATGATCGACATCATTAATAATATTTTTGAGAATATTGACAATGGTTTTATTGGATGCCTTGGCTTAGCCATTACCTTGAGGGTAATATGTTGTAGAAAAATATTGTGTGATGTTATATTCAATATACAACTAGTCTATATCCTTGTTCTTGAATGATCCTCCATTATCAGATATAATGTTAGAGGGGATACCATAGTGGCAAATGAGATGGTTGAAAATAAATTTGGAAATTTTATTTTCAATCAGGTAAGTGAGGGGTATAGCTTCAACCCACTTAGTGAAATATTCAGTGGTGGTAAGAATATGTTTATGACCATCAGATGAAGTGGGGTTGATCTTCCTAATGAGGTCAATTCCCCATGTAGAAAATAGCCATGGTGTCAACATTAGTTTTAGAGTTTTTTTTGGGGCATGAATTAGATTATAATGTCATTGACATTTGTCACACTTTTTTACATATACAATAGCATATACATCCATTATGGCCCAATAATAACCAATATGCAAGAGATTTTTGGATAGGACTACCCTGCTAGAATGAGCACCACATACTCCTTCATGAACTTCTCTTAATGCTAGTGTAGATTCTATTGAAGTTAAACAATGAAGTAGAGTTCCATCAAAACTATGATGGTAAAGGGTGGATCTAGGTAGAGTATAATGAGTGGAATGATGAATGAAGGATTTGGTTTGTTTTTGAGATAAGTTAGGTGGCAAAACTTGGTCATGAAGGTAGTTGTAAAGGTCTGAGTACCAGATAGAATTAAGACCAATAATATCATAAATCATTGCAATGGTTAAAGGTTTATAGGCTAGTGTTAACAAATTCTTGATGAGGAATTAATACTCTCTAGCTTTATCTATTTTTTGAATTAGAGAGCCAATAGTAGCCATGGCATCTGTAGTTCTATTACTAGCCCTTGGTATGTGCTTAAACTGAATGTTGGTAATTTATTGTTTAAGAGTGTTGACCATGGCTTTATATAGAACCAAATTGTCATCTTTGGTCTAAAAATGATATGTGACCTGATTGATGATTAACTGAGAATCACCATAAACTTGGAGATGAGATATATTCTAATACACTACTTGTCAAATTCCTACAATAAGTGCTTCATACTCAACCATGTTGTTTGTACAAGGAAAGTTGATTCTGAATGATTTAGGGATTAGATCCCCCTATGGTGTAATAAAAAATAAGCCTACCCCCAATCCATGTGAAGTAAATGAACCATAAAAATATAGTTTATAGGGTTAATTCTCAAGGGGTGTGTCAATGATGATCATTATGGATTCATCAGGAAATTGAAACATGAGTGGTTGTGTGTCTCTGAGAGGTGCTTCAATAAGTTGATCCACAATAACTTGTCCCTTGATTACCTTATTATTGACATAATATATGTCAAACTCACTAAGAATCATGATCCATTTAGCCATTCTACCTTGAAAAACTATTTTAGATAGTAGATACTTAAGTGGATCTACTTTTTAAATGACCATGGTCTTATTATTTAGTATGTAATGGTGTAGCATCTAAGCTATGAAGACCATGGCTAGATAATATTTTTCAATAAGTTCATAGTTATGTTCATATGTAACCAAGGTATGGCTTAGGTAGTATACGACATGGATTTTTATATTGTCATCATGTTGAGCCAAGAGTGCCCCCAAAGCATGGTCGGTAGCCGATAGGTATAACAAGAATGGCTTTCATAACATAGGAGGTAATAAAATAGGTGGATTAACAAGATAGTCTTTGAGTTGTTGAAAACCTATTTGGCAATGATCATCCCAGTGAAATGTAACTCCCTTCCTCAAAATGTGTGTAAATGGATGGCACTTGTCTACTAACTGAGAGATGAAGCATTTGATTGATTGGATCTTACCCTATAAACTACAGAGTTGCTTTAAATTAGTTTATGGTGGCATCTCAGTTATAGCATAGACTTTAGCTAGATCAAATTCAATACCTCTATGAGACATGATTAAGCCAAGTAGTTTACCTAAAGTTACACTAAACACACATTTATTTGGATTGAGTCTGACTTTGTACTCCTGTAATCTTTCAACTATTTTACACAACACTGCTAGATGGTTAACCTTGGTTTTGGATTTTCCTAATATGTCATCGACATAGTCTTCAATAATATCATGGAATATGATAGTCATGGCCCTTTGATATGTATCTCCAACATTCTTAAGACCAAATGGTATTACCTAATAACAAAATGTTCCCCATGGAGTGGTGAAAGCTATTTTATGTTGATTTTCTAGTGTTATTCTAATTTGGTTGTATCCTAAAAATCCATCCATGAGTGAAAGCATTTCATAACCTATCATGGATTTGATGATCATGTCGATATTAGGCAAGGTAAAATCATCTTTAGGATAAGCTTTGTTGATGTCTCAAAAATAAATACAAATTCTGATCCCTTCAAGATTTTTACTAATATGTACCACATTAGAAATCCATTTAGAGTAGTCAATGGATTAGATACATCCTACTTCTAAGAGTTTTCCAACTCTTTCTTTACCAATACAACAATGCAAGGATGCATCTTATGTAAATTTTGTTTTACCAGTTTAGCATCAAGATTAACCATAGGTGGTACAGAACCAAGGTGGGGTCTAAACCTAGCATGTCAGAATAGACCCATGCAAAGATATCTACAAATTCTCTCAACAGAGTTGTAAAGATGTCATATTCCTCCTCCATTAGGGACATGCTTAATTTTATCCATTTTAGGTTTGATGGAGTCCTAATATTTACCTATGTTGTATCTTTGACCAGAAGGGTCAAACCATCTTCTAGGATATTAGGCAATGACTTGAACTGTTGAATTATGTCAGGGTCCTCCATTAGGAATTTCTCTTCAACTTCTCCTAGGCATGATGAATCTGAGTCCCCTAATGGGAGATCTAGCCATGTGACAAAAATAGTTGGAAATTATCAAATAATTTGATAAAATACTTATTACTCAAAGCTAAACTTAGATCCATAGGTAAGTTCATCATTGGTGGTCTCCTGGTCTAAATTTGAAGAGAAATGAACACCCCCATCTAATGGTGCCTGAAACAAGTTTTCACCACTAAACTAGTCTTTATCTTTACTTTTTCCTTAGTCAGAAAGCACCTCAAAGAGGTTTTCACTTTGGGACCTCAATGTTTTAATTATTTATTTTTGGCTAAGGGTGTTCAATTGCTCTCCAAAATAGGTTACAAGATCTAATGTGATTGAGAATCTTAATTTGTGATCTCTTAATGGAACATTGTCTCTAAGGTCTAAAAAGTCATAGAATGCCTCATCATTTTAGAACTCATCAATTGATAAAATAGATTCTTATTGGTTCCAATATATCATTTGGGGATAATATAATGGAAATGGGTTACGATGAATGGTCAGGGTAAGGGTACAAATGGCATTATTATCAAATAGGTTGGTTTCAACTAGGTCATCAAAGGTGAGGTAATGATCAAACTCTGCTTTGCCATCAATATCATCATCACTTGTCATTGGTGATGGAGTTTGAATAAGATCTATGGGGTGACCCCCAAGTGGTTTAAATCCAAGTCCATAAGGTCTTTCATACTTAGTCATGGAAATTGGCTCTATGGTTCCTTGCTAATTTGGTCTGAGGCCTCTTCCTTCATAATTATGATGCTCCATGATCCTATTGGGAATAGGATACTTTGAGTTTTTATAACAATTAACTTGGTTGTCATTATATAACCATGATTCATCTCCTTTAAGAGGGTTGGGTTCTAGGCTAGATGCTAGTACAAATGTGATAGGTCCCTTATCTTTGTTCTTTTGTTGTTAATGCATATGTGGAGTGACTTTAAGTCACCCAAACGTTTTTGGATTCAGAGGAAGATTGGAAATATGAAATGTATCATGGATCACATACTCTCCTCATCTATTATCTAAAATGGTGAAATCATTAGAATCTTTAGGAGGTGGCATGTGGGAAAGGGAATCCAAGATATTAGGATCTATGCAATTATTTGATGAAGGATCAATAAGTATAGCCTTTCTTTAATCCTACTTGGAACTTGGATTCATGCCATACTGATAATTATAGATTTGAAATTTGGCCTCAAGATGCCTATAGTGCTCATATGGGTGTAAATCTCTTGGAATATTCATTCCCATCCCTAAGCGGGAAAACTTGATACATTGGTGCAACATTGATGGGACTACATGAATCTCATGTAACCAAGGCCTACCTAGAAGCATATTTCATGATAACTCAAGATCAAGCACATGGTAAAGAGTATCATGGGTTAAAGGCCCAATGATAACTAGAAAACTAACGGTGCCTTATGATTCTCTTTCCTAATTACCATAGGCTTTGATGGTTATTGTTTCTGGCTAAAGATCTACCAATGTGTACCCAAGAATCTTGATGAGATTTAGAGACACTATGTTGAGGTTGGATCCATTGTCTATAAGGACACATTTCACTTTATGCTATCTGATATAAAATTATATGTATAATGGATTATTATGGAGTGGGCCAAGGGAAGATATATCGCTTTGGTTGAATGTGACTTATTGGGCTAGAGCTAGGTGTCTAACTAAAGCTTGAAATTTATTAGAGGATATGTCACTATCAATAGTGGATTGGGTCACAAACTCATTCAAGATGTTCTTGTGGATTATTGACATTCACAAAAAATCTAGAATAGAAATTTGTGTTGGTGTCTTCTGCAATTGTTCCATAATATCAAACTTCTTGTCTTGGTCAGTAGTGAATGGTTTATTCCAAGGCTAAATGGTTGGTTGAATGACAGGCAAAGTGGTAGATGGTTATGGGCCTAGGATAGTAATCTTTGACCTTTAATTTTTGATTACACAATCAAGATTAAATACTAGACCATTATTTCTAACCAATGTTAGGAATGGTGTGGGATCATATAGGACAAGTCTTGGTTTTTGGTGCACTCACATGTGATCACATGGTAAGGATGAGTTATTGATATAAGGTCTAAAAGGGAAAGTTCTAGTTTTTTGGTTTGCCTATATACATTCCCAAGTCAAAGAAGGATTATCCATCTAATTTGGTTGAATATTTTTATTTAACAATGGTATAGGATAATTAGTGCTTGATCTAGTATTAATAGAGATGTATTAACGCTACCCCCTACAATATGACCTAAAACCCTATTGTAGTCATGTAAAATTACATGGTAGGTTTGTTGGTTGTTATCATTCTGACTTTGGTTTTATCCATTATTCTATCATTGTGGGTTTTACTATTGATTTTGTTGATTTTAATGGTTTAGCCTTTGATTTTGATACTATTGATTTTACTATTACACTAACTATTGTTGTTGTTGATTTTTATGTCAAGGAAAGGGGTTTTGATAAATCCCAAGAGTTTTATTAGAAGTGGAATCACAATTATCTAATGTTATCTCCCCATTATCCAACATATTCTCAATTAAATGCTTGATTTGGACACATCTTCATAGATTATACCCATTGACTCGATGATAGTCACATAATTCATTTTCATGATACCAATCAGGATAATGAATGCCTTACAAATAATGCTTTGGTATAGGTAACTAATCAGATTAGTAGTAGCAAGCTTGCCAAGCACAAATTCAATAGGTTCTCCTAGGTCACTAAAGACACGATGTGTAGGCATGATTCTCCTAGGAGGAGGGCTTTATAATAGTAAAGGCTGATATATTTACTATGTAGGTCTTGGTTGTTGTGCTTATGGCATTGGTTGGAGAGGTTTTTGGGTAGGATTATGATAAAAAGGTAGTGCAAATGATGTTTGCATCATTTGGACATTACAAGATTTGTTTACTCCATTTCCCACAACATTCCTATTGCAGTTGAATTACTTCGATCTTTCTTGGTTATTGGCCTTTGCTGGTTGTGATGCTAGTGCTTGAATGGGATGTTGGTCATTTCCCTGATTAGTACCTTGATTTTGATTAGTTTAATTAAGCTTAATAACTCATTTATTGATGAGTGCTCACTCAATCAATAAGCCTTTGTTGATGATTTCTTTGAAAATATGTGCACATTGTAGTTCTAAATGATAAGTTATCTCACTGTGCAAATTTTTGGTAAACATAATAACTAATTGTTTTTCCAATAAACTATTGGTGAAATGGATTGAAAGGACTCTCCACCACTTTGAATAACTTTCAAAACTCTCACCAAATTTTTTATTTGCTTGCATTAAATCCACCAATGAAATCTCATACTCGAGATTATAGGAAAAGTACTGCACAAACTTATTAGAAATAGCATCAAAATTTATTACTGAATTTTTAGATAAATTTAAAAACCACTCCCAGACTTGTCCAACCAAGCTCCTTGGAAATAACAAAAAAAGGTATATGTCACTATATGCCATTGGTTGACATGTGACAAAGAATTCAGTCAAATAAGACTTAGGGTCACCTTTCACTTTGTATTTGTCAAATTTTGGTGGTTTATATCTTGGAGGAAATGGTACACACCTCATTTGATTTGAACTTTTCAGTCTATTTACTAGCTTGAATGGTAGCAATTGCATCCTTCATCTATTGCAATTCTTGGGATAAGAAACTAGAAGGAGCATTGGTTTGAGGGAGAATATTAGTTTGGGTAAGTGGTTGGGAGGTCATAAGTGGGAGACTTTGACTAGGGTATGATAGAGATACCTATTTGGGTATATTGGTTTGGTTGGGGAATGTAATAGGAATACACATACACAGATTAGGATGTACTTGAAATTACACAATTGGTTGCATGATATTCTAGTTTGGGTTGGAAATAAAGGTTTGATTTGGAGGATTTTGTGGTTGGGACAGAGGGATATAGCTATATCATGCCTATTGTGGTTGAAAAGAGACATGTTGTTGATTAATCAAACCTTGTTGTTGAGTGGGAACTTGTGGACCAAGACATTGTCTTTAAATTTGTGGCACATTTTGAACCAAAAGTTGTCTAGTAGGTACTTGAAAAATATGGGGACCTCCTTATTGTATTAATCCCTATGAGGAAGTGAAAATAGGTTGCAGAATTAGCATCTATCACTAACCAATATTTGCATGTTGTTGACTAGTCATTGCTTGGTTTTGGATTGGCATATTAGTCTACAACTAAAGAGGTGTGTTTGTCATTACTTGGTTAAGTGAAACATTTATTACCCCTAATTGAGGTGGTAATGTATTTTTCCTCTATTGTGTTGATATACTAGCTTGTGTCTACTATTGTGGTATACTACTTGTTACCTATTGAGGAGGAATAGGGTTCATGACATTCTATCATTGAGGTGTGACATTAGCCATTGTTTAATTACCTAATCCTATAGGTTGTACACTTGAGGAAGTATCCAATTGAGGGTATAGAAACTCTAATTCCCTAGTATAATGATCTATCCATGGGATTAACTACATGCACATGTTGTTGGCTAGTTGTTTGCACATTAGTACCACTTTGATCAGGACTGGGCATTGATTGCACATTATCTACTATATTTGGTTCATTATTCTATGTAGAGGCCAAAGACATTTGTTTAATAATGAGCATAGGCATCAAGTTATCTATTGAATAAGTTTGTATGAATGGATCATAATTAAAATTATCTTATCCAGTTAACTCTATCAACACTCTTGTTGAAGGAACTAGGTCAATGAGAGTCTTACTCACCATGTTCATCTAATTGAAATCATGTGCTAGGTTTAGGTAGGTCTGATATGTTATCTATATTTGGTTAAAGTGATCTTCCATGATGTTTTTACTTTGATTAGATATATTAGGATCTTGGTAAATTGTTTGGACTAGAGCCATAGGATTGCTAGAAGAAGCCTATTGATCATAAATGATATTGTGGGGAAATCTTACTATACTTGGTAAATTTTCATGGGGAAAGTCTTCTGGAAACTTGGCCCCTACCTTCATGGCTCTAACCAAAATCTCATCTTTTTTTCTAAAAAATGTCACTCAAATAAAAATGGATCATACATGGAATTTTTATTAGTAGAATATGACTATTGAAGAACTGGCTCATCCACTGTGGGTATTGTAGCTAGGTATTGTGTGGTTTGTTATTGGTCTTGTTCTGAATAAGGTGGTGTGTTAACCAAATAGTTAGCCAATGGATCTTGCATTTATGCCCCTGATTAAGTATTATAAGAGGGATAAGAATCCATCTCATAAGCAGTATTATCCGCATAGGGGTCTTGCACCATTTCTTCCTATGTAACTACATTACTAATCCCTAGATTGTACATGAGTCCACTACGAGTGTAGGAATATATGTTGGGATCCATAGTCAATGTTTTATGATAAAAGGTCAAAGAGTTCTACAAAATCTAAAAAGGATAATGTCTAAAATAGATGATGTTCCAACTTGGTCTATATTCAACAAAAGGATCAAAAGGTTTATGCAAAAATTTGTGAGCAAACAAGCTAGCATGAAGTATCTAATGTTTCACTATTCACATAAAGATAAGCAAGTAAATGGACCAAAAATCAAAATGTCAAACTCTAAGGTTGAAGTGTTTCAAATCAGTCTAATCTAGGAATTTAAAAGTTACTTAGTCTTTTGGCTGAACATGGCATCAAAAGCTAGGCTCAAACAAGGCATGTGCTAGGACTCTTGGCCAAACAACGTTAAAAACTAGACTTTGAAATAGATGAAAGTTTTAATCTAACAGATTTGAAACACTTCTAACAAACACTAGGCATTTTATTCTTGGACATAAACTTGATAAACTAGGTATAAGGTATGAAACAAAAGGCACTTTTAGAGATAGTTTATTTTCTCATACATAATGGTATAAAAAATTGTTTTTTAGACAAATAAGCTAGACAAAAGTGAATGATATAATTGTGTTAGACAAAATATCATAAAAGAATACTTGGATTGGTTTTAAAATGTAGGAACAAATTTTAATTCTATGCAAGAGGGTCTATGAAATAATATTTGAAATGTTTTGGGCAATGTTGTACTACCAAAAAGGTGTGACAAAAAATTTTGTTTTAAAAACTTTCTTAGGCAAAGATAGTTTCCCACAATTTTTATAGCATAACACTACTTTTCTTGACTCAAAATGTTGTGGTTCATAGACTCAAAGTGTAAATGTGTAAAAAATGGCTTAAGTCTATCAAATGATGATAATGATCTTAAGTCTAAAATGGCCTTCAACCCAAATTGGAAATTTAACCTAAGTTCCCTCAAGTTTAGTGAAAATGGTGAACCCACTTAACACATCAACCCTATGTGTTTCCAAACAAGTTTTCACTTTTCACATTCAAAATGAAATGAGAAACTAAGATAAGATGGTCAAGGGTTTGATGTTACCCAGATGAAGTCTTGCACACCAGATTTAGACGACTGAAGGAACTCCTCTTTGGTTGTGGAGGATGACACCTATAGAAGAAAGAGACTCAAACACAGAGGTTGTTAGATAGCTAGAAAGTAGACTACCAAGCGAAAGCTTGGTCTTAGAAGTGCAAAGACTTCTTGGAGGATGATAGTCCACTGATAAAAAGCAGAATAAAGTTAGAGATAGAAATGATAAAGACAAAAATAAAAGAAATGAAAGCAAATACGTACCTGTATGCAGTAGTTTGCCTTCCACAGTCACTGACGTCGGTGGTTCTGCCAGCATCGGTAGTCAAGGTTGCCGACGTCGGTTAGTCTGCTGACGTCGGTATGGGCAATGGCTGATGTTAGTCAGGGCAATGGATTTTGACAGGGTCTGAACGAGTTGCAGGTCAGTCAGGTCAATCAGAATGGTCTTGGGAGGGTCTGTAGGACTCTGATAGCTTGTGCTGAGTTGATTGGATAAAGAGTATTGTCTAGAGAGGGACTAAATAGGTGATAGAGGCAAAAAAGGGGGATAAGGGTGAGAGAAGGCTTTTCAGCCTCTCTGAGAAGAACAGGGAAGGTTGTGTCAAGGATGCTTGGAATGGACAATAGATAGAATGCTAATATATTTGAAATGACACTAAAATAAAAATAGTACAAATACTTAGTTGTGGCACGAGTTGGCAGAGGTGCAAGAGCTATGTTTTCATTGTGGCTAGTGATGGAGATGTCATGCAATATTCAAACCTGTATGGAATGACTGGTGCTGGTCCTCTAAACCTAGAAAATGCTATCAAAATTTTGATACTTGTGAGAAAATGAGAAGCAAGAACGCTAAGAATCAAGAGCAAGATAATTCTATTTCACGGGGGGGGGGGGGGTGCAATGGATGTAGAAAACTGGTTTTAAAGAAAACTGATGCTGGTAGAACTACCGACATCAGCAACATACTGACCGACATTGGCGGCTGAAGAATGGGGACAGAGGCTAATTTTACCTTTTGCCCATTCTTACAAGCTGCCAGGGTCAAATGTCATGGGAAAATAGTCGAGAGGGGTTTAAATGAATGCGAGAGGAAGGATTAAGATGGGATTTAGGTCATTAAGGCTTGGCATGGGGTGGGGGCATCCAAGGAAAGGAATCTAAGGAGGAGTGAGGTGGCATGGGTGAAGTGGCAAGAGGGCAATTAAATTAAAATATTTGATTATTTTAATTTAATAATTGAGTGGGCTAGGACTTGTGTTAGAAGATGGACCAAGGGGACCAAGGGGGGAGGACAACCAAGGGGTAGACACGATTTCAGTGTCTACATTTGCCCCTTTTTGTCTTGTTGGTTGTTCTTGATGAACTGCAAGACAAAAATAGGAGTAAGCTGCCCCAGGTATGGGATGAGGTGTTCCCCCCTCAAAGCGAGAGTCGAGGGAAGGGAACTTGAGGTCGAGTGTCAATTTGATAGAGAGATGGATGGAGAGGGTGAAGAGTGAGTGTGAATGTTGCAAAGGGTGGGATTGCATGTATACCACACCACATGGTAGGTAGGTCAAATTGTCATGGTCAAAGGTCAAGGAGTGCCAAAATCAAAATAACCAGGTCCTAGCATTTAATCATAGCTAATTGGGTTAAATGATCCAAGCTGTAGCTCTAATGGGTCATCGTGTTCCAAGTATCCCAGGCTTAGGAAGTGCTCTTAGAAAACACGAAAAAAGTCACAAGCAGTAGGGATCAACTTGTTCACGATCCAATACTTGTGAGGGTCGGTGACAACTTGCTAACTAGGCGTGAGGTAGCAAAGGCAATCAGAACAACCAAGGTAGAGGTGTCTCGAAAGTGGTCGGAGGAGATAGGCATGATCTCCAAGGTTGTGGTCGAGTTAGGTGGAGGAAAAAGTGATCTTAATGGTGCCCCAAGAGGCAAAGATGACTTTTACTATGAAAGCAGGTTGATTGGGGGCATGATTTTGGGCAATGTGAAGAAGTTGGAGGGTCGAAGGTCACTGACGTTGGTTGTAAAACTGATGTCAGTGGGAAAAAGAGACCGACATCGGCAAAAATCAGCCAACGCTGACAGCCTAGGGCACGATTATGTCGACGTTGGCATAGTGCCAAAGTTGACAAAACTGGATTGGTGGCCCACCAAAAGTCATTTGTGATTGTTGACCAAGTGAGAAAAGTGAGATTTGGAGTGACTAAGTGAAAGTGACCCCAAGTTGACTGGTTGAGAAGTGTGAGGTGGCAGAGGGAGATTGGCGAAGAGAGGGAGCGATTTGGATAGGGATTGGAGGTTGCAGAGGTGGTGGTAGGCCAAGAGGAGCTCACAGACAAATTGAGATGGAGGAGATGGCAGAGGGCAGAGGAGGACCCATGGGAGGTTCACCACTAGTGGCACTTATTGTGCCACCATAGAGGTGACGATGAGATGAGGTAGGAGGTGTTGTGAGCTTGTTTGGTTTGGTTTTGAATTGATGTTGTTTTTTTGAAATTTTGATGTTTTTAGCTAGAAATCGAGGGGGAGGGGTAGCTAGGAGGGTGGGAAGGGCAGGTAGGTCATGCTAGGGCTGATTTAGGAAGGTTTTTGGGGTAAATGGGGGGCTATTAGGGGAAGCCCTAATTTTAGGACTCACCCCATTCGGCCTTGGGGTCGAACCAGTTACTGGCATCAGTGGATTCCCCAGTGTCATCTAGCTAGCGGCCAGCGTCGGTCACTTGCCTACTGACGTTGGTCACATAACCAACATTAGTTAGGTAAGTGCCATCATCAGCATGTGAACTGATGTCAATGGTTGCCTGGTCTGAGAGAGTTAGAAAATTGCCAAGTCAAGGGGTCGAAGCTGTGTCAAGGGCTTCTTGGGTATCATGATAACCATAGACGGTTAGGTAGAAGGTCAAGTAGATAGATGAAAGGGAAAATGGGTGAGCTAGGTCTCTAAAGGGAAAAAGTGTCATGGGGATTGGTAGTCACATTGACATGAGTTTGATTGTTGGATGTAGGTGAGGAAAATGCTAATGTTGCAAGATCGATTGCTGACATTATTGACGTGGATGCGTTGGGACATTATCAGGGAGGAATGGGTGCAAATGAGCATAGTGGGACTCAGCAAGCTGTAGTGATACTATCAGGTGGAAAGGGACGTGAGTCTGATGGTGGCTCTGATCGAGCGATGGGATCATTCCACCAATGCCTTCCACTTGTCGATAGGGGAGATGACTGTGATGGTTGAGGACGTGTACCAGATTTTGTGGCTGCTGGTACATGGAGTAAACCTATATGTGTGCTCGAGAGAGGTGCATGATATACACATGGTGACATTATTTGGTGAGCATGTAGCTGAGGTGAGTTACCACTTAGCTAGTTTTGTATATGAGCCATTGTATGCGGTAGATGAGGATGTGCATCGACTAGCCATCTTAATGATGATTGGCATTACAGTCTATGCACTATCAAATGCAAAGGGAGGCAAGTTTTTGGTTGCTATGACCAAGGTTTTGATAGAGATGATAGAGTAGCAGACAGTGTTTGCCTAGGTGCCTATCTTTTTAGCCCAGGTATATGGAGAGCTATGGGGCATTAGTCAGTAGAGATGGTACAGCTTGTGTGTAGGCCACCTCTTGCATTGCTGGGCATATGAGCATATTGTGGTCACCTAACCCCTCGGCCTCCCAGTGGCAATTCAAGCTGGCTTCAGGGTCAGATTTAGATGATGGCATGAGATGATGGTGCAGGCGTAGATGGATGGAGTGGTCAGAGACATTGACCACTATAGAGGGGTGTTGGAGGCCCTAATCCCTGCAGATATCATTTGGAGACCATACTTAGTGTATCTAGTGTTTAGAGACCAGGAAGAGCAATTGGTTAGGGTACAGATCCTGAGATGGGTCAAGGGCAGGTGAACCAACGAGCTCGAGAGGGTGCTAGTGGAGAGAGTGCGGTGCTAGTATGGGCTGCTTCAGGATGTGCCACCTGCCTTCCCACTGTATAGATGGGATGATATAGAGGCACCAATCCCATTACTAGAGGAGACAGAGGGGCTAGATTTTGAGGAGTTACCAGTAGGGTCTGGGGTAGTTGATTTAGGGTGCACAGAGGCCTACTCAACATGGTGGGTAGGAGAGTATACAGGGATATAGGTAGGACCACAGCTTGATCTATAGGCAGTGATCAGGGATAGGGATACGACAAGGTAGGAGAGGGATGCTACCAGACAAGAGAGGGATGCTGCCATCTAGGAGAGGGAGGTAGCATGAAGATGAGTGACCATTTTAGAGAGCTAGGTCATAGGACTATAGGGGCAGATGGTAGGGTTGACAATTCGAGTGGCTACTTTGAAAGGATAGGTCACTATTTTATAGGGTTAGTTGGCCGCAGCCCAGGCATAGGCATTGGCAGGACAGGGTCTGATTCAGCATCCACCTCAGCAGCTAGCATAGTCTGCATCAGTGCAGCCAGCTCAGCCATAGCCACAGGGGTTAGTTCAGGGGATAGCATCAGGATTGATGGGTCTGCCATAGACTATGCCTATATCTAGGTATAGTACTGCTTTGGCTGAGATTGCCTACTATGAGGGTGCTATTATGGAGTTCCCTCAGATATAGCAGTATTCATAGATGAGAGAGGAGCAAAGCCATCAGAGATCGATGTCCCATGTGACTACCTCAGGTTCCCACAGATGGTGATGAGTAGAGGGTGGGGATGATACAACATCTTCACGGCCACTGCCACCACCACCACAGCCACAGCCTTGAGGGCAGATTTTGATATGATGTATATACCGGCCTGCGAGCCATTGATGTGAGATGTACTTGATTTTTTGAGAGAGAGAGATAGATTGTGCCATTGTAAACTTTGATGGATAGATATATATGATGAGATTTTAGTTTATTGATGTGTTATAGATGTTATGGATGTTTTTAGCATTTCTCATATGTTTTAATGATATATGCCTAATGTGATGATGTTTTATGATGATATGTAATGATTAATGTGATGATGTTTTATGATTATATGATGATGTTTAATGATTATGATGATGGTTCTTTGATTTTGTTAATGATTATGAAAATATGTGATTAGTTGTGATGTGATTGGTAGGTGATGAAAGAATGTGATGGAAGAAATGTGATGAAGGAATGGCCGAGCTAACCCCAGAAGACCCCATGTCAACTGAGTGTTGCCTACATAGCCCCTGTCCTAAGGGCCTCAGGCTGATGTAGCTCTCCCAAAAATGGAGGAAGAGAGTCGGTTATGGATGGGTTGTATGAGGTTAATTCATGGTCAATGGTAAGATAGTTTTTCCATCAGGTAGACGAACAAACGGATGTGGTCGAGCTAACCCCAGAAGACGTCATGTCAACTGAGTGCTGCCTACATAGCCCCTGTTGTTAGGGCCTCAGACCAATGTAGTTTAGACTGATTGATATGTTGGTTGATGATTGTTTTGGTCAAGTTAAGAGGGTAAAAGGGTTTGTCTATTAGGTAGACGAACAAATGAGGGAGGTCGAGCTAACCCCAAAAGACGTCATGTCATCTGAGTGCTGCCTACATAGCCCCGGTCTTAGGGCCTCAGACCAATGTAGTTCAAACTAATTGATATGTTGGTTGATGATTGTTTTGGTCAAGGTTAGAGGGTAAAAGGGTTTGTCCATCAGGTAGACAAACAAACGAGGGAGGTTGAGCTAACCCCAGAAGATGTCATGTCATCTAAGTGCTACCTACATACCCCTAATCTTAGGGCCTCAGACCAATGTAGTTAAAACTGATTGATATGTTGGTTGATGATTGTTTTGGTCAATTTAAGAGGGTAAAATGGTTTGTCCATCAGGTAGATGAACAAATGAGGGAGGTCGAGCTAACCCCAAAAGACGTCATGTCATCTGAGTGCTGCCCACATAGCCCCGGTCTTAGGGCCTCAGACCAATGTAGTTCAAACTGATTGATATATTGGTTGATGATTGTTTTAGTCAAGTTGAGAGGGTAAAAGGGTTTGTCCATCAGGTAGATGAACAAATGAGGGAGTTCGAGATAACCCCAGAAAATGTCATGTCATCTGAGTGCTGCCTACATAGCCCCAGTCTTAGGGCCTCAGACCAATGTAGTTCAAACTGATTGATATGTTGGTTGATGATTATTTTGGTCAAGTTGAGAGGGTAAAAGGGTTTGTCCATCAGGTAGATGAACAAATGAGGGAGGTTGAGCTAACCCCATAAGACATCATGTCATCTAAGTGCTGCCTACATAGCCCCAGTCTTAGGGCCTTAGACTAATGTAGTTCAAATTGATTGATATGTTGGTTGATGATTGTTTTGGTCAAGTTGAGAGGGTAAAAGGGTTTGTCCATCAGGTAGATGAACAAATGAGGGAGGTCGAGCTAACCCCAAAAGATGTCATGTCATCTGAGTGCTGCCTACATAGCCCCTATCATAAGGGCCTCAGGCCAATGTAGTTCTCCCTAAAAGGGAGGAAGAGGGTCAATTGTGGATGCGGTCAAACTAGGTTAAGTCATGGTCAAAGGTAAGACAGTTTGTCCATCAGGTAGATGAACAAATGGATGTGGTCAAGCTAACCTCAGAGGACATCATGTCATCTGAGTGCTGCCTACATAGCCCTGATCGTTAGGGCCTCAGACCAATGTAGTTTAGGCGAAGAGTCAAAGTGGTCGATGATTGGTTTTGGTCATGTGTTGAAATGATGAGGATAAGATGATGTTATAGCCTTTTCCATATGAGGTGATGGTGTATTATGTAACATTGGTCGAGGTTTTTCATCCCTAGCAATTGTCCATGTTAGGTGATGGATATATGCTAAAAATGAAATGAGTCTATTTATGCTTCAGCAAGTAATGGTTTATGCTTGACATAAATTGTGTAGTCGATAGTTTTCATGCATATTGGTGTCCATAAAAACTAGTGTGAATGGTCTATGATAATGTATGATGTCATAATGTCATGTTGTTGGTCTAAAAATGTTGGGTTGGCTTGGTTTGGTTGGCAAATGATGTGGTTGAATGTGACCAAAGTGTAGGGGAAGTGAAAGGCATATTCGCCCTTTCATTAACAAGGACCAGAATGATATCATAGATAGGAGTTGTTAGAACTGAGAGCCCCATTCATGCATTACGTCGTTGACCATGGGTTGTGTTAGAGAGGTAATCGAATCACTTTAACATTAAAATGAGCTCGAGATCCCTTGAGTAGGTGATGTGATAGGTGAGGATAGGGTAACCCTTTTAGTAGGGATAACTTTGCCCCTTTTTATAGGAGACCCTGAAATGACTACAAGTCAAGTCCATGACTTTTTTTTTTGAGCAGACTGATCAATGCAGGAAGTCTACATAGAGATGTCATTTTGTTTGGTGGTCATGTTGTGAAGCTGATCGATGTGAGAAGCTTCTAAGAAAGTGCTATGTGTAACAAGATTTAGTCATAGCCATCCTTCGAGGGAGTGGTCTATATTTTTGCTTTATATATTTTTGAGGGCTTTGAATAGCTGTCCTTCGAGGGAGCAGTCTATTAGCTATAGAAATGATAATACAGCTATCCTTTGAGGGAGCAATCTGTCTTTTGATCTTGTGACCTTGGTTATTTTGACATCTTGATTTATTTTTGATAGAATTTTGAGTCATGGACAAGACTATAGAAGTTCAAGGGCTCCCTTTTATTAAGACAAAGCATTCATACTATATAAAAGGGTTACAGAGGGTTTGTTTAGGGGAATAGGGTTGAAAGGAATAAGAATTAAGAGGATGGGGTTGCTCAAGGGATGAGCTCAAGTTAAATGTCAAGCGGACAAGTACTCGAATAATAGTATAATGGTCACAGATGCAAGGCATTAAGAGGCTCAGGTTCTGGTTGGCCATCAAGCGAAGACAGATGATAAGTCCTTGACCCATACTTGTGTATGATGATGAAAGGTTTGAGCCAATTAGGAGTAAATTTGCCTCATTTACTTTGCTCTATATTGGTCACATGCTGATCAATGTTTGGATGTGAAGATGATTAAGAATTTGGTCGATGCTTGGTTGAGGTCATGATAGGTGCTTGGTTGGTTGATGTCTGGTCGATGCTTAGTTGAGGCTTGGTTGGGGTCATGATTAAAAGGTTGGTTGATTCTTGGTCAAGGTTTGGTCGAGGTCTGGTCGAGGTCAGTTGATATTTGGTCAATTTTTGGTTAAGGTCATGATTAAAAGGTTGGTTGATGCTTGGTCAAGGTTTGGTCGAGGTTAGGATAGTCGGTATAAAGTCAAACTCCCCCCAGTCATTTTTTGGTAGGAAGAATGTCTAACACCCAGTGCAGATGATTAATGGGTTAGATAAATGACATGGAGAGAAGATGAGAAGGAGAGACCTAAGTACCCCACCTAGTTGATAGGTCAGGGGTTCCAAGCAAATGGCGTTTAGGTATTGAAAAAGCTAGGAGGGATGGAAACCACTGACTCCGTAGGTGAAGAGGGGAGAATAGGCAAGCTTGGAGGAGATTGGTCGATGGTGGGTTTGGGGCAAGGGTCTGTAGAGGCTCTAGTAGGTTCTTGGAAGCCTAGACCATATCATTTCTTGGCATTGTCATCATTAGGTGGTTTGATAGGCTAGTGGGAGCCTTGCTGATAGCGCTCAAAGCCAAAACCCTTCCATGTGCACCTATAAAGGTAGGTGTGAGCAAAGGTAGGGTTGCCAAGAAATGAAAAGTTGGATGTGAATGGTTGAGGTGAGGAGAGAGGATTCCTGTCAATGGGAGCTCGATCTAGCCCCCCATAGATGAAATTGGTTCAGAGGTGAGGAGGACCATAAGGAACGACCATTCTGATCCAATGGTCATAACTTGGACTGTGGTGAAGCTATCCATACTCTTGTGGAGTTTGGAACATGTCTCAGGTAAGCAAGTGATATTCCCTAAGTGAAAGTCATTGGAAGATATCTTCCATGGGATCTTTGGTTGTCACTTGAAGAGGTGGTGTGAGGGCGACCGCCATTTGCGAAATGGTTGAAGCTTTCATGGATGGAGGTGGCATCTGGGTTGATGTCTTGAGAGAAATGAGAACGTCATTTGGTCGATAGGTCATGTTACAAGTTTTGAAAGGTGATGGGTCAGCAGGAATGGTGTGGACTTGCTCGTCGTGTTTGAATTTTACACAATGGTGCAGTGTAGAGGGGACACAAGCCATGGCGTGAATATAGGGTTAGCCTAATAGCATGTTATATTGGAACTCTCCTTCGATGATGTAGAAGAGCTCAAGGACAGTCCACGGGCCAACGCGAATATGGAGGATGACGGTGCCAATGGTTGTGGCAGTGGTGTCATTAAAAGATCAAAGGATTGCATCAGTTTTTGATACGCAATTCTTGGGGAGGGCCAATTGATCAAAGGCATGAGTAGAGATGATGTTAATGGTAGTGCCTCTGTCAATCATAACTTGCTTAATGCGGGTTCGATCAACATAGGCGGTGATGAAGAGAGCAACGTCCTGATCTTTCGAGTTAGATGTAGGAATTTTAGAATCACTGAAAGTGATAGAGGTAACGGGGGATAATGAGTGGACCAGGGTGGCTAGTGGTTGGGGGTCCTTGGGTTGGACCTCCACTGCCTGTAAGGCTCGGATCAGAGCTTGATGATGCTAGGGTGAACTTTGGATGAGGTCATATAAGGTCATCTTCATGGGCATCTGGTGAAGCTATTTTAACATGGAGTTATGGATTGCCCCTAAAGAAGAAGAAGAAGAGGGTTGGGATGTACCAAGGATGGAGATTTTGGGTTTTGGCAGTTGAGGCAGCTTGACAAAGGGATAGGTCCAAGGAATGGCAGCTTTTTCTTTTGCCTTATCCTTTTGTGACCTAGTGGTTATGTGGATGGCATTAATTTCAAAGAGAGGGGGTGAAGGAGATGAAGGGGTCATAGTCTATTGATGAGATGTTGATGATGATGAAGAGGTTTGAGAGATATGGGAAGGTGTCAGGGGTCTGTCGGCAATGTCCTCAAGAAGAAGAGTGTCTTTCTCCATGTAGCGGCGAATGACAACTTTAAGGGCACAACAATTCTCGATGTCATGTCCTGGCGTACGATGATATAAGCAAATCTTAGTATCATCAAACCAGGAAGGCTTTGACCTGAGGGGTTGGAATGGCTTGATAGGTGGAAGGGTTATGCAAGAGGTCTGCAAAAGTTGGTGCAATATCAAAGTGTATGAACCCACTAAAGGGTCTGTGCTTGTTGATGTGTGAGATGCTGGTGACTTTTGCTTGGGCGGTGTTGAAGGAGGCTTCCATACCACCTTTTGGGTTAATGGTGCGGCTGCATGTGAAGATGACACTTTCTTCGTGAGAGGTGCTAAGTTTTCTAGAGAGGGTAGGCTTGTGGTAGGTAAAGGAAGCAGTGGAGGCAACTTGTTTTGGTTAAGGGTTGGAGTAGGAAGTACTCCTATTATGGTCAAAGGATGAGGGCCCAAGATGGAGGGCAATGTTGATGGTTGAGGAGTTAGCCACCATGGTTTAGCAATCTTATTTGATTTGGTTTGAGGACTACTATTGGGCGAGGCCTGGTCCAAGTCTACCTTCACTTATGGGTGAGTGAGGTTAGGGACGGGGCGAACGCCGAGTGTCTTGATTGGTTTTGATGTTGTAGATGAGGGTTTTGGTCCTAGTGTGGATGGTTGAGATTTTGAAGGCTTAGCAGTGGAAGTCTGGTCTTTGTTGGAAGTTTTTAGAGATTTTGTCATGGGTGGGTTGACGGCATGAGATGAGACGGAATGGGCAAGATGGAGAGCTTTGAGTCACTCTCATAATGCCTAATGCTCTACTTTCCTTGAAGGGAGAAGTCCTAGTTTCTCCACTAATCGGGAAAATGGTTGGGAAGATGTGGGATGAAGCTTTAGTCCTTGAAAAGATGTGGATGGTTGCAGGGCCAAAAATGAGATTGGTGTAGCAGTCTCAGACCCAAGGCATGATGAAGTCACAACAGGTTTGTCTTTGGTCAAAGAAGGTAGAGAGACAGGTTCTTCTCCAAGTGGAGAAGGAATCAAAGAATGCAGCTCCTCAAGAGGGTAGAGGGTAGGGATGATTGTGCCCTACACTTGCGGTTGGGGAGTAGGAAGGGTAAGGTCCTCCATAGGTAGCAAGAAGGAGGACGGTGGGACTGGTGGTGTCGGTATGGTTGAAGCATCATCTAATATAAGGGAAGTCGATGGAGAACTGACAGGAGAAGGAGGTTCATCCTCGTGTGATGGACTGATGGGTTGACTAACCTCTTGATTCTATGAGAGAGGTTGGTCAGGGATGAGAGGTGAGACTGTATTGATTATGTAGATGTTATGTTCTTGAGGGTCATCAGTCATGGTCTGCATATTGTTTTGGGTAGGAGGATGGTTGGGAAAGGGTTGTTTGAAGATGTCTATGCCTTGAGTGGGTGGCACATTTGGATTGTCTAAGATGAGGTCACATTTATCTAGCATGTCTTGGATGATGTTCTTGAGGGTCTTGCAATTGCCTATGTCATGGCCTTTAACACGGTGATAATTACAGAAGTTGTTTTCCCTATACCACGCAGAGATGGTGCATGAGGGATCAAACTGAGGAGGAGGTCAAATTTAGGGGAGATTGAGAACCCCCTGTTTGACAAGTTTGTCCAGCACATATGCGTATGACTATCCTAGTGGAGTATATTGTCACTGCACATATTTTTGCTGGAATTACCATGTGATACTTTGGGATGTGGATGGCTCAGGTTGGTTGGTTGAAGGTGAAGACAAAGGTCTAATGACTACAACATTTGTTGATGCCTTAGATTTGGGATTAGATGAAGAAGGTTTAGAGGAGGAGTCATTGGACTTGGTGTTGGGGTTTTTACTCCACAACTTGACTTTGTTTTCCTCGATGGCACATAATTCAAGCTTTCGGGCCATCATGAAAGCATCGTCGAAGGTGCAGAAGGTCTGGACCCGCAAGGTAGAGGAAATATGCTTGGCACAGGCCTGAGAGAAGAGTTCGATGAGTTCGGGTTGGGGTAGGGGAAAGGAGAGCTGACTGATTAGGCCTCTCTAGTGAGCAATGAAATTAGCTATGGATTCATCCTCAAACTATCGGATAGAATATAGATCTGTGATTGAGACCTTTTTGGTGATATTGATAGAAAAGTGGTCAAGGAAGAGTTGGGCTAGCTGGGTGAATGTGAAAAGAGAATGGCTGGTGAGAGAGCTATACCAGTCAAGAGCAGCACCAAAAAGTGACATGGGGAACGTGCGTAAAAGTAATGCATCATCATGGGCTATGAGATAACAAGCATGTCTAAATGCTCGTAGGTGCTTTTGTGGGTCTTTCTTACTCTAAAAATGAGAAAATTTAGGAAGTTCCCACTGACTGGGATACAGACAGATTGGGATGGAGGGATGGATGGGTTCATTGCAAATTTGCTCATATGAAAGGGCATTGTGTGAACCAAAAACAAAGGTCTCGAGACTAGACATTTTATCCATCAGCATTTTGATTATATCAGCTGACGGATTGATGGGTGGAGCACCCCTAGGTTATAAGGCACTTGGAAGGTATTGAGAGGGGCATATGACGTGGATGGTTGCGCTTGTGTAGGTGCAACATATGGGTAGCTAATCATTAGGGTAGATGTTGAAGCCAAGGGCACTTGTGCTATGGGGTTGGTGGGCACAAATTGGATAGGGACTGTCAAAGGTGGTTGAGGGGTGGCCACACTTGTTGAAGGGTAGGCAGTTAATCTTGTGTTGATAGGTGCAAGAGTAGGGGGGATAGAGACCACTAGGTTTTGGAAGGGTGTAGAATTTGGTTGAGTAGTTTGAGGTTGAGGGGGTGCCAAAACCCCCATGGAGGTAGGTCTAGAAGGAGAGGCTAAATTTTGAAGATAAGACACACTCGGGTTATTAGTCGAGGTGTTGGCTTGATTGTCTATAGGTTGAATTATGGATGCTATTGATATGGCTACTGTCTCAACTAAGGAGGTTGGCATCCCATAAATTGGGTTGCCTAAGGAGTCTCACATTCGGCTTCACATGAGATAATGTTGAAGGGATTTGACATTGAGGTCCAAGAATCTTTTGAAGTCTTGGTCCCCTTTAGGGACAATGGAAGACTGAGTCGGGGTCGGTCAAGTAGGAGTTCATTCGACCTCTGAATGAAACTCCATTAGGGGACTAGTTATGGACGGTGAAGGTGGAAGCGGTTGATGCCTCGCATGGTCAAGAAGAGTTCTAGTTTGACTACGTGTCAAAACCATTCAAAGCAAAAAGGTTCAGGTTCTAGAAACTATGTTTTTTAGTTTTAAAAAATGAGGATGGATGCTGGACAACAAGAAAGTTGGGTTTTAAGCTTGTTGTTTAAGGAAAATAATTCTGGACAGGGACCGACGTCGGTATAAAAACTGATGTCGGTGAGACAGGCTGTCGATGTCGGTGAATAAAGTTACCGATGTTGGTGGAAAAATTGATGTCAGTTACTGTGTTTTCCAGAAACTCAAAAAATTTGAAAGTTCTTAGAAAGAAGATAAACGTCCTCACTAGCTCAAAAAACCAGATAGAAGCAGAAAAATAGATGGAGATAGGCAGACCCTAAGCGTTAAATCCTAAGAATAAACTTTTAGAATCATGTTGGCTTATGCCTTAGAGTGTGTTTGGGAGGTTGGCTTGTAGAATGGGTCCTAGGAGAGGTAGTCTAAAGTTGGTTTCGGGTTAGTTTTGGTGCTCAAGAGTCTGTGTTAGGTTCCGTACTTGGTGTGGTGCTAAGGAGCAAGCTCCCCTCACTTTACGAGCCCAATGGTAAGCTAGTCTCGCTTAGCCAGTATATACTTCTCCTAGAGATTATCCTCTACCAGAGAACAAAGTGGGCTTTCCCCTTGGTAGTGAAGTCCAAGTGGGATTGCCGGGACGGGTAAGGTA
This sequence comes from Torreya grandis, assembly GCA_037957365.1. NCBI lineage: Eukaryota > Viridiplantae > Streptophyta > Pinopsida > Cupressales > Taxaceae > Torreya > Torreya grandis. Next base: position 834,813 of record JARHVA010003811.1, on the reverse strand, counting down.
TTTGCTAGGTGATGAAATCCTAGTCGGACCTTGTCTCAGGTAAGTTAAGATGTTTGATTTGTGCAAGTGGTTTGGATGTGTAACATAAGTGGCCTACACTTTATTCATGATGTGTTTCTAATTACTAGATGTGTGGATTAAGTATGCATTCAGACAGAAATGAGATGTAATGTATTTTAAGCCCAAATCTAAATGTGCGTTTGTATGCAAACAATGTGAGAAAGGGTTGAAGAATATGACTTTGACTAGTCTAAGATGCAAGAAAGAAAGGAAAAGAATGATTACTTTTAAGCTTGCTAATAGTATCTTTTGGAAGAGATAGAAGAAGAATATGTAAGGAGAAACCTAATGCACCTATATGAAAAGAAAGAAAAGAACCCAACGAAGACCCTAGGGTACCACCGGGTGTGCTAGAATGTTTCCAAACAAGTTTTTTCTTTTCACATTAAAAAGGAAATGAGAAACTAAGATAAGATGGTCTAGGGTTAGATGTTACCCAGATGAAGTCTTGTGCACCAAATTCAAATGACTGAAGGAACTCCTCTTTGGTTGTGGAGGATGACACTTGTAGAAGAAAGAGACTCAAACACAGAGGTTGTTAGATAGCTAGAAAGTGGACTACCAAGCAAAAGCTTGGTCCTAGAAGTGCAAAGGATTCTTGGGGGATGACAGTCCACTGATAAAAAGCAAAATAAAGTCAAAAACAAAAATGATAAAGATAAAAATAAAAGAAATGAAAGCAAATGCGTACCTGTATGCAGCAGTCTGCCTTCCACAATCGCCAACGTCGGTGGTTTTGCCAGTATCGGTAGTCAAGGTTGCCGACGTCGATTAGTCTGTCGATGTTAGTATGGGCAATGGCTGATGTCAATTAGGGCAATGGCTTTTGACAGGGTCTGAATGAGTTGCAGGTCAGTCAGGTCGACCAGAATGGTCTTGGGAGGGTCTGTAGGACTCTGATAGCTTGTGCTAAGTTGATTGGATAGAGAGTATTGTATGGAGAGGGACTAAATAGGTGACAGAGGCAAAAAAGGGGGATAAGGGTGAGAGAGGGCTTTTCAGCCTCTCTGGGAAGAATAGGGAAGGTTGTGTCAAGGATGCTTGGAATGGACAGTAGACAGAATGCTAATATATTTGAAATGACACTGAAATAAAAATAGTACAAATACTTAGTTGTGGCATGAGTTGGCAAAGGTGCAGGAGCTGTGTTTCCATTGTGTCTAGTGATGGAGATGTCATGCAATCTTTAAAACTATATGGAATGACTAGTGCTAGTCCTCCAAACTTGGAAAATGTTGTCAAAACGCTGATACTTGTGAGAAAATGAGAAGCAAGAATGCTAGGAAGCAAGAGCAAGAGAATTCTATTTCACGGGGGGGGGGGGGGGGGGGGGTGCAACAGATGCAAAAAATTGGTTTTAAAGAAAACTGACGCTGGCAAAACCATCGACGTCAGCCGCAAACTGACCAACGTCAGCGGCTGAAGAATGGGGATAGAGGCTAATTTTAGCCTTCTACCCATTCTTACAAGCTACTAGGGTCAAATGTCATGGGAAAACGGTCGAGAGGGGCTTAAATGAGTGTGAGGGGAAGGGTTAAGATGGGATTTAGGTCATTAAGGCTTGGCATGGGGTGGGGGCATCCAAGGAAAGGAATCCAAGGAGGAGTGAGGTGGCATGGGTGAAGTGGCAAGAGGGCAATTAAATTAAAATATTTGATTATTTTAATTTAATAATTGAGTGGGTTAGGACTTGTGTTAGAAGATGGACCAAGGGGACCAAGGGGGGAGAACAACCAAGGGGTAGACATGATTTTGGTGTCTACACTATGAACTTATAAAGGTGCAATTTTAAATTTATATTATAAGTGAAGGATTTAAACAACTTTGGTAAAGGTCTAAACTCAATTGGGTAGCATAATTACACCAAAGTGGATGACATGAATCTCAAGATTTTGATGAAGTTTTGAACAAGAAAAATTGATGATCTCATGTAGGCAGTGTAATGCCTCTTTTTTCAAAGGAAAATTAGGACCATGTGTTTAGTTTGAATTGTTTGTTTACGCCAAGTTTTGAATTTAAACAAGTCTCTAATCTAGGATAAGACCAACTATTTAATTTCTCTTAGATCCTAAACTTAATAGGTTGCTTGGTATTGTTGGAATCCATCAATATACATCATTTGAGAGGATTTTAAGTGTTCATCCAAAAGTAAATGTGCATTATATAGTAGGTTTTTTACACCCCCCATCTCTCAAATTATAGTACTACAACATGGACCTTGAGATGCACCTTGCACCAAAAATACTTCCATGACAAGTGGAGGTTTGTCTAAGATATAAAATTTTCCACATGTTCTGTCAGAATCAATTACACAATGACTTTCACATCAAACAATGTAAAAGAAAATCATGGATTTTTGGTTTGTATCACTTGGCTTGTTTTAAAAAGGTCTAGTCCTTTTTGAACCACTGCATCCTATTGTTCACTCAGTGTAGTGTGATGTCCAAAGTACCACTACATCCCATGTGAAACTCCAATTAGGATCCAAATGAAGTCAATGCCAAGATGTGAAACCCTAGGTCAAAGCTTCCCTAAAGAACTCACAGGAGGTGATGAAGTCCCCCTCGCAAGCCAAGTTTTCATAAAAATAAAGAAAGCATGGACGTAAAAAGACTTTAGGGTCATTTTCAAGGTCACCCAAACTTTGATGAGTTTTTGGGGAGTGCTTTAGATGACTTTCTTTCTAAGCCTTAGACTAGGATACTTGTAATAGGAATGGAACTTTTGATTCCAAGAGTTCCCTAAAGAGGACAAATGGAAGAGCATACATGCAACATCCCTCTTTTTGACAAATAAAAAATTAATCTAAACAACCAAGTAAAAACAAAAATCTTTGAAAAGATGAGTTGATTTTTAAGCCCAAATGGAAAATGAGGTGTTGTTCATTTGGCCCCTTGGTCTTAGTTGCAAACTTTGAAAACATTCACCATAAACATCTAAAACTTGTTTTTTTTGTTAAACACCAAAAAAAGGTTCCTAATTAATTTTTAAGCATGCAAAAGGTGATCTAAACATGTTTTTAATAAATTTCAATCTTGGTCCTATAATAAAAATGTTAGCATGTCCTTTATCCTTGAAGCTCTTTTAGGTTTGAAATAATGAACTTTAAAAAAAGAGCTCTTAGGTCTATGATTGAAGAAAAAACATAGTGACTGACATCAATTATATAACCGATGACGGTTACATTTTCTAATTGATGATAGTTATCTAACTAACATCGGTTACACCAATGTGACTGATGACAAGTATCCAATAGATGTTGGTTTTACCAATCGATGTCATTTTATCTATTTTACTGATGTTGGTCTTACTAGCTAACGTCAGTTATTGTATAAACCCATAGCAAAAAAAAATGGAAAAATAAAGTTATAAAATCAATTTGCAAGAGTTTTAATGGTCTAAATAAATATTTTAAAGCTTCAAAATGATCTTATTCATGTGTGTGATGCGTCTATTCCCATCGATCATGCCATATGTGAATCTAGGAATTTGACTCAAGAGAAGATGGTTAGTATGGTGTTAGTTCCAAAATGAAAAAAAATGAAAGAAACACACTAACTAGCATAACATATGTAGGTATATCCACTAGGGAGAGCTTAGTTAACAAATATGAATAAAACACACAACTAAAATATAAAATAAACCTCTTTTACCTTCTTTGGATGCTCCAAAATGCTTGTTATAGTGACTTACTCAACTTATGCTCATGAAGTCCTTGGCAATGGAAGCTTGGCTACCTCCATCTCTCCTTGGCACCTTTGGCTTATGGCTTGTCTTGTCTTGGAATCAATTTGTCATGGCAAAACTAATTTCAATGGATTCTTGAAGGTAGTTATGCATTATAACTTTGCACCAAAATAGCTTAAAAATGATGTTCATGGCCTCTCTATTTATAGATTTTTGAGAATATCTAGAATAAACCTAAACCATCCATCCTAAGATTGAGATATGTGGTTAAGGATTAATTCAATTTTTGTAATAAAGTTTATAATTATCCTCATCATGACATTGGAAGAAGGGGAAATTAAGAGGCATGGAGGGCATGAATCCTAATATTTATGGTATTTATGGCCTAGGGATGTCATCCTAAGAAATAAGGTTACCTGATGATGTATATATTCAATATTAATTTCTTAAAATAAGTATTCAACAATTTTCCATGGAATTATTGATTAGGATCTAATTTGGGTTAAGCATGACTAAGCACTTTGTGCACAAATTACCCAAATCGATCAAAATGCCTTATTATTGGTTCAAAATTTGACTGGATGGGAATTGGAAGGAAATGTCAGATGTGTTGGATCCATTATTCCATTTAGGATGTTACCAATAAAAAATAAAAAAGGCACATGTCTTGTATAAAATATTTTATATCAAAGAACAATCTAAAGCACCCAAGTGCAAAATTAACATTTTGACTCAAAATGATTTGATAAAAATTAGCTGGACCATAAATTGCATTGCCTTGTTTAGGGATACCCTAGCCAAAATTGGCACTTTAATATGTTATTTTCACATTATTTAGCATTTTTAGTTTTTTTAAGCCAAATTGTGCATTTTTAGTGAAAATTGGTCAAAACCCTAATTGGAGGTTATCGGTGGCCAGATTTAGGTGTCTACAATAATGACTGATCTTCAAGTCTCATTGGACCTATAGTCCACATGACATAAGAAAAAATTAGGGATTATATGAATCCTTATGTAGATGACTTCACCATTATCACATTTTCTCCTTTCCCCCACCTCCATATTCTATCCCTACCTAATCACATATTTCATCCATGCCTTCATCATCTACTCCACCATCCATTTCACTAGTTGCATCCTCACTTTCTACCAATTTAGAATCCCTTGGGCTAATTTAAGTGGGATATTGGATAAAGGACCTAAATTCTAAGAAAATCAAAGACATAAGATAATATATCATGATGACCTTGACATACAATTCAAGTTTGATAGGGAGACTAACTGGATGAAGAGGGTCATGACCCAAAGCTCACATAAGAATTGAACCTTGTAACCTGGTAGATGAAGGAGGACTTTCTCTCTTGACTAGAAACAAGATAAAAATGGGGTAAGAATACATTATTGAGTATTTGGTATATATTGCAAGGGCCTCCCATGATATGCCCAATAAAATTATGGAAGAGTTAAAAGAGCATGTTAATACCTTTGAGTCGCAAGTAAGGAACACCTTCCATTATATTTCATAATTAATGAGAGGAAGATGCTTACAATGTTTGCAAGGATGATAAATTCAATTTTGGATATTGGGGTCTATTAGTATTATCAAATATTCACAATGATTAGAGTTGAAGGAATTCATTATACTCCCTTTAAGTTACCTTATTATGTACCTAATAAACTAGCAGAGTAGGGGGTAGCATATCAATATGATAATGCTGTGTCAAGTAAATTCAATAGTAAGAGGCATAAGTTATACCCATACTTCCATCTCATCATTGGTCACCATGAATACAATAATATTTTAATAATGACAACTCATAGGCCATCCTTTAAACCTACCACTTAATGATGATATGTAATGGGACCCTCACAAGAATGCTCACAAGCATGTAGAAGAATTAAGGTCTAGGCTCAACATCACATATCACCATGAGTCCCATGAAGATGATAGGTTTCATCTGAACCCAAAATATGATAATGAGGTAAATGAGAAGCTAAATACTACAAAGAGGCTAGAGGGGCAATAATTTGGGGGAAAATGTTTGAAGAGAAACCAAATGATCCATTCCCTCAGATGACACCCCAAATACTAATAAGAGAATTAATGATATAATATTAAAGGGTATTACTCTAATGGATCATCTATCTTCATCAAATATTGCTACCTCAACTAGAGAAATATCCCAAGTATGTCTACCTTATTTCAAATAAGTAGTGCATGTTTTAGTGATTTTGAGTCTCAACATAATTCCTTGAAGGATCAACCATTTGTGTCACCTAAGCCTACAATAAATATTTACACCTTTCCTAATTTATAAGAAATTTCCTCAACTACTATGTCTACTCATAGCCAAGATTCCTTGGGTCCCCTTATTGTTACTAATATTCCCATAGTTTCTAGTGTAGACACTAGATTCTTACCACACTCGTGTCAAAATTGAAATTAGAATGATTTTTATAAATAACACACGAATCATTGAAACGTCCAATTTCTTCCATATACTTGGCATACATCTTCTAAAACATATTGTTGCATCCCTAATTAGGGAAAGGCACTATACATAACTATCAATGTCAGTTAATTCATCATGAGTCAAATTTTGACTATGCAAGAGACACTTTGCGATTAATTAAGTTGAATAGGTTTTTAAATTTCAAAGTCACTTCACTTTTCATTAAGTTTATTAAACTCATTTAATTAGCCTAATATTTTCCTAATAGGAAAATCCATAAATTTTTGGAATTTATTATTTTTTAAATTCATTAATTAGATTTATATTTTAAATCTCATGATAAGTGGCCAAGAGGATCATGCCATCAAAATAAATATCAAGAATGATGGCATCATCATAAATTTATCAAGCACTAATAAATGAATGCAGGCAAATATCTTAATTTGTTAATACATGCCTAATTAATGCTAAATAATCAATGCCTTTGACTCAATGTTTTAATCCATTTGAGGCCATAAATCTGAATCTTGATCCCATGAACATCATCAATCTAAAAAAATTATAAAATTCAAGGCCATGACACTCTTTTTACAAGATTTCTAAAATTCTAGTGCAAAGCTATAATATAGAATTTATTCTAAACCATTTATTCCATTTTCATTCACAAGCGAATCAAAATGGTGCATGAGGAGATGTTAGAGGCACTTTCACAACCACATTTCCAAATATCTTGAGTTCCATATCTAGGAAAAAACATGTTTATGGACCATCCTTGAAGAGAAGTCACATGGGGAAGGTAAAATCATATTTCTATGCTTCTTGTTAGTTTGTTCAATTCATTGAACTTGCCCAACTAAGGGAGTAGGATTAATATATTTGTTCTTGTTATTTATTATTTAATTTATCCACTAATGAATGGACTAACCTAATTTTAAATCCTATTTAACATTTGGCATGCCTAATGCCTATGGTGAGGGATATTCACCATTTTATCTGCTTTTCTTATGCGTGAAAACTAGATCTCTAAGTTTCTATAGGGTGAGGGTGAAAATAAATGATTTTCACCCCAAGGGGTTAATTTATAGCTAATTTTTTGAATTCTTATGTGTATCCTTATTTTTGATCCATTTTTATTCCCAAGAATCTCATTTTCCCTTATTTATCTATTTTATGATCCTTTTTCTTCTAATTACTCTATTTTTCAACTTCTACTAAAATCTTATGTTGTTTTCTTCTTTTTGATGGCCCATCAATCATAATTATTTTTTCCCACCCCAGCCTTGTGGGGCATCCTAGGCCTCCCAAACAATGTTTGGGGCATTTTTGTGAATTTGTTTTTATGTAAATCAATTAAAATCAACAAAAGCAGGAGATAAATTATTTCTTCTAATTATGATCATTTATTTAAGTAACCTTTTTATTCTGTGAAAAGATGTTGATTCAAAAAAATGTCTCACCATACCTTTCCAAATAGATGAAAATTTAGACATCTAATTCTCACCACTATCATGTCATAATTAAAAGTTTGAATGACTTCTGATAACAACAAATAAACTAGACCAAAACCATCAAAATGCTCTAATTCATCCACACATGTCACATGTGATTTTTGATTCATATCAACAAGTCCCAGATTTGGGCATTACTCTATACACAATCATAAGCTTATTCCAATTCATATATATTCAAATTATGACCTAAAAAATTGATATTTTTGACAAATAGTGCAAGGAAACTTATCAAGTTCCAAAAATTTCAAAAAGCCTAATCATAATCACTTAGCTAAGCAAATCCAATCAAATGATTAAGTGAAAAATCCATGATAAACTAATGAATATCCAATTTTGGAAAATGAAAATTCAAATATATGGGCCATGACATCATCCATGACATCATTAAAAGGTTATCATGCACCAAGTATTTCTAGATATAAATATATGAATTAAAGAAAGCCATGCCTTATTAATGCTCACCATTTCTAAAATATTAATTGCTTATCCCTCCAAAATTAAATTCATTTATGACAACTCATCTCATTATTAATCCAAAGGCCATAATTGATCGAAAAAACCTATAAATGTGAGTCACCATGGATAATTAACAAGATTTCTAGTGTAAAGATATAAAGTAGAATTTCTTCTAAAGCTTCAACCATGTCTTCCATTTTCATTCAGAAACCAATCCAAATGGGGCATGAGGAGATGTTAGAGGCACTTTCCCAACCACATTTCTAAATATATTTATCTCCATATCTAGGCACAAACGTTTTTGGATCATCCTTGAAGAGAAGTCACATAGGGAAGGTATAATCGTATTGTTATGCTTCTCGTTAGTTTATTCAATTCATTGACATTGCATGACCGAGGGAGTAGGATCAATATTTTTTTTATTAGTTTTTATTATTGAATTTATCCACTAAAAATGGAATAACCTATTTTTCAATCGTTTTTCACATTTAACATGCCCAATTTAAGCCAAATCCTAATTTTTATCAATGGCAAAAGTCCAATTTCAAACCATTCCAAAGCCAAAGTTATAAATGTTTATTCAAACCATGCCATCATGCCATATAATTTGAGCCAAACCTTAATTTTGGTCAAATTCCAAAATCCCAAATCTAAAACCAATTCCTATTCCAAGGTCTTATTACGATACTAGTCAAATTGTGCCAAGTTTCAATTCTAGATAAACTTGTTAAAAGCCTAGGTGAAAATTTTACAATCAAATCAGATGACCTTTAAAACTAACATTCCAAATCAAAATCAAACTTATTAAAAACATTTTATATATGAATATTTTTGAAAATAATTCTGATTCACATGCCTCTCTTATTTGGATACTTATATGAGTAAACTTTGATTGAAATATTTCATTTGAACATTTGTATTGATACCAATTAAACATTTAATGTATACCAAGGTCAATTCCATGTGCCTATCCAATCAAAGCCAAATCTGATTCATATTAAACCATATACCAATCTAATCCAATCCAAATTAGGTTTCTATTTAATCATCTACCAAGCTAATTTTATGCCATATAAGGTTCATTTTAAACCATATTCTAATACAATCAAAGCCAAATCTAGTTTGTCTTGAATTATGTGTCAAAACCTTACAATTCAGATCAAGTTCATCTTGAACCACATTTCAATTCCAATGCAGTTCATCTTAAACCACATGCCAAGACATTCTAATTTGATCAGGTTCATCTTAAACCATGTTTTAATTATAATTCAAAATTAAGTCAAATTTAACCAAAGTTAGCTTTAAAGCCAAATAATTAGAAAAATGCCAAATCATGTCTATTTTGACCAAGTCCAATTATTATGAGTCCATTACATGCCAATTCCAACCACTTATTATCTTCACATTAAATCTCTCATATCTTCACTTGGGAATGGCAAAGTCATGTCATCCATCCTTTCTTTCATTTGAATCACATCAAGTCATTCTTCCATTTTTTGGGCCAAGCCAAGCCAATTACTTTGGATCAATACTACCATCTTTCGGCCCATTTTATCTAAACCAAGACTACCCTATTTGGTCCAACTCTATCAAATACCAATACCTCCCTCTTTGGGCTATTTTTTGGGACCAATAATGCCCTATTTGGGTCATTTATACCAAGCCAATTTTTCCCTCTTTAGGCTATTTCTACCAAGCTAATTTCACCCTATTTGGCTCATTTTCATTCAAGATCAATTTCCTTGCATGAATCCTTGATTGGGGGCATATTTTATTCAATTTAAATCCATGTCATTCAAAAATAATTTGTATAAATCCCTATTCAAATAATATAAAAACACCATCATTTTATGGCCATAGCAAAACTAACTTTCCTCTACACTGATTACATAACCTAGTTCAAAAAGAGGAAATACTAGTGTTGAAGGGACAAATTATATATCCACCCCAACATAACCACATCATTACTTCTCAATTATAACATGATACTCATCCCTTCACTAGTTAACTCATGGTTACATTGATGACTTCTTTAGCTTTTAATTTATTTGACAATTCCCTTTCTACTTGTCCAATATCCAATCTGGTCTTAGAGCCATAATGATGCCAATCATTTCCCCTCTGAGTGCCATTATATATTTTATAACTAAGTGTGTCTAGGTCTAATAACTAATCAATTAGGATATGATATGACCCCCTTCTCAATTATAATTAAACACGTCCACTTCCAAATCAAGATCAAGATAGTCAACCAACCCTCAACATTTTTGTTAAATCACCCATCTTTGACCAAACCCTAACCATTGGTGGTCCACCTTTATTTAGTGAAGGGCATTTATTTGACATAGGACCCATATAAAATGAGCCTATATTTGAATAAATCATTATTGAGCAAGAACCTATTATTCATCCATTTCTAATCATTCCCCATTTTATAAAATTCCTTTGTCTTAAAACCTTCATTTCCAAGAGACAAGTGAAAAAGATAATTATGGATAATGCAATTCAATAGACCTTTTTTTAGACACATTTTCATCAAAAATAGGTTCTTTTTTAGATCCAACATTATTATCAACATTAACATCTACATCTACATCAGGATTAAGTTCTATTTCATAACCAATATCAATAGTGGGTTCCATTATGGAATGAATACCAGATTTAGTGTCAAAAATAGAATCAACATCAGTCTCAAAATTGGATTCAAATCCCACTAAAATAGATCAAATTTTTAATTATAATACATTAGTGGATATTAAAATATTATCTATTTACTTCTATTAGATCCAATTGAGTCTATGTCAACTCCAAAATCAACATACCTTAGTAGATGTTACAACATTGGATACACACTCCTTGGAGAATAAATTGAAAATATTTATGATCATTCTACAGTTGTTGAGGATGTTTCCTTTGATATCAACACAAGTTGTCATAGTATCCTCTATGAGGATTGTGTTTCCTTTTACCCTTACATTAATCAACCTAGCCATTATATTGTTCTACCACCTCTTAAAACTGTTAGTAGGACCAACAGAACCATGCATTGTTTAACTTATTCCATGGTAGCATTTTAGTATTAGAATTTCTAGGGATTTGAGAGAATATTAAAGTAGAAGAACAATCTCCTAGTGAAACCTTGTTTGATGTGATAGGGGATAATCAAATTATAAACTCAACATATTGTAGTGAAATCTTGTTTGAAGTGTTGGATAATAATCATAATAAAAAATTATAATCCTTTGGGGAAAACTTTCTTAGAGTGTTAAGGGACAATCAAAATGAATTATCAACATCCCTTAGTGAAACCTTATTCAAGGTGCTATTGGACAATCCAAATAAGAAAATCAAGAAGATTTTATTGGTGAAAAATTATTCAAGGATCTAATAGCTGAGCCAAGTAGTTACCCATTGCTTGATGAAGACATTATTGAATTTAATATCATCCCCATAATAACCAAAATCCATTAAAATATAGAATCAACAAAAATGTGTGTGATTGAAAAATCCCAATCTTCATTGTCCTTTGAACATTATAAATTTTATTGTGATCTTATCATTCATTTAAATTATATATTACACCTAAAAATGAGACCATTTATCCCATACCTAACCCTCCTTACCATTCCTCGTGACACTCTTTTTCAAAGAGGTTACAAAGACACATTGTTTAAAGGTTTAGAGGAAGTAGAATCAATGGCCAACAATAGTGAAAGTTCAGTAATAGGATCTAGACAAAGCTATTATTTAGAGTGGTTATTTATTAGACATCAAAGGGTTATAATTATGGATCCCATAATCCTCCATTTATTTGAGATGATAAAAAATAAATATAAAATATAAAATATTTGAAAGAGAAAGAGAAACAATTCATCCAATGGTGAAAACCATGTTATGACACCTTCAAGAAATACCATGATGAAAACTAAGTTTATACTACCATACGTAAATAATTTTATATTTTCAGGTACCTTGACATGTGGGGGAAACCCTATCTACATCATGGACCATTTATTTCAATCCATATTGGACATTATAGACCCTTCCATTCTATTCTAGCCATTTTAACTATTCAATCCTATTTAGCCTAGACCATATTATTACGATAATTATTTTTCCTGTCTTGAATTTGTTATAGAATGGAAGGTATATTGAGACCTATTTAGGAAATATTTTATCCTATTTTCCACATGGTGCCTTGATGACTAGACACATTTGGCTCTTACGTGACGTAGTCCTTGGAGACTCCTCATCATTTCCCTCATTATCATCCATTATTAGCCAACATTATCTATTAGTTCTTCATTCATTATTATTCCCCATTACATAAGTTGATCTACTATGGATTGAGGTCCATCTAGACTATGTAGGTAGTGTTCAATTTTTAAGGTCACCTTTCCAACTCTTATTCCATGCTCCCACCATTTTGTGAGCATCTTACAACACACTCTCATCATTTTATGAGTTACCATTCCCATGCTCTCATTATTTTATAATTTTAAACATTTTCAATCTCTTAATCCTCTATTGAGTTGAGATGATAAAATCCCAAAAACATTTAAATAGTTTAAAATACCTAAAAATTGGAAAAAGTCTTACAATCTCCATGAGAGATATAAATCCACAAAATTAAAAAACATTTGTGTTATCCTAAATCTAGTTATTATCCTTGACTTATCATTTATTCATTCATGTTAACAACCATTGGGATGTAATTATTATAATAATTTCATCCACCTTGTGTTATGTCCTCCCCTTGCATGTATCCTTGCTTGGGGGCACCAATCCATTATCATTATATTTGATTCTTCACATGAATTTTGAATTGGTTAATGACAAGATGATTTCTATTGCTTGTGTGTTTATTTTTTTTCATGTTTACTTTATTTTATTTTCATTTCCATAGATTATTCATTGTGATAATGAGGTTATATAATGGTGACCATTGTCATACACTTTTTCTTGAATCTATCCATTGAAATACATTAACATTATCATCATGGTTTTTATCATTGGTGTGTTATTGCCATTTGTCTATTGCATCAGGATTTAGTCCTTATGCACATTATGACTAAGTCATCATGGTGTTTTATATCATGATGCATACCATCATGTGCTAAATTAAAAACTTGGTGTTCAAGCCTTATATATCAATGTTTCATCAAAATCATCTCTTCAATCAAAATTTATCTATCTAATGCATGATCAGGATGGCATTTCAATTTTATATAAACACATCACAAGACAATTGAAGAAAACATGGATTTTTCTATGCTAATTAAGGATGTGCATATAAAAATAATAATTTAATAATATATTCATACATATTTGTCCATAATTATTCTCATGATCATTTTCCTAATCCATTTTCTCCCATCTTGGGAGAACTACATTGGCCTGAGGTCTATTTAGAATATGTAGACAACACTCAGTTACATTTAGTTTTTGAGCTCATTTTGGCCACCATTATCATATAATTATTTAATCATCATTTTTTTATTTGAATCATCTCTTTTATTACCTTTATGTATTCTCATGTGTGTGGATTTTATGGATTCTTCCTGCTCTGAAAAGTCATTCTACCATTGCACCTATGTTTGCATCATTCATCCCATCTTTAATCTATGAAATAGGTTAAATCCATGAGATATGATTTCTAATTAATTATTTTCCTAATCATTACTTATCAAAATGAAAATTTGCCCTTTTAGGGTAGATAATTTAGACTGATCATCAATCAAATCTACCATGTTGGGCTAGATCATTAGTCAATCAATACCATCATTTCTTATAATTCTAAGCCCATGGATTTCACCCTATTTGGTGAAATTCAAATTGTGTCACTTATTTTTGGATTCATCCATCCCACTTCCCCCACACCTTTTATCCAATTCAATTATATTATATTCATCAATGGAAATCAACACATGCAAACATTAGATCCTATGGATTAATCTCATCCTTGGGTTAATTTCACTTTTATTTTTGTCCATTTTCTTGTTTTCAAAGACATATCCATCAATCTTATTTTTTGGACACTCCTTGAAGGGGGCATCATAGGCATCACAAATATTTTTTTGGGCACCATTGTGAACTCATTTTTTAGTAAATTAAATAAGATTCAACAAAACATGAACACATCATTGTTTAAGCATTATCAAATCATTTTAACAACTTTTTCATTATTTGAAAAACTATTATTTTACTTGTGTATCGTAATGCCTTCTCAAATAGGGGAAAAATTTAGACACTTAATTATCACCACTCTCATGTCAAAATTAAAATTAGAATAATTTCTAGAAATAACACATGAATCACCCAAACATCTAATTTATTCCATGTATTTTGCATACATATTCTAAAATGTATTATTCCATTCTTAATTATGGCAATGCACTATACCCAACTATCAACTTCACCTAATTCATCCCAAGTCAAATTGTGACAATGAAAGAGATGCCTTGTAACTAATTATGTTGAATGGTTCTTTGAATTTTAAAGTAACTCCACTTTTCATTAAGTTAATTAAACTCATTTAGTTAGCCTAATATTATTCTAATAGGAAAATCCATAGATGTTTGGAATTTGTATTTTCAAAATTCATTAATTAGATTTATTCTTTAACTCTCATGATAAGTGGTGAAGTAGATCATGACATCATGATGACATCATCATAAAATTATCAAGCACTAAGAAATTAATACAAGAAAATATATGAATTTAGAAATCCATGCCTAATTAATTATAAATAATCAATGCCTTTGCCTCAAAGATTGAATCTATTTGAGGCCACACATTTGAATCTTGATCCCACAATACTCATCAATCTATAAAACCTATAAAATCCAAGGCCATGACACTCTTTTTATAAGATTTATAGATCAAAGATATATTATAGAATTTATTCTAAAGCTTCAACCATTTATTCCATTTTTATTCAAAAGGTAATCCAAATGGTTCATGAGGAGATGTTGGAGGCACTTGACCAACCACATTTCCAAAGATATCAAGTTTCATATGTGAGCACAAACATGCTTTTGGACCATACTTGAAGAGAATTCACATGGGGAAGGTATAATTTTATTGTTATGATTCTTGTTAGTTTCTTTAATTAATCAACCTTGCCCAACCAAGGGATTAGGCTTAATATGTTTGTTCTTATTGTTTGTTATTGAATTAATCCATTAACAAATGGACTAAACTATTTTACAATCCTATTTCATATCTAGTTCTATAATTTTGAGTCTTCTATATTTTGGAATTATAGTGCCTCATTCCCCAATCATTTCTAGTGATCCTGCTATCCCTATTTCTCTTGATGTTCCTATCACTTATGTGATTCCCATTTCCATAATTTATAGTGTTTTAGTTTTAAATTTTATAGTTCTTATCTCCCCACTTCCAAGTTCCTCTCCTTACTAGGTTTACTTGTCATTCCCATTGGAAATAAATCAACCTTAGGTATAAAAATGGTCTACACAAAGCATCTCTTAGTGACACAAGTCCTATAAATATCCCCACTTCCAAATGTCACCATATAAGTTGTTAACTCTTTGTCTAGGCATGATCCACACTTAACACTAATATAATTAAACCCCTTTAGACTTAATAGATTTATAGCTCCATATATTTTATCTATTTCCTATATTACACCCATGGTAACATAGATTCCTCAAATTTCTCCTTGGATTCCTCAACATTTTAGACCCACACAAACACCAATTATCCCTTGGGATCCAATATCCTATGTCTCGAGTCCCCCAGGAGTCTCCTTCAATAGGAACATTTGTTATTTGAGGATGGTGACTAAACTTATAGGTCTCATTAGACCCACAATAAACATGAAATAAGAAAAAATCATGGCTTATGTGAATCCTTATGAAACTCACTTCACCATTCCCACAATCAATCCCATACCCCCACCTCCATATTCTATCCCTAAAAAATACCCTCTCACATTAATGCCCTCCTAATACACTTCACCATACAATTCACTATTTGCATCCTCACATGATGACACTTCATGAGACCTAGACAATGCAAGGGGGAGATTGGATAGAGGCCCTAAAAGATAAAAAATGTAAAGACATGAGATGGTATATCATGGTGACCTAGAATATAGTTCAAGTTTGATAGGGAGATTGGTGGGATGAAGATGGTCATGACACAAAATTTCACACAAGAAGGTGGCCCTGTGATCTATTAAATGGAACAGGACTTTTTATTCTTGACTAGAAAAAAGGTAAAACATGGGAAGAATGCATTTTTGAGGATATTGTGTTGATTGTGAGTGCCTCCCATGATATGATAGAGAAAATTATGGATGAGTCAAAAAGATCATGTTAAGACCTTAGACTCCCAAGTAAGGAGAACCTTCTTAGTTGATTGGTGGATAATGTATAAATATCACTCTCCAAGTTTGTATATGCCTTAGAAGAATCAATGGAAGATTTAACAAAAGGGAACATACTTAATGAGAAGGCACAATAATATCTGGAGAATTTTTTTAGGATGGACAACAATCTTAATAAAATGTCAATTGTGATCAACAAGGGAATGTTCCCTTGGTTAAAGATCTTTTCATTAGTAGATTTTAGCTTACACTAGACCTCATTGGTGGAATGGTAGAGAGATATGAAAGTGATAAACTTCCATTAGAGAAGAACATATAAAAAATGTTGGCCTATTTCAAGAAGGTTATAATTACCTTACTATTTAGCCTAAAAACCATAGTCATAAGAAAGGGTGAGTTTTGGAAGCACCTAAAGAGGTTCAAGTTAGGATTTAGGAGAAGGCTCACAAAGGATAATAAAATTGGAGCACATGCCATCATGGACTTAAGCACGCTAGTAATAAAAGTATCAACAAGGTAAATGCAATCAAGAACATCTTGGAGGTCCCATAAAAGACCCACACAAAGTTTTTTATAGGCAGGGGTGTGATTTTATGAAAGCTACCTATAAATCTCTCCAAGTTGACTGAGAAGCTAACTTAATTGGTCATGATATTTTAGATCAAGAAGGTCAAAGATAACTATATGGTGGTCCCATTGCATGACCTATCTAATTATCAATCATTGTATTTCTAAATAGTCTCAAAGTGGGAATATTATGTCATAATTTTGGGTCCCCATTGTTATTTTGTCTCTCTGAGTGTATGTGTTGTTGTAAAAAACTTAGCCATAATGGCTATGAGTGGGATTTTATTCCTTTGTTGGAAGGCAACATCTCTATATATAATACTTTATATTACTATTTAATGTTGAATTTTTCAATAGAAAACACAACAAATTGTAAATTTTTTGAAAAAGCGTTCATAATTATTGTGTGATCTTTGTGGAAGCCTTCCCCATTTCTTATGGTGAAGTGGTGAATATTAATGATTTAGCAACTATGATATGAATTTGATTTGTTAAATGTAAATGTTGATTAAGATGAGATATTTACTATCTTAATTAATCACTGTAATTTATCATATTCATATAAATAATTACATAGAAAAGTGTTTTCTACCAATTTGTATAGATGTTCATGTCATGAGATAATATTGTAGGGATTATACCCATCACAATTTACCTAGACTCACGGCCTTTTATAGTTTAGTTTGAGCCTATGTATAACTTGATATGAAAATTCAATCTTTAGTTGGACTCATAGATTACCTTCCATAGGGAAGTGATATCCTCACTTGGTCTGAGTGAATCTTTTTTTATGACATTCCTCCCTAATTTTTATGTTTATTTTGAGTGATAAATAAATTTTAGGTTTTCCACAGTGTTGATTAATAATGTTGAACTCTCTGGGGAAGTAATTCATATTCTAAGATTTGTTCTAATTAGGCTACATAAGAGAGTCTAATACATGTACCTCATGTCCTACGCTATAAAAATAGTCCTAAAATGAGAGGGCAAAAGCCCCTGTATGTTATCTTCCTTTTTTATAAACTTCATAGGTACCTTCCATGTGATCAACAAAAGATATGACATAATAGTATGCAAACATCTCTCGTAAAGTACCATGAGCCAATCACACACCATTCCCAATGCACCCTTTAAGGAATGTACACAAGGAGATTCATGTGTTGATAACCTCATGAAATAAAAACTTTTAGTAAAGTGGTAAAATTAAAAATATTAGGTGTATACATATTCCCCACCCAAATCTCATCACATATCATTACAATGTAACATGGGATGGTGCTTTGGGATAGATGTATAAGCAACATAAAAGAGTATAATTGAAAAGAAATGCTAAAATAAATGAAAGTAAATAAATGACAAATACATACAATAATTTAATTTTCTTACTTAAAAAATGATGCTATGTGTGTTTTAGCTGAAGGAAAGTGCAAATATTTATGTTAGATGGGAAAACCTAAAAAATAATATAAAAATCCAAAATATTGCCAAAATTTTCTTCTAGTAACAAAAAAATATTTCTTCGCTAGGATCCTAATACTTATTTCAAGTTCATGAAAAGTGATTAAATTAAAAAAATATATGAGAAAAATACAAAATTTGGAGGTAAATAATTGAACATTTAAAATTTTTAAATGTTTTCTACAAATAGGTAAAGGTATTTCATTTGTCCATTTTCTATATTTATAAAACTAGAGATTTGATCATCTAATTTTAATGTGACAAGAGACCATGGATAGAGGATGATGAGGTAGATATGAAGGAGGTCACTTATGAGTGGTAATAAGACCCATCTATGTATGTGATGAATTAATTAATTTGTGGTAGTTATTTTGAGACGATAGGCTAGATTTATGAAATCTAGACACTCAGCCAAATCTGTGTAGTGGATTTACCAAAAAACATAGAAATTTAAATAAAAATATGATGAGTAATAAATTAAACATCAAATTTATGACCATGGATATTTTTTAGGGCCAAAATGAGAAATATTTATCAAGTAATTGTATTGTCCAGTCATATATAGTTATGTTGATAGAATTTGACTAAATGGTTGATACCACCCAAGAAGGCTGATATAATAATTTCATGGTTGGTATTGTGATAGTATAAATTCTAGGTTGGTACCAAAAAATATGGTTGATGTATTAGACAATAGAAAGTAATGGCTGGTATAGTATGTATGTGGCCAATACTATAGGAATAATTTGCATAGATGATAAAGTATATGTATGGTAGATGTAAAAAGGAAATGAGAGAACATGGTTGATATATTTTATTAAGTGAGTGATGTCATATATGTGTAATAAATGGTTGACATATTAGAAATAGGGCTAATATAATATAATGTAAAAACTTGGTTGGTATAACATAAACTATACTTAGCTGATGTAATAGAGAGATAGTAAAAATGGTAGATATAACAAAGATAAATACCATTTTTTATTTTTAATGTAAAAATTTAATTATATTTTGTTTTTTTATCAAATATCTAATTGGGTTTTGTTTGATATTTAAAAAAAATGAAGGCACTTCTAGATAATAGTGGATGTTAGCTAGCTACTAGATCTACTTGCCAGGATGATAGATGTAGATAGAGCATACTTGATCACTTTAGGTTTTAGATGGATCATGGAGATGTGTTATGTCACATTAAAAACATAGCTGATAGATATGTTTATTGGGTGATGGGATATGATCATAGACACATTCATATTATGGTGGATGGGGATATAATTAAGTCACCATCACTCTAGAGGATATATGTGATACTAGTTTTTCCCATTGAGGGTACACCTATGATATATGACACACCATTGTCTATGTAAAAATGTCAAGAGATATCCTAATGGGATACATGATATAATGAGTGTGATTAGTGCAAGTTGATATTTAGATTCTTTATGGTTTATGTGTCTAGCATTTAGGATATCTAGAAGGCCATCAACAGGCTTATGACCATGTGAGTTTTATGTCATAAGTCTAATGGGATAGTGCCATCATACATTATTACCTAGTTCTAATTTACATTGGATTAGGGAACCATGTATGATATGGGAGTTGTCATTTGGTTGCAACTCATACATGATTTTTATGGGATGTTGAGCAAGGGTCAACATACCTTTCCAAGATGGAGGAACTATAATAAGGAAAGAAATGATGATTATCAGTGTGGTGCATTGAATGAAAATAAGAGGGTAACCACCAAAATTAATGTCCAAAAATAAAAATAAAATTATGAAAGGTATGTTTCACTATAGGACATGTAACTATAAGATGTCACTTATTAAATAAGTATGTACAAAAATCACATTATGTATTCTAATTTTTTTGTAAATCCCACAACCATGTTGAGAATAATTATAGGGACCTTCAAGAGTTAAAATATGATATTACTATAAATGTATTCTCAGTATTTGTGAAATAGTCTTTGGTTTCAAAACCTAATGTACCAACTCTAGATGGTAAGATCACAACATAATACAGGTGGGATCCCATAATAATAAAACCTACAATTGGATAGACCCCTCAATCTCCTTAGTACCAAATAGCATGGAATCCTCAATCACCACAATATCAACCAAGATGGACATTATTCACTGTATCAACAAGGATAGACCCCTACATCACCATAACAATAACCAAATTAGGTACCTTCTCCTCAAAATTAATATGAAATATTTTATAGACATCATCAAGGGTGGGGTTCACCTTAGAGATAGGGATCATATCAAGGACATTATTAAGGGGTTTTTTAGGGGAGTAATCAAAACTAGAAGCAAGGAAATAAACAACCAAAGTATCCTTTTACATGTTACTTGTGTGGATAAATGAATTACATCACATAATATTATCCTTGTAATCAACATTGGTAAACTTTATGTGAATATTATATGATCACAAGAAAACATAATACTAAGGATTTCCCTATTATTGAAAATTAAAGGAAGGAGAAAATTATGCAAAACATGAACATGATACAGTCTCATTCTAATAATAAGGATTTTGTCCATGTTATTACTATAAATATACATAAATAACAAGGTCATCCACCTTTAGGTTACCCAAAGAAAACCAAATCAGAAAAGTGTGAAAGGAAAAGTATCCAAACCCCATGAAGGATAAGATTCTGGTTAATGAAGCAACCTAGCTATTACAGTCAACATAGAATAAATATTCAATTGAAGGAGATCCTATGAAAATATATCTTCAATTGTATGGAGAAATTATCCATATTCTATAACAAGGATTAGTGATAACCCTAATAGACATACTTAAATTAGTGAGTACTTTATGAAATGAAGATATCTCCCAAAATATAACAAATTTATTGAATAATATGTTAGACTTCATGCAAAGAGGACATCAGAGAATTGAGTTGTGGTGTGGTATGTTAAGATCAAGAAAAAATGGGATGTGGATGATAGAATGTATATTTAAATTATAGGATATGGAGTCCCAAATATTATTTTTTATTTTGAAATTACTGTAAACATGATTCCTGGATTGATTTTGGAAGCTATTGGAAGTTCAACTCTAAATTACACTCTTATTATTCTTAGTTTGACAAACTATGTTAAGGTAAAACCCACTAGTAGACTTAAATATGTAGAGATAAAGGTGGTTGTCTTAAGTTCGTATTGATATTATGAATTGACTAACATAAATAAAAATGAGACATGTTATCCTATGCTAATTGGAAAAAATAGACTTATGATGATGTATGACTATCAACATAGTTGTAAACAAAATAGAATAACACTAAGTGGATGTTTATTTATTTGATCAGTTAACAACTAGGCTGAAGGGGCATGTATCCATTAAAATAAATAGTTGAAATATAAACAAGACATATAAACATGACCAAAAGGGACAAAAAGACAAAACTAGTGGCTAAACCTTCATACCTCAAAACTTTCACCAACTATCAGCCAAAAAACTTAAAAGTAGCCAAAAGGAAACAAAGCCAGAAAAGCTATTCTAATTTAGAATAGAAGATCAACTATTTGGTCTTAGTACTAACAATTTTATTATTTCTGCCCTTGGTTCAACTCCCAACAAACTGATCCTTACCATCATCCTATCTCTTTCACTTGAGGTCAGAGGATTGAAACTCCCCTTTTTCTTCTTTAGGATTTTGGGTGGCTTCCTCCTCCTTTTTGTGTTGGTTGGGTTTACCTTTTAGGGTGTGAACTAGGAGATATTTTCCCACATTAGTAGCTTCTGAATCTAGATAAAATAATCCTTTGAGCCTCTCAAACTTATCAATAATTTCATCACAAAGGAGTTTTTGGATCATAATCTTTGTATTTAATTTTTGGAGGGAGTCCTCAATTTCTTCTTTGACATTGAACCCAGAGACCTCTTTACCTTTACTAGTGGTGGGTGGATAAATGTAGGGCTCTTCAAGTGTGGTTTGGGATCCTCCTACACATGTTTAGCCAACTCCCCCAAATACTACTCCTCTTATTCATCTCTAAAGTTTGAATGAGTGTAGTACCCTTCCTCTTCCTCTAAATTATCCTTTTCACTGTTGATGTCAATAGCTTTGGTGATAATCTTAGACTATTATGGCTCCTCACGCTTAATCAACAAAAAGATCAGGCCTTGATGGATTAAATCTATTGATGGATTCTTTTTGAAATTCAACACCAAAACCTCCAAATATTGTAGTACGAAGAATGGGATGCTAATAGTATGGCCTTTAAAGTGGTTTAAAAGAAGGAAATGATGTGAAAAGATAATAATGTGTTTTCGTTCAAGTGTAATTTACCTCATAATTTGTAGATAGACCTTCATCCTTTTTCTTAGTAGCTCGGATCTCATAAAACCCTTATGTGATGAATGATTAGGTTTTTTCTTTTCCTTCTTGTAGAATATTTTTAGGAGTTCCTCCTTCTTCCTCTTATCTTTGAATGCTTTGACACCATTTCATTCCATCCCCATAGTTTCACCAATAATCTCCTTAGTGATCTAAATTTTTAGACCACACATTCTCACTTCATAGTCTTTCTAGCCATGGGCAAAGTCCTTAGATAACACAGTGTCATGCCCAACCAAACATTCCATAAATAGAGCTAGCCCTCCCTTTACCATTTTATGCCATATGTACTCATTTTTATCAACATAAACATAAGATATCAGCTCAAATTGATCTTTATCCCCACCCATTTTTGTGAAAATGCAAACTGCTTCTACAGTCTTCACAATATATGCTCTTAGGGAAGGAGATGGGAAGTTTTTTGGAAAAAATAGCCTCGATCAGTCATATGATGAAATATTGGGGCTCCCCAAACATGTAAGGCCTTGGTAATTATAGCCTTTCATGTATAAAGTCTAGCATAATTGATCCATGTTTGTATCATAATTAATACACCCATTATGACTTTGAGTGATGTGTCCCTTCTTTAACTCAACAATATAGATGAAATCATCTAAGAAATCACTCTCATGCTAAGTGATAAAATCACTTCTTAGGACTCCAATTTTTTTCATGCAATTATTACCCATATTGCCTTCCCTATAGACATGCCTTATGGAGACCCCTTTGAAACAAGGTAACAAGTTTTTAGCATTGCTAATGATTCTGGAAATGTTCCATGAAGAATGAGAAAGGCCTTATAAGTAGTTGATAATGTTCATCAAATATACCTCAATTAGATGAACTCCATATTGAGATTGAATCCAAAATCGATACCCCAAATCACTTTAGTGGCTTCTAAGACATGATTGGTTTGGATCCCTAATGGAATCACATAGGATTCTTTAATATTTCTAGAAGAATCTCTGATCACACTTTCTTCTCTTATAGGGCTTGGTTTCCCTTTCACTACCCCATCATGATACCCCATCAAAGTTTAGCTTAAACCATGATGGGGGAGGAAGTGACCACTTGACTTTAGACCTATCAATCCCCTTTATTTGAGCTTTTCCTAGGATGACCAGATTGAGCTAGTTCATAATTCAGGAGAAGAAAGGAGAGATAAGTTGATCAAAAGAAGAAGCAAAGGAAGACCAATTTTCATGAACAAAGGCCAAGACCCATTTAGATGTGGAAGAAGTATTTGGTCTATAGTTCTCAAAGATGCAAGAATTCTTTGCTTTCCAAATGCCCTAAAAAATATGGGGGAGAGCCAAGTTCCACTAGAATTTTAGCAAGGGAGCTTCCTAGGGAGGCTTGCATTGGGTGATCAAGTCCTTAATGGAGCTTGGAGTAACCCAAGAGAAGTTATAAATGTTGAATAAATGTTAAAAAATAGATGAAGCAAAAGAGTAGGAGAGGAACAAATGTTCAACAAATTCAGCTTCTTTCTTGCAAAGAACTTATCTATTAGGGATGAGAATGCCTCTTTTTACCAAATTGTCCATAGTTAAAATGTTTTTTTGGGATGTTAGCCAAAAAAAGACACTAATTTTAGGGATGAGTTTTTAAGCCAAATATCTTGATAGTTGTCATCCTCAGCCTTCTGGTCCCAAAGGGAAGAATAACCAAATTTAACAAAGTAAAGGTTGTTAGGATCATGTTTCCAGTTGAGGACATCCTCCTTAAGAAAAAGTTAATGTGAATGTGTTGAATAGAAGCATTTAAGTCTTGAAGGAGGTGGGCATACTACTAGTTGAAGTCATTTTTACTAGAAATTTCTACCTCTTCCTCCCATTCCTCTCCTCCCAATAATCTGACACCTTGTGACCATACAGTTCTTTAAAGAATGAGATCAATTCCAAGTCTTGGAAGGAGGAGACTAAAAGGACATTGATATAGGGGTCAAGATAAAAGTCAACTATAATTCCTCTGACAACATTCCACTTGAGTCCTTTGCTAAGAATATCCTTGCCAGCTTTTAACACTTTCTAGAATGTTGAGCCATTGCCAAGACTAATTTTTGAAAGGAAGTAGTGAACTTCCCTAGAATTTAGGTATTTGACCCTGATAATTTTAGTCCATTGGTTATCTTCTTAAATCACCCCTTAATTTTATAGCAAATCCTGATTCATGTTTTCACTCTTCTTAACTCCAATCCTCTTTTTGAGATAGAGTGGCAGGCTTTATTCTAGGAGATAAGTGGGAACCTGAATATGTCTTCAACAACTTTCCATAGGAAGATTTTTTGAATGTGTTCAATCTGATTTGTGATCCTTCCAAAGATGAAAAAAAGGGACATGAAATAGAAAAGAATACTTTGAAGAAAGTTCTTTAGAATTTGTATTTTTACTTCTTGGGATAGTAGGTTCCCTTTCCAACCTATTAGCTTTTTCTAAACTTTATCTATGAGGGGGTTCCAAAATTTTGATTTCATGGATCCCTCAAAGAGAGGAGTGCCAAGATAGGAATATGAGAGTTTATTGATGACACATCCTAGAATCTTAAATATTTTAGCTTGAAGGTAAAGCAAGTTATTGATGAAAAAGAGGGAACTCTTGTGAAAGTTGACACTCTAGCTAGAGACCACTTCATAAATTTCAAGGATCTTTCTAAAGCACTTGGATTTTATGATCAAGGTTTCTCCCATCATCAATGTTTCATCCATGAATTTTTGGTGAGTGATCAGGATGGTGTTATGGGCAAAAAAAATTCCCTTAATGATGTTGGAGGTTTTGGCCTTGACAATAAGTCTACTCAACACTTCAATTAGGATGATGAATAGGTATGAAGATAGAGGATCCACCTACCTTAGCCCTCTCCCTGATGAAAAAAACCCTTAAGACACCATTGATAATAATAGATAACATAGTAATAGATATGTAGGAGGTAATTAGGCTTCTAACCAATTGATTGAAGTTGAATTTATCTAGAATTTTATCAAAGAATTGCCAAGGGACCTAGTCATAGGTCATGTTCATGTCAAGCTTGAGGAACATACCTTGCTGGTTAGAGTGAGACATTGAGTGGATGGTTTCATGTGCTATGATAATCCCATCTAAAATCTATCTACCAAACACAAAATCTCCCTACTATTTAAAATAATTTTATCTAGTAGAAGCTGGATTTTAAGAAAAAGTCCTTTAATACATATTTTATAAAATGTGGAGCATAAACTGATAGGTCTAAAATATGATATTTGAGTGGCCCCTTACTTCTTGGGAATAAAAACCAAGAAAGTGTTATTGAAATCTTGGGGTATGGTTCCAATTTTTAATAATTCCAAAATATCCATGTAAACTTCAAGCTGAATAATGTCCTAGAAAACCTAAAAGAAGGAAGGAGGGAAGCCATCTGGTCTAGGGGCTTTGTCCCCTTGTAATGAGAACATAATAGCTTGGATCTCCTCATCCAAAGTGGGGGTGATAATAGAGACATTATCTTCTTGATAAATAGCCTTATAAAAAAATTTGGCCACTTGATCTTCTAGACCCTCATCCAAGGGGGGACAAAGGCAAGCAAAGATTTATAGAAGTTAACAAATTGGGCTTCAATATCTTCATCCTTCCTAAACCAAGTACCATCCTCCCCTTGAATTTCTACTATATTATACTAGTGATTCCTTGACACTAAGGTCTAAAAGTATTTGGTATTTATGTCACCTTCCTTTAGCTACAACTTTCTATATTTATACCTCCATTAAGTTTATTTCTTTGCTTCCAAATTATGGAAACTACTGAGAAGTTAATGTTTTTTCAATTGAAGGTTAGGAGAGGGGATTGAAACTGATATTTCTAATTTGATACTATTAATTTCCTCTTCGATGGCATTTTTTTGAAGGAAGATATTTCCAAACACTTATTTATTCTATATTTTAAGCTTATTCTTAACATGTCTTAGTTTCATGGCCAAGTATACATGGATGATCCTTTAATCAAAATATTCCACCATTATTTAATGTAGTCTTCCAAGGACTAATTTGAGAGACACTTTTTTTCAAATCTAAAAGGTGTAGCCTTATATTTTGACACCTTGTTGCTTTAGAACAACAATGGATTATGATCAAAACCTATTTTAGGGAGGGATGAAATAAAACTAGAAGAATTATGGATCCAATTAAGAGAAATAAAAAACCTATCTAATCTTACTTAAATAAGATTATCTCCTAGTCTTTAGTTTGACTAGGTGTATTGATTACCTTTTAGTTCCACATCATAAAGACCTATATTTGTAATAAACTCATTAAATTCTAGTATGTTATCATTGAGAAAATAGATTCCCCTTTCTTCTCCCTTGGGGACAAGGGAGAATTAAAATCTCCTGCTACCATCCAATTCATGTTTTTGAAATAGTTTGTGATGTCCAACAAGTTATTCTATAACTTATTCCTTTCAAGCCTAGAATTTGGGGAATATACATTGGTGAGGATCCAATTGTTCTTGATGTGGAAGTCAAAGAAAGAAACAGAGATATGAGTCTCGATAATAAGAAGGGGGTTTCCTTCCAAGATTGAGGGATACCAAAAAACTATCAAATCACCTGAAGCCCATCTCAAATTACTATAACTATAATGTGAATTATCCCAAATATTAAACTTGATCTTTTAAAGTTTTTCAATAGACATCTTAGTCTCTTGAATCAAAAGAATGTTCAATTTATGCTTTAAAACTAAATTTCTTGCTAACCTCTATTTTAAAGGTTGTTTAACCCCCTTATATTATAGGAAAGGACTTTCATTTCTTGTTACTGGGATAGTGTCTAAGTTTCATCTACATGACCTTTGTAACCTACCTATCTATATGTGCTCTCTTAGAGATCTGGGATGAGGGTCTACCTACAAATTTATGATCACAACCAACTTCCACTTTTTTCCTACCCTATTTTTTATAGATTTTTTCCCACTTTTCCTCAGCTAAGTCTTTGGATAAATTTGAAATTTCCCCCTTACTAGTAGAGGAACATTGTCCTTTAGACGAGGAGAGATATTTGGACTCCTCATAGGATTTAATAAGGAGGAGAACCTGATGGGGTAAAATTTCTTATAGCACTGGGTCATCATCTTACAAGAGAGATTCATGAGGAATGACACAAAAGGAAATAGGGTAATATTTTTCAAGAGGGTTATTATGAGTGGGAGGGGATCCCACCAGGGATGTGAATGTAGATTTAATAAGAATGTCTTTCAGATGGGAAGAAGAACTAGGTGGAGGGGCAAATAGGGGACCTGCTAGGGAATACAAAGCTAGGATGACACGTGGATAACTAAGGATCCTTAAAACTATTGGGGATCTTGATAGATAATAAATAGAGAGAATTTTTACCCAAGTTGAGAGGGGCTAGATATAGCTTGGGGGAGGGGGAATAAAGGGCATATTGGATGGGGAAGAGAGCTAGAAAGGAGAGGAAAGTGGGAGAGGGAGGAGGGAAGGAAGAAGTAGAGCTTTAGGGGAATGGATTAGGGGGATTTGAGAGGGGAAGGGGGGATGAGAGGGGGGAAGAGAAGAGGGAGCTTGGGTGGAGGATTTCTTGACTTAGGAGGGGGAAGGGGTAATGTGTAGCTTATTGAACAAGGGGAAGTCTTTAGATGTGTGGTTCATAAGATCACAAGGTTTATAAATCTTAGAAGACCTTTCAAATTCAATTATTTGATTCCAAATACAATAATTTTATTTAATCTTGATAGAGTCAATCAAGGTTTTGTCAGTGGGAATGAAGATGTAAACCCTAGCAGCAAGAAGTCTCCTTCTAGACCTAGTAACTAAGTCGATAAAAATGAGTTGACCAAGGGCCCTAGCAATCCCAAAAATGAATTTTGGTACCCAAAATTCCAAATGGAGTTATGAAAAACTAATCCATATTGGGATATCCTCAGAGATCGAACTATTGAGGTTAAGTCCTACCTTTCATTTGTGAAGGTTGACTATCGATTTTCCCATAAACCAAGGTCCTCTCATAAGGGTCCTTAGGGTATCCTCAGGATGGGAGAAATTGATCATAAATAAATTTATAGGCATGGAAATGATATCAATTTACCATTTAGGTTTCCATTTGAAATTAGCCCATTTTTAAAAAGAATCAATATTTGGTCGAAAGTCATAAAACTTAGCCAAGATAGAATTTGATAAAGAGGAATTGATTCTATTAATGATAACATTCAGGAATTCAAGACTTACCTCCTTGTTTTCACCTAAAGGGACCAATAAAGAATCTTTCAAGATGATATGATGATTTTCTATCATGACCAAATTCACCTATGAGGACTACTATCTACCTTTGGTGGGGTTGGAGTGAGTGACTTGTGGATCTTCACTGGACTCCTTCCCAAAGACTAATTGATTCTTTGTGTTATTTGATGAGACAAGAACCTTCCCTAAATCAACCTTTTTCAGATATATCACATATTAAGTGGGACTTTTGGGTTGTATTTCACCTTCCTCCCACCCATCACTAGCATTTAAAATTCCTATAATAATTGTTCTTCTGCCCATTACTAGCATTCAAAACCACAAGTCAGAGGTAATTTTTATAACATATAATATCCATAATCATTTCTATGACATAGCCAAACAAACATGAATTATATAGCTTGTAACCATCATCATAATCATTATCTTACCTTTGAATAAATCTGAGCACAATCGGTAGATTATAAAAAAAATCCATCATTTCCATGAGCATACATGGTTGATAAAAATTTTGAATTCAATATAGAACCAAAACTAGAAGCCTTGAAAAATAGAGAATTTAAATACTTTTCAAAACATGGACAAAATATACCATATCTATAAAAATAAAAATATCTTGGACTTGACCTATCTAGATGCTTAACACATGCCCATAATTTCAAATGGAAGAATGTAAGTCTCATTCTATGCATCCTCCTACAAGGTCAAAGGTTTATTAGTTAAATCCTGAAGATAGAGACTATATTAAACCTAGAGTTAGCTTCCTTAAAAATTACGGACTCAAATGCACATATGATAGATTGGGTGCATGGATATCACAAAATAAGATCCATGTGAATGGTGTTTTATAAAAAAAGACATTTTGAATAATATTTTGCTATAAAACATCTAGTGTAGTTTCTTCATAAGATGTAAAATCATATTATAGATATATACATGTGAACCAATATGTTTAATTACACATTGAAAGGGTCATTTTGATTTGGTGGGTAATTCATTAGTTGAATAAACTTCATTGGAAAGTAGTGTGTGAAATTTTATGAGTGATATTTTATGTGGAAATGTTTATTTTAAATAATTGGCCATTATTTTAAGAAGGACAATGCACATAGATGCATGTTCATAAATGCATCAAAGTATGGAAATTATGGTAAGTGGAGCTACAGTATTGGGTGCATGTTTTTTTAACATATATTAGCTCCTTTACCTAAATCTTGGTACATGCATCATGAATGCAATTAAGATACTTAAACCTTCCCACAAATTCAATAATACTTTGTTCAAACATTTATATTTAAAAATGAAAATACAATCATGGACAAGGCTTTATAAAACTTGATAATTTTATTGTGTCATAGGTGAGAAGAAGATATAAATTCATGAAAAAGTAACAATAATAATTTTATACAAGAAAAAGTTTTCACACAACTATAAATGAGTATTGTGCTAAGAAGGAGAAAGAGGAATTTTTGATAAAATCTTGTAATAGAATTTAGAACAGTGCAGTAGACCCTAATCACAATGAAAATGAAGAATAATTGGATGTGAAAGGATTATTCAAAATATAAATTGACACTGAGGAACTTGAAATGAATAATGTAGAAAAGGTAGATTAGGATCAATTGAAAAACTTTAATATCATAGAATGATTGAGTTAAAGGAAAGTAATGGATTCTATTTAATTAGAGACAAGAAAAATATACCAAAAATCAATGCAAAATAAAACAAAAAACATTGATACATAATCAATACCAAAATTGGTATCCATTAGTGACTATTGGAAACAAGATAAAATCTTATAGGCAATTACATTGCTTCAAGATTATGAATATGTTTTATTTACCACATGATCAAAAGTTAAGGGTGTATACTCTTAATTAGGTGAGATGCATATTGATATAAAAGAGTGTGCATGCCCTATCTAAAAGTGACCTTATAAGCTAAATTCAAATATGAAAATGAAGGTAAAAGCACAAATCGATTAGATGGAATAATATGGAATCATATATCTAGTTGATAAATCATATTGGGTTAGTCCCATGGTGGTATAATCTAAAACTAAAGGGGAAATATGAGCATATGAGGATTATATAAAATTGAATAATTCTTGTGCCTATGATCCATTTATAATTATTTTCATAGATGAAGTAATTGAATCAATTATAGGTCATGAATTTTATTCATTTACATATTAATTCAATGGGTACCATAAGATTCCTATCATAGTTGAATATCAAACAAACAAACTTTCACAACAGAATGGGTATAATAATGCACCTATAATTTTATCACATGAATTTGTTATTGGATTCAAATATTTCATTTATAACATCTATTATAATCAATTTAATGCATAGATAACTTACAAATTTATTTTCAACATAGATTTTAATGCACTCAAAATCAGTTTTCTACTATGTAAGCACAACATTTTTAAAATTAGAATACATAACAGAGAGGGAAATAATGTAGGTCCCCATACTTAATGCATCATCACTCTATTTTAATCTCCTTTTAAATAATCAATATCAGTATAAAATTTACTAACAAATTCTAGCCACCTTCTTTACCTTTCATTCAACTCATCTTGGGTGAACAAGTGCACAAGGTTATAATGGTCTACTTTAATCTTGAAGTGCTTTCCTAACATAAAATGTTTCTATTTTTTTAATGCATGAATAATAATAGTTGATTATAAATCATAAGTGGGGTAATTATACTCATGATTCTTGAGATTCTTATACTCATAGGCAACCATATTACCATCTTGAGTCAAAATAGATGCAACTCCCACCTTACAGGCATAAATGCATATTTCAAAATTACCATTTGGATCCAGTATAGTCAAAATAAGATATGTTGTCAACAAATGTATCAGATCTTGAAAAGTGGATTCACACTTAGGATACCAATCAAAGTTCCTTCTCTTCCTTTTCAAGGAATTTATGGGGTGAAAAATCCTTGAAAAGTCTTACACAAACCTTTGGTAGTGCTCAACAAGACCCATAAATCCTCTCACCTCATGCATATTCTTGGGAAATGTCCACTCATTAATGGATACAATCTTTTTAGGATCAAAATTAAGTCCTTACTTATAAATTACATGCCCTAAGTAATGAATTTCATATTGAAATAAAGAACACTTGGACAACTTTACATACAGTTTATGTTATCTTAAATGCTGCAACACCGGCCTTAAGTGTTTCTCATGTTCTTGCTCATTCCAAGAATATATTAGAATGTCATCTAAAATACCAACACAAAATTATCAATAAAGTATTTAAATACACTATTCATTAAATTAATAAATTTTACAGGAGCATTTGTTAATCCAATGGGCATGACTACAAATTTGTAGTGTCTGTATCTAGTTATAAATGCAGTCTTATGGAAATATTCATATTTTATGTGGAGTTGATGTTACCCTGACCAAAAATATATATTTGTAAATATAATTTCTCCATTAATTTGATAAAAAAAGGTCATGTATGTGAGGAATAACATACTTATTCTTGATTTTGACCTTATTGAGCATTTTATAGTCAATACACGATCTAAGCATTCCATACTTCTTCTTAACAAACACTATTGGAGTTCCTTAGGGTGACACACTAGGACATATCATTCCATTATCTAGACACTCTTGAATTTGAACCATAAGTTCTCTTGAATCAACCACATTCATATAATAGGGTGATATATATACATGTCTTATTCTAGGTATTACATCCATAGAATAATTAAATATCCTTTTTGGAGGTAAACCTTGTAGCTCTTCTATAAATCCCTATATAAATTATTACAAAATTGGGTAATATTGGATTATGGTGATTATTTATTTAAGTATCTCATTCAACTTGAGAGCATACAAATGACACTCATTTTTTATATTTTTCTTAAGTTGTATGGCTGAAAGTATATGTGGATTTGAATGGTTATTGATTCCCTGAATAACTATAGGGTTTCTTTCATCATCCAAAAATTGAATGCTTTTGTTTGAGTATTATAAATTAGGTTGATTTTATTATAACCAATCTATGCCTAGGATAATATCACAGGACCCCAAAGGATCAAGGAATAAGTTTACATTGGTCTTAAAATTTCCCAAGTTCATCTAAGCTTGATTCAAACATTCATTAACAACCACCTTCCTCCTGGTGTCAAACTCTACTTCCCATCCTTCTCTGAGTATATTTGGTTTGAGTTTACATTTCAAAGCATTAACAAGATAAATAAATATTTTTTTTACTCCTAAATTAATTAGAATAGAGAAATAAAATCCAAAAATTATACCTCTTGTATCAATAGGTGTTGCCTAAAATTAAAAATGTATATTTTCTATAGCTACATAAACCTTTTGATTATCCTTCAGCTTAGGATAGTCCTTACGGTAATGGTTGTCACTGCATTCTCAACAAGTTACAACAGTATTAGTTGGGAAAGGAATGGTGTTTGCTATGGTTGGGCCATGAAAGTTTAGTTGTTTATTGTTTCCAACATCCTTATTTAAAAAATAATGTGAATTAGACCACTTTTTATTCTAAATTTTATTTCTAGATTTATAACTCTTCCCAATAGACTTTTTGAGTCGTTCTTATTGAAATTACTACTTACTGGAGGTATTGTTAAATTAGACTTTATTTTCTACCTACTATTATGAAATTCTTTTTTTTACCTTTGGTGGGACTTCTCTATCATAACCTCAAATTTTCCAAAAAGATTAATGTAGACACCAAAATTACATCACACACATGTGTGTAACTCCCTGTGTTGAAACCCGTTTTAACCCATTTTTCAATAATAACAATTAGCCTCCCTAACCCATGATTTTACACCTCACACATTTAATTAATTTAAAATATTTAATGAAATTTAATTAAAAGCCCCCTTTTCCACCTTACCTGGCCACCTCGCCCTATGACTAATTCTCACCTGATGAGTCACCTCAAGACTTGGTCCCCTCATCCTAACTACCCAAGACTTATTGTCACTTCAAAACCAAATTCCTAATCAACTACCTCCTTCTTAACCTCTTATTTTTACCATTTTTTAATGGGTGCCACACTTGGCATGAAGATCAACAAAAAATGCTAAAATAGTAAGCTTTACCTATTTTAGGGCCATCAATATCAATCAACCCATGGTTGACATTAGGGGGATCACTAATGTCAGTCATATAATCCAAACTCTAATCTAAAGTTCAAGTTAGAAAAAATCAATAAAATTCATTCTTACTTACATTCAAGATCTCATCATTCAACTTTCAACATCTTGGCTTACTCTCATCTTGCATAAGTTGATCATGATTAGGAACTAAGCTCTTGAGGACCAACAACACCCACTTGTTCTCTTTGTTTAGGCATTTAGGTTCGAACTACTTGATAGGGACCATAAATCTAACACTTATCATTTAACAACCACTA
Organism: Torreya grandis; assembly: GCA_037957365.1. NCBI lineage: Eukaryota > Viridiplantae > Streptophyta > Pinopsida > Cupressales > Taxaceae > Torreya > Torreya grandis. The sequence continues at coordinate 800,261 of JARHVA010003811.1, read as the reverse complement.
CAACTAAGTACATCACTTATTCTATAGGTCTTTTAATCATATATTCTACTATCACTTTATATCTATTATGCATTGATTTACACACTGTTGACTAAACCCCCGTGAAGGAGTTATTAAGCTTCCTTGCTTGTTTCCCCTTGACCTCACACACCAAACCTCTAACTAGATCTACCCAAACTATATACTCTCTCTCTCTCTCTCTCTCTCTCTCTCTCTCTCTCTCTCTCTCTCTCTCTCTCTCTCTCTCTCTCTCTCTCTCTCTCTCTCATAACTCTCCCCAAATTCCTAGACCTGATCAAAACCATTTCTTAGACTAGAAAAAGCCTTCTATAAGTTCCTAGGAAATTATTTCCCCTACCAACCTCGGTAGACTAACTGACATTAGTCACCTTCACCACCGACCTTGGTAGTATAATTGATATTGATCACTCCCCTATCAATGTCAGTGATGGTGGATTCCCTAACCTTTTCAAAACCTACCCAAACATCTTCTAAAATACAAATAAAATACACCATTTGCACCCTATCACTCTATGTTGCACTCAGGTTGTGAATAATGGTAACATTATTTCTCTTTCTCTCTCTCTTTACTTTACCTCTCTTTTAGTTATTTATTACTCTTTTGTCTCTCAAAAGTGGACTGTCATCTCTACGAAAGTTTCGCTCTTCGTAGAACAAGCACGTATCTTGGTAGCCCACTCATTTATCTACTAATAAACATCTTGTGGTAGTGATTTCTTACTTACAGGTAGTCCTCCCCAACTAAAGAGGGGTGCTTACAATGTCTAGATATGGTGCGCAAACCAATCTGGGTTCATTTTAATCACTTATCCCTATCATTCTTTTCTATTTTCCTTCAGACTTAAAATAGACAAAATTTAGTGAAACATTTTTGACACGCCCAATGGGACCGTGGAGTTTTCCTTGGGTTCATTTTTTGTTTTAAGCATTCATACAGGTGCATTATAGTGAAAATTTCATTTCTTACACTTTCTCCTTCTCTTCTCTCTTAACACAAAAAATTCAACATTTTATTTTCTATTTAAAACCATTAAACTAAAATTTTCTTTCTTTTCTCTTTTCCTCTAAAAGCAATTTATCATTTTTTTACAATTAAAAAGAATCTCTTTTTTAATTCTTCTTGCATGCACATTAGGATAATGAATTTAATTCTCTAATATTATTTCATCTTTCTTTTCATTTGAATCTAAACATTTCAAATTTGGGTTTAAAACTTATTGCATTTCATTATTTACTTGTTGCATATTAACTCACCTAATTAATTACAAGAATTTTGAATAAATTGTAGTGCATCTATGTTACACAACCAAATCACATTCATAAAAACAAACATCTAAACCCACCTGAGAAAAGGCCCATCTTCATTACTTGGTGGATCACCTTACCCTACCTAGATATCCTACTTGGATTTCACCACCAACTAGAGAACCCACTCCATTTTTTGGCAGAGTATAAACTCTAGATAGAGGGTATATTTTAGCTAAGCAACTAGGCTTGGCTCTAGGTCTGTAAAGTGCAGAGAACAAGCTCCTATAACAAGCCATGTACCTAGTCTAACATAGACTTCCTCTTGAGCACTAAAACTAACTTGAAACTAGCTCTAGATTTCTTTCTAGTACCTTTGATAACTAGATTCTCTTTTCACTATTTGATTAAGGCATAAGCCAACACACGACTAAAAATTAATCTATAGGACTTAATAGTTTCTAGTTGTATGTTCTTTTCATACTTTTTTATTGCCTTCTTTATTTTGGAGTTGGTAAGGACATTTTCCTATTGCTTCACAAATCAATACTATATATAATACTCAATTTGTATAACCTATTATCTCAGGTTTTTTGAGTGTTCTTCCTTCTTACATAGACCTCTTGCATCCACTATTTTACCTATTTTCAACGTTTGGTTTTCTGAAACATCATATTTTCCATCTCCCAGGGTATCACAATGATTGACATTGGTTAGCTCTACTGGCATTGGTATATTTTACCTACTGATATCAGTTAATCCACTAATGTGGGAAAAAAATTTCTATCAACATCAGTCAAGTGACTGACATCAGTGATTGTGTAATTTTCATCTTCTCAAAACAAGAATCTAAAATAACCCACTTACCTACACTCAAGCCTAGTTTTTCCTTATTCTATTACTAATACAGGGTAGTAAGACTATTTATACTTCCCCTTGCATGGTATTAATGTGATCTCAAGCCAAAATTATTATCAATTATGCAAGTTGGAAACCACTTCCACCTTCATCTCTCACTTCTGATTCTAACATGGAGAATACTTTAGATACAAAGCATACTCCCAGCCCCAACCAAATTCCCATTGTTCCTAAGGGAGATCAAGATTTTTATAAATTTATTGATCATGATGTGGTAACCCTTCAGCATTACCTTGCTATAAGTTAAACCCATAATTCTTCAAGTGACCTAATCTATGGTATGCCAACCTCTCTAATGGAGATAACTTTAATTGAATTTGCCTCTACTATTTTCCCCATGGTTACCCAAACCACCACTTTGATGAGTAACCTAATTATAAACAATGTCTAAAGTTTAACATCACCAACTTCCCAATCCCACCTAAACCCTAGTGTGACTTCCCTACTTTCACAACCATGACTAGTTCAATCAAGTCTTACCCCATTTCAAAATTTAGTGGTACCTATTCCATCTACCCTCATGCCTATAATTACTTGAGTTATGACTCACCCTTCATCTAGTATAACCATGAAAATAATCCAACCTGCAATAACAACAACTAATCAAATCATAGTATCTGACCCAATGGGACAAGCCCCTTTTCTTTCCACACCCTAGCCTATGACTCATTATCCTTATGTTTCCCCAACACAACCTCAACAAACTATGTCATATGCTCCCTCTTCTTCCTATTAGGTTCCCTATAATTTAAGAGGTATCCCCCAAACTAATCCCCCTCCGAACCTCATTAAGATGTTGATGGACAAGATGTCTAATCTAGATACATCCATTTCTAGTTCAAATAATGTGTTATCTTATGATCAGATATGCAATGAACCCATCCATCCTTCTATGCCTATTCACCCTTATCCAATCCAATGAGAACTCCCTAAATTTACTCATTTATAGAATAAAGAGGACCCAAAATAACACTTGCAAGAATTTAGACATGCTTGTTATTTAATAGGGTATGATGATGCATTACTACTTCACACTTTCCTTATGTCTCTTTTAGGTGTTTCCTTGGATTGGTATAGCTCTATACCTTAACACTCCCTTTTCTCATTTACCCAACTTGCACAAATATTCTTGAACCATTTCTCTATTAACATTTCTAAAAAGGTTTTTATAATAGACCTTTACTCTATCAGACAATTTGATGATGATTCTATTGCATATTTTGTCACTCATTGGAGAAGTTTGATCAATCAACTCTCCTTCTCCTTAACCAACCCTGAGCTTATTGATCTCCTCTCAAGGACATGTGCTAAGCACATCTCATCCACACTTTAGGAACAAACTTTTTGCACATTTGATTAGGCCTTTACAATGGCACATAAACTTGAGGTTCATGATATAGATGAAGGCAAAGTCAAGTTGCATAGTAAGAATCCCAATTCCAAATCAAATGACTCCTCTTCTTCTAAAACTTATCCTTCTAACCAAAAAGATAAAGGCTCCACCAATGTAGTGGTCATTAAGTTAGCTTCTTCCACAACCACAAACCAATCAAATTCTTTAACTTCCCAAAATCCAACCAAACAATTCCAACAATGGTATGAACAAAGACAATACACTCACATTGGGGAATCATACACATCCATTTTGGAAAAACTATTGCAACAAGGTGTCATAACCCTTCCTTAGATCAAACCTCCTATATAGTTTGACCCCTCTCATCCTATTACAACTTGGTACAAGGAAGATTAGTTTTATAATTACCATAAAGTTAAAGGCCACAATTCTAATAATTGTAAGACATTCAAGAACATTGTTCAAGATATGCTTGATAGGGGTGACCTCATCTTGGATAATCCTAATGCACCCCCTAATCAAAGTATGGATGTGTTTAAACACCCTTTTCCTAACCATTCACTAAATCCAAATATTATTCAGACCACAACTAACTCAGGTGATCATAATATCCATACAATTAATATGGTCTTTCCTTTACCTCTAGTTCAACCTTCCCCTCAATAGGAGACACCCATTTCATCGACTCCACCTCCATATTAAGTGGTATTTATTTTACCTAATCTTCCTCCTCAGGTAGAAGAACCTGTTTTACCCATTTCACTCCCTCATGAGGAATAACCTCTTTTACCACTTCTTTTACCATCTAAGGAGCCTATAATTATAATTCCTCTTGAACCAATATTACCTATCCTCTTACCACTTAAAGACCACACCCTACCCATTCCTCAACTACATGTTGAACAGAACATCATTACTATATTATTTCCTCTTGAGGAACCTTATTCATCTACCTCTCCTCCACCTATATAGATTATTACCCCATCCACTCCACCTTTACACTTAGAGGAGTTAGTATTATTTACTCCCATAATAGATGAGAGACCTATTGTGCCTACTCCAATTATACCACTCTTACCCCTTATTTTACCTTTGGAAGATCATAATTTACCTATGCCTCACCCACATGTTTAGAGATCCATAATACCTATGATTTACCCTCTTGAGGAACCTTCTTCTTCTACCTCCCCTCCACCCATGGTAGATCATGTCTCTTCTCCCATCTCTATCGAAGAGGACCCCATTACGGTTCTTTCTCATCTTTGGCCTGAAGTAGCAGAAACCAATAATTTCCCTCTTTCCCAAACACCTTAGCCTTATAAATACACAACCATAAGGCCTATGTCAACTTCATCTCAACCCTTCTAATGTTTGGTGAAAAGGCTAGAATATCTTGACTTCATGAAGCTAGATCATGTGGTATTTTAGGACTAGTTTAAAAATCCTTATCCAACACAATGAATGTCAACCTTTACCACTAACCCTCTCACTACCCTTTACCCCAAAATCTTTAAAAAATCTAGAGTGTCTTCACCAAAATCACATGAAGTTCAGCCCTCTATGTCAGTGTTCCCTCACCCTCATAGGAATCTACCACATTAAATCAGATCAAGCCCTTAGGCATACGCTCCATATTTAATTTAATTCATCCATAGGTGAAATTAGATTTAACTCCCCAACCACAAGTTGGAGTTTTACAGACTGAATTACAAAAAAATGTTAAGCTTCCTAGATCTCACTGATCCCTTCTTCAACCCTCAACTTTACCGTCCACTTTGGGACCACACCCCTTAACTTTACTTGGAATATTTTTGACCAAGCAAAATAAAAGGTTAAGTTACCTCCACTCCTACCTTTACCATCTGGTAGGCCTTTCACATTTAACACTAAGAAAGTGACAAAAAAAACACTTAAATCCACCATCACCAAAAAAAACACCTCATAAAATTACTTTTTCAACATCAAAAAACAAGAAGGTGTCCACTCTTACTAGCACAACAAGTGTGAGCCCACTTGGAAGCTCTCAGATCTTTTTCCTATGTCAGTTATTGCAATGTTATGTAATAACTGTTCCTACCATTAAGCCTTATAGTCTTATTAGAATGAAGCCATCTTTATTTAAAGATAAACAAGTGTGTTTATATCATCATTCACTTGGACATGATACGAAAAGTTGTAAATCCCTCATAGTAGTCATTCAACAACATTTTGATGTCGACATTCTCTTCAATGATACTCTTATTAACCTTCTTATTATTCCACCCTTGTAATCCATAGTGCCTCTTACTATTCCACATAAATTTAAACCCAAATATGTGGTCATAACCCCTTTACCACCTCCTTCACCTAAATTTTAGATCAACATAGTTAATTTGGCCACACAGTCACAAAACCAAAAAGATAAAGCTAAGAAAAAGGTCCTTTCTCCTTGGGCTCATCCCTTCACCAAAGACACTCCTCTTAATCCTAATATTTCCATCTTGGGAATTCATAAAACAACATATTTGAATGTTATTCAAAGCTTAATGGTGAAATAATTTCACCAAACTCCTATGAAAATGTCTTTGTATGAGTTAATCCAAAACTCATCCCAACACTGTCAAGCTTTGATCAGTGCCTTGTAGGAAATTGAGGTACAATCAGATGATCCCCAATCAGATTTCCAATATAATATACTACTTGGACAACCTTAGATACATGCTATGGCATGTGTACCCTCAACTTTGTATTGATGTGTCAAGTTTGAACATGATGGACAAGTACATGTTATACTTGCTGACCCACCTCCATTTAAAACATGCAACATGAGTTATAATCATAATGATGTTCTCATTCAATTGAAAACATCATCTTCCCCACATGATAATTTTGAAGCTTCCGCAATCTCCACTCCCCCAGCTATACAGATACTAGCAATACAAATTCCTGATAAAGATCCCATGGAGGAGACTTTTCAATGTTTGTCACTCAACGAATATCATTTATTGATGCTAGACATGTTATATACTCCAAAATAGTATGAAAGGCTTCATATGCACCCAAATTATGATCCTTGCATTGGGATGGTCATCCATTATTTCCCCCCTAACCTTTGAACTAATTTCACATATGGGAGAATTGATCAAGCTCCCATTGTTAGCAATCCATCTTCTTCACCATGACCATTTACCTGTGACTTATCTTTCCTAAGCAACACCTTTTTTGCACACACCTATCTCTATCAGTGTGCTTGGAAAATATTTGGTTTTTGTCATTATGAATAATGTATCCATGTGCCTATTGGATATTCCACTAGCCAAACCATTGAAAATGCTAAAAAGAGACATGAAGTATGATATGATGAACCAACTAAACTCATTAAAACTTCCCATGTACCAGTTATTGAAGAATTAGTCTCTCCTTATCCACCTTCTTCTCCACCATCACCTACCAAATTAGAGGTATCTATACCTCCTAATTTTTTTTCAATAACTACCATCTATTTGTGTCCTCTCACCTATTACTAAGGTAAGGAAACAGGGTCCCTTCCTCTCATTCATCCTAAAATAATTGATGAAGACTCTCCCACTATTAACATTGTCCAATGTCAAGATGATGATGAAATTCTCACCAACATGGGTGTGGATGATTATTATATCTAATGGTCACTCTCATCTAAAACACAAGCTATGTTAAATGAATCAACCATTTATATCAATATGCCCTCTCATGATAACCCTCATGTCCCCAAAATTGGTCAATCTTTGGATTCCTCTGAATAAGTTTATTATGCCACATTTATTAATAACCATAAAAAATCCTTCACTTAGTCTTATAATGACATGATTGGTATTAACCGCTCTATCATCACCCATAACATTGTCACCAATCAAGATTCTAAACCTATTAAGCAGAAGCTTCGTAAGATGCATCCTTGTATTGCTCTCCTTGTCAAAGAAGAGCTCCAAAACCTCCTTTCTATTAACTTTATCCAACCCATCAACTACCCACAATGTATTTTTAATATTGTTTTGATCATAAAAGCAATCGAGAGAATCCAAATTTGCACTGACTATCATGATTTAAACCTCGCTTGTCCTAAGGATGACTTCCCATTTCTAAGTATTGACTAACATGTTGACCTAACAGTTGGCCATGAGATGCTATCAATTATGGATGGGTTCTATAGATATAATCAAATCTTAGTAGCTCTTGAGGATCAACATAAGATAATTTTCATTACCCCATGGGGGAATTTTTGCTATTGAGTCATGCTTTTTGGCTTGAAGAACACTGGTGTGACCTACCAATGGGCTATGGCCTACATTTTTCATGATCTCTTACATAAAATTATGGAAGATTACATGGATGGCTTACTAAAAAATTCTAAACTTCATCAAGACCATTTGATAATTCTCAAAACCACATTTACTCATCTTCTCCAATATAATGTTTGACTGAATCCAAAGAAATGTGTCTTTGGAGTTATTTTCGATAAATTTTGAGTTTTATCATTTCTCTCCATGGTATTGAAGTCAATATTTCTAAGGTTAGAGAAATCCTAGAGATGCCTCCACCTACTAATATCAAACAACTTCATAGCCTACAAGGCAAACTTCAGTCAATCCATCGATTTATCTCCTAATTATCAGATCGTTGCCAACCCTTTCACTATCTCATAAAAAAGGATGTCTCATTCCATTGGAATACATATTTATAGAAAGATTTTAATGCACTTAAACAATATCTCCTTTCCCCACTAGTTCTTATTCCACCTAAGGAAAATCAGCCTTTCTACCTATACATCTCTATAATAGACCATTCTCTAGGTGTTATGATTTCATATTGAAATGACCAACATCGAGAGTAGGCGATTCAATACATAAGCCACAAACTTATTTATTATGAGACTCAATATACCCATATAAAAAACTTTTCCTCACATCAGTCTTTTCTACCTCCAAGATTCACCATTATTTCCTAAATCACAAAACCTATGTGGTCACCCATACTGATCCCCTCAAATACATGCATTCCAAGCCATATCATAGCCAATGTGTAGCTCAGTGGCTCATGCTTATTGATAAATTTGACTTATAATTCATTCAAAAAAAGTTTATTAAGGGGAAAATAATCACTGACTAGTTAGTTACTACCCCTTTACCTGATAATCAACCTTCAAACCTTGAATTCATTGATGAATCCATTGCAATGCTCTCCATCAATGATATATCCTATCAAATGATGATGTTCTTTGATGGATATAAATGTCTGTATAATGGGGGTATGGGGGTCATTCTTATTCCTCTAGATGGTGAGCATATGCCTTTGTTATATAAACTAGATTTTGAATGCACTAATAATATGGCCGAATATGAGGCTTTGATCTTAGGTATTCAAATAGCTCTCTTCTTGGATATCAAAGCCATAACCATTTTTTATGATTCTCAGTTAGTGGTTAACCAGGTTAATGGTTCCTACTTATGCAAAAATGATATTTTGTAGTGGTATAAACATGGTGTAGATACGCTATTGGGATCATTTGACTCTTATCTCTTATAAAATTTTCCTCAATCTACAAATAATTTTTCTAACACAATGGCTTCACTTGCTTCACACATATCCTCTTTATCCTCTTCCTTAAGAATCTATGTCACCGTGCATCACTTAACATTACCCTCTTATGTATTAGATAGCATCCTCTTTATCAGAAATGTAACATCCAACCCACATGACTTATGGTATTAGTAACTCATGGATTATATTTCCTTCTCTATTAATCTTGATCTCTCCAATAATAGGAGACTTGCCTTCATAAAACATGTTGCTCATTACACTATGCTAGGGGGACTTCTCTACAAGCAAGGTTTTGATGGTCTTTTTCTTAGATGCCTCACTATTACTGAGACTCCCTTCAATATTAAAGAAGTCCATGATGGGATTTGTGGTCAAAATTTCAATGGTCACGTAATTACCAAGAATATCCTTTGACTTGTCTATTATTGGCCCACACTTCATCAAGACTATGTTGATTACATTCAATGTTGTGTCAAGTGTCAACAACACACTAACCTCCTTCATGTTTCAAGTCATGTATTACAAGTCATAAAAGACTTTTGGAACTTTTCCCAATGGGGCTTAGATCTAATCAAGGAGATTAACCCTCATTCATCCCTCCATCACCATTCTATCATTACTGCCACTGAATACTTCACCAAGTTGGTCAAGGCCATCCCTCTCCTCTCCACTAAAATTGACAAAATTATTGACTTCATCAACTATCACATTATCTATCATTTTGGTATCCCTCATAAAATTATAATAGATAATGATAAATCTTTCAAAAATAAGACTATTTAAAGTCTTTGTGATATATTTGAAATCAAAATAAGCTTCTCATCACCATACTATCCATAAGCAAATGGATAGATAGATGCTTCTAACAAAACATTGAACAAAATCCTCATCAAGGTAGTCAATGATACAAGTAAGGATTGGTAAACACACATTCCTTTTGCTTTATGGGCTTACCATACTAGCACCCAAACCCCTATGGGTACTACACCTTTTTTCTTGGTATATGGGATGGAAGATATTTTGCCTCTTGAAGTCTAGATTCCTTCTCTTCACATTTCTCTAAAAGACATACTTGCTAATGATGACTTTCACCAAGAATATTTGGCTCAACTTTAATTGCTTGATGAGTGCCATCTCATAGCCCTCAACCACCTCTAAATCTATCAAGAGCATATCAAATGCGCTTATAAAAAAACCTCAAAGAGTGAGATTTCAATATAGGAGATCTCATCTTTAAATAAATCAACATGTGACAAACATGGAGAAAATTAAATGGGATAAGTTTTCTCCTAATTGGTTTGGACCTTATATCATAACTCATAAGTATGGCTCTGGAACTTATTGCTTGTCTTCTCTTGAAGGAAGGCCAGAACTTGAGCCTTTAAATGCCTTATACCTATGGTCATTATTTTGTTAGCTAAGCATCACTTCACCTCATGTTTAACTTGAGATCATCCCTTGTGAATTCCCTATTACATTCATTTTCCTTCCTCTTCACCCTTATTCTTATAAACTTAGTTAACTTACATAGTGATATGGTTTTTTCCTCAAAGTGGAAAACTCCTAAACCTCTATAGTCTTGTCCATGACTAAAAACATAAAAAAAAATGGGATATGTGACAAGTTATAAAATCTTAGGTCATGCTTCTCAACATAGACTGCTCCCTTGAAGGATAGCTACATAATTTCCCTTTACTACTATTAATAGACTACTCCCTTGAAAGACAACTATTTAAACTTAAAAATTAATGCTTAGACCACTCCCTTGAAGGATGGCTAAGCCAATATTTATTCTCAAAGGGAAATATAAATAAAAAAGGCTTCTCACATTGATCAGCTTTATACGAGCTTAACCCATAAAAAATCCCATTTTAGGCTTCCTACATTGATCAGCGTACACAAAAAAAAGCTTTAAGTCATAGACTTGCCCATGGTAGCTCTCGGGTCACCCACAAAAAGGGCACATCATCCCCACTTTTTAGGTTATGCTACCCAAACATTTTCCCTCATTTAACCCTTTTTCCCCCTCATACTCTTTCAAGGGACTATGAAGCTCACTTAATATAAGGTAAACATGACGCTTCTCTAACAAACACAATGGTTCAAAGATATAAGGCATGAAAGAGGCTCATTTTCTTGAGCCTATTTATGTTTTGATTATGGTCTTTACCAGTGCATGAGCATTTTGCCTCTTTATTTTCCCATCCACATCATATGTTGATCTCTCTATTGAGATGAAGAACAATGGCATGCCAACACTATCAAATCCTACTCAATTTATTTTAAACATACACCATTGCAAATATGGAAAACTATTGAAATAAACTAACATAACCAATTTATTCATTTTAAGCATGCACCATCACAAAATATGGAAAAATGATAAGATGAAACTAATAAAATAACTATGCATATACCATCACATTATGGGAAAGGCTAGTCTAAGTCAACTAACATGATCAACATTAACATCAAGATTAACATAGCATTAAATAATCATTATCTATATCATCATCATCTACATCAATATCTTCATCATAATCATAATAAATAAACATCTCATATATATAAGATCAATAACATGTCCATAAATACATCATCATAATATCATATCTCTCTCTCTCTCAAAATATACATCTCACATCTTCTACTCATAGGCCAGTGTACATATAATAAATATAATAAAAAATGATAAAATTTAGCACTTAGTATCATCGAGGCTCTCCATGTGGTCATGATGAAGCAGTTTCATCACCACTCTCAACCCGTTAGCATCTGCATGAGCTAGAAGATGTGGCACATGACATAGATCTCTCCTACTCCCTAAACTTGGAATACTATTGAATATGTGGAAACTCTCTAATGGCCCTCTCATAATAGGTAATCTCATTTAGGGTAGTAGTATATCTCACTAGAGATATAGTTTGTGGAGGTCCCATATCACCTAATAATGGTGCATCTTGTACTGGTCCTTATGGTGGTGGAGGAGGAGTAGCCTGACGTACTGCTCTAATTTGATCCCTCTCCATTGTCACTGTAGTCACCTGACCCTATAAAACTCTAATTTGGACTTGTAGTGCTACAACCTAGTCCTGTAATGCCCCAACCTATCCCTTCAACATCACAATCTACCCCTGTAAGGCTAATACCTATGCCTGTGTTGTATCTCTAGCCTATAGAGCTACATCTTATACCTATACAACTGCATCCCTCTCTCTCACTAACCCTTGTAAATTTGGTGGTGGCCTCTTGACCTCCACCATGGGATGTAAACTTACGCACCAAACTATATATGTTATTGTGCACCCTAAATCTCTAACACCTAGCCCTACTGGTAGCTCTTTAAAATCTATCCCATCTGTCTCTTGGGGCAATAGTAGGGGTGCCTTCATGTCATCCCTCTTATATCAAGGGAAGGAAGTTAGAATATCTTTTAATAGACTGAACTACCTCCTAATGCATGTCATGGGTACCATCTCCAACTCACTAGCTCATCTCCCCCTAACCAATAGTGAGCTCTAAAAACCAACAAGATATTGTTCCTATCCTCTAAATGTCAAGTATGTTAGGTAGGGTCTCCACAAAATATCTACAAGGATCAAAACCTCAATCATGAACCTACAATAGGTAATATCATGCACTATGCCATCCACTTAGTTCTATGCCATTCCATTTCTCCACCATCTAAAACCAACCCTAAAGATAGCTAGAATCATGGTAGGTAAACCTAATGGTCATGCCACCATGATGTGCTTGTATGCCCAATAGTGTAGTAGATGGTTGACACATAAACTGTATCACCATCACAGTCTTAAACTCCATATCTCTATGTATAACTAAGCTAAAAATATTGGACCCCATGTAAAAATAGTCCATTGCTTAACCATTTATGAAAGCACACTTATCAATGCAATCAGAAATCTACCACCATCTACATTTGGTAATGCATACACTATGATCCTGATCATCATCAGGATGCTTAGTTGATGCTACTCCTCATCAACCATATGAAGTGGCTCATAGGAAAAACTCATATAATGATAAGTCACCTCACTAACATGCTCACCATATAATTACACCATGTGGATATCATGATCCTCTCTCGAGCATGTGAATATCTCTTCACCCTAGATTGGTAGCCATAAAATCCTATAGACATCCTCTTGGGTCATTGTCAACTCTCTAATTAATAGATAGAAGGTGTTGTTGGTGTGATCCCACCTATCGATCAATGCTATCATAAGGCTCACATCTTGGGTAACTCGATAATACCATTGCACTCTTCCTAACCCCATGGCTGCCATGTGTTCCCACTTATTTGGAGTAACATCCCTCTTTATATGCATCAAAAGCCTTAGTAGATGATCTCATAATGTCAGCTCCATCCTCACCTACATCCATACACACACAAATCAAGTCATGTACTTCCTAACATAATCTACAACTACTTTTTTCCCTTCTCTTTAGGATAACTACATTGGTCTGAGGCCCTAAACTAGGCCATATAGGTAGCACTCAGTCGACACAAGGTTTTTTGAGGTTAGCTCAGCCATATACCCACCTAACTAACTACCCTACTCTTTTCTCTCTACCCTATGTTTCACTACCTCTCTCTCTCTACCCTAGGATTTATTGCCTCTTCTCTCTCCACCCTAGGTCTACCTACCTATCATAACTCTAGGCCTCACGACCTATATCCTTGACCCTTGACACTATGCCCTATCTATTTAGCGCTAAGCTTCTTGACCTATTTCAACCTACCTTTTTACCCATTCCCCTAACACACCTTTTAACCATACCTTAGATATTTTTATTAGGCCCTAGGAGAACTACATTGGCCTAAGGCCCTAAAATAAGCTATGTAGGTAATACTCAGTTGACATGGGGTCTTTTGAGGCTAGCTCGGCCATTTGGCTAGTTGACTACTTCCATTAGGGATCCAAACTAGCCTTTTTCCTACTTTACTAGTTCTTCACAATCATCGACGTCAGCTTTAATATTGATGTTAGCACTTTGTAGGCATAAGTGTCAGCCAACATCAAAAGACACCTATCAACCTTGATGCCATGTTGGCTGATGTCAGTGAACCTCACTGACATCGGTGACTAATTTAGCCTTAGGGTCAAATAAACTAATCCCAAAACTCTAATTTTCACCTTAAAACCTACCCCAAATTCCCCCTAACTTATCCTAAAACTACCCTACCCTATTTATACCCCTTCACTAACATTTTCTATACCCCTACCTCTAAATTAGCCTAAAAACTCCAAAATAACCAAATCAAGTTTTAAAACAACTAGTAAAAGATCTTACCTCATCTCTATATCTCCTCCAGAATGATACAACTAGCTCTTGTGGTAATGCACCTCTTGTTGGGTCCCCTCCTTGATCTACCATCTCAATCACTCTCACATCTCTATTTTTTTATCCAATCACAAGTTACAAATGAGTTTGGTCAGCTACCAAACCCCCTTTTATTGGGTTTAGTTAGCCATTGACATTGGCATGCTTGACATAATCCATCGACATTGGTACTTATGCCTACCAACATCAAAAAAAATTCCCTAATGTGATGACATCAACACTATTTATTACTGATATCAACAATGTCACTAACATCAATAACATTGCAATAATGTTTTCCCCATAAAGTGACCCCAAATTTTGAGACTTTACCCATACTCTAGGGTAACTAGAGATCACATATATCTACCAAACCATGACAAATTCCATTGGATATCACTTAAATATTCACCCATGATGACTTTGCTTGGAGATCACAAATATCTCCTCACTCATTGACCCTTTTATACCAACCTTGTATTGCTTGTCTTGACTACTTATTCTATTCTTCTATAGTTGGCTATTGTGCACACACATATATATTGGGTGTTTTGGATGGAAACCAAGCTCATCCTTTCACCTTCAACCCTTTTTTTGTATCCCAGGGGTAGTTCCTACTTTATATACCTAATACATATCAACCATTGGAGCTACAACTTTGATTGTTTTGACCTATCAACTATCACTTACAAGCTATGCTTTGGTTATTTATATATGATTCCTCCTCAACCGTGCCTATTATTGACTTTTTTGACTATAGCTTGTAGTATTATAAGCATATGAAGACATACTCAATTCTCCACCACTCACCCAATTACCTTTTTATCAAACTGGTACCTAATTCTAGTTTCTCCTCCATCGATTCCCATTTTGAGGGGGGATACCTCATCCAATACTTAAAGCATCTAACTCCTATTTTTGTCTTGCAAACTTGTCAGTAAAAATTAAAAGACAAAAAGGGGCAAATGTAGACACCAAAATTACATCACACACATGTGTAACTCCTTGTGTTGAAACCCTTTTTAGCCCATTTTTCGATAATAACAATTAGCCTCCCTAACCCATGCTTTTACCCCTCACACATTTAATTAATTTAAACTACTTAAGTTAATTAAAATCCCCTTTTTACCACCTTACCTAGCCACCTCACCTTATGACTAATTCTCACTTGATAAGTCACCTTAAGACTTGGTCCCCTCATTCTAACTACCCAAGACTTATTTTCACTTCAAAACTAAATTCCTAATCAACTACCTCCTTCTTAACATCTTAATTTTACCATTTTGTAATGGGTGATCCTAACCCATGATTTTACCCCTCACACATTTAATTAATTTAAAATACTTAATTAAGTTAATTAAAATCTCCTTTTTGCCACCTTACCTGGCCACCTTTCCCTATGACTAATTCTCACCTGATGAGTCACCTCAAGACCTAGTCCCCTCATCCTAACTACCCAAGACTTATTCTCACTTCAAAACTAAATTCCTAATCAACTACCTCCTTCTTAACCTCTTATTTTTACCATTTTATAATGGGTGCCACACTTGGAATGAAGAGAAATAGAAAATATGCCAAAAATATTAAGCTTTACCTATTTTAGGGTCACCAACATTGATCAACCCACAGCCAACATCGGTGGGATCATCAACATCGATCATATAAGCCAAAATCCAACCTAAAGTTTAGTTTAGCAAAAATCAAGAAAAATCATTCTTACTTACATTCAATCTCTTGACATTCAAATTTTGATATCCTAGCTTACTCTCATCTTGCATATGTCAATCATGATTAGGAACTAAGATCTTGAGGACCAACATCACCTGCTTATTCTCTTATTTAGGCATTCAAGTTTAGACTACCTAATAGGGACCATAAATTTGCCACTTATCATTCAATAACCATTATATCTAAGTACATCACTTATTCTATATGTTTTTTAAGTATTTATTCTACTATCACTTTATATCTACTATGCATTGCTTTACACACTCCTAACCGAACACCTGTGAGGGAGTTATTAAGCTTCCTTGCTTGTTTCCCCTTGACCTGACACACCAAACCCTGACCAGATCTACCCAAACCATACTCTCTCTCTCTCTCTCTCATAACTCTCCCCAACCTCCTATACCTGATCAAAAGCATTTCCTAGACCTAAAAAAGTCTTCTACAAGCTCCTAGGCAATTATTGCCTCTATCAACCTTGGTAGACTAACTGACATTGGTCACCTTCACCACTAACCTCGGTAGTATAACTGATATCAGTCACTTCCATACCGATGTCAATGACTATGGATTACCTAAACTTTTCAAAACCTACCCAAAAAACTTCTAAATTATAAACAAAATACACCACTTGCACCCTGTCACTCTCTGTTGCACTTAGGTTGTAAATAATGGTAAAATTATTTCTCTTTCTCTCTCTTTACTTTACCTCTCTTTTAGTTATTTATTACTCTTTTGTCTCTCAAAATTGGATTGTCATCTCTAAGGAAGTTTCACACTTCTTATAATAAGTGTGTAGCTTGGCAGCCCACTCATTTATCTACTAACAAACATCTTGTGGTAGTGCTTTCTTACTTGCAGTTAGTCCTCCCCGGCCAAAGAGAAGTGCTCACAATGTTTAGATATGGTGTACAAACCAATATAGGTTCATTATAATCACTTAAACCTATCATTCTTTTCTATTTTATTTTAAACTTGAAATAGATAAAATTTAGAAAAATAATTAAAAGATATAAAAACACCATTTACCACTGAAAATCAGTTCCATGATCAATTTTTTTTATTAACTAGTTTAAATCATTTTTATACAACTTACAAAACATCTTCAAGATGCGAATCAATTTTCAAAAGATTAGTTCCATATAAATTTTGAACTCCATGTTAGTGACAAGTATTGAAAACCACTAACAATCCTATAAGAATACTTGACCTTCAACACACACTAAGGAAATAATATATATAACATATTAAATCCCTACACATGTGCATTTATTCCTTATGATTGATTCAATTGTTATGGGGAAAGACTAATTGATTTAATCGATCCCAATAATTCTAAAAAATTGAGGCACAAGTCTCATACCAAACAATATCCTTTAGTATTAAGTCTAAACATGCATCTAACTAATAAATCATTTAATAAACATACACATCTGAGATAAGATTATGAGCTTAGTATAGAATAAATTTGATTATAACTCATTGGTATCCATGTCCAAGCCACTTGGATGGTTTTAAATCATATTTCTCATATAGTATTCCATTGCTTAGTCATTAAGTGATAAATTTAACACCAAGCACTATCAGGTTCATCCAATGTAACAAACAGGTTCAAGTTACACTTTAAATAAATATCAAACATACCCATAACTATCATTTTTATTCATGACCATTTCTACCTCCAGTTATCTATCCTTGGACAATAGTTCATGATTATCATATTATCATAGGATACTCACTTGCATCATTATCTACATTAATACTTGTATATAATTGATAAGAGTATACATGTAATAATCCCTTCATTAACCTACAACATTCCCATTTTTTATAATTAATTCATTTACACCATTATTGTTAGGGTGTGGAGCTAAAAGCTTCACCTTGTTGTAAACATGGAGGATGCTGAGTATGCAGTCGCCGACGTTGGCAGGATCACTGACGTCAATCAGTGGATAGTGCAGAAGGAAACTGACCTCGGTGGCATTCAGCCAATGTTGGTCACCTCCAGTTAGATAGGGACCGACGTCAGTCACCTGTGCGGTTCCAGAACTGCTGTTGACGAATGTCAGTTAAGTGAACGGGTTGTTTGCATGTTAAAGACTAGTTCGAGTCTTGAGCCGCAAGTCTAATAATTGTATGCATGAGATCTATATAATATACTCATGGGATGTATTTTTAAATGTAGAACTTGGAGAGTTCTTCACATGGTAGAATCAAGTTGGATTCTTCATGTATGTAAGATCAAGGTTGATCTGCAGGGTGTTGTAAGATCATGGTGGAGATCTACATATGATAAGTAAGATCGGGTTGGTCTACAAGGGTGTGTGTATGTGAGGGTCAAAAGGAGATCGGTGTGGGAGCAAGATCTAAGGTGATAGAAATACATCAAGGAGTAAGATCATGGTGAGATCTACTTGGAGTACCAGTTTGTACTCGATTGTATTGGCAGTACAATGAGGTGAACAACAACTTGTGTTAGATATGTGTTGTGACTTATTGAGAGAAGATTACTCTTGAGGGAAGATTACTATAAGCCCATGAAGTGGAAGAAGAGTGTGATCTCTTTTTTGTAATTTCCTTCTAACTGAGTTGAATACAATTGTGTATTGCCTCTCACATTCTGTGTGTTTTCTCATTGATAGTTACTTGTACTTCTATGTAATTCTACATGTTTAATTGCTTATACAATGGTAATCATGTGTGATCTTAATTATAACAAGTTGTGTTAGAGCTTTGGGGAACTTAGGTTCTGTCAAATGGTATCAGAGCGAGGTTGGACATTCTCAGAGTGAGTTTGACTAACAGATGGCCCAGATCTGGTTAGTGGTTTTTTGATTACAGGTTACTCACAGGGGTTTCTATTTGAGTGGAAGTATAGCAATGATAGAAGAAGGTAAGCTGAGAATGAAGAAATTTAGGCACAGGATTAACACCACAAGGAGTGTGGTGGGTAGTCTTCAAGATTGAGCTTGAAGAGGAATATAAGCCAGGATGCAGATTAGACAAAGTACTGGTATAAGTACAGGTGCAGCTATTTATCTCCAAGTGGGAGATTGTTAGGGTGTGGAGCTAAAAGCTTCACCTTGTTGCAAACATGGAGGATGCTAAGTATGCAGTCACTGGCATCGACAGGATCACTGACGTCGATCAGTGGACAACGCAGAAGGAAATCGACCTCGACAGCAGTCGGCTGACATTGGTCACCTCCAGTCAGATAGGGACCGACATCGATCGCCTGTGCGGTTCTAGAACTATTGTTGATGAAGAGTCAGTTAAGTAAACGGGTTATTTGCATGTTAAAGACTAGTTTGAGTCTTGAGCTGCAAGTCTAATCATTGTATGCATGAGATCTATATAATAGACTCATGGGTTGTATTGTTAAGTGTATAACTTGGAGAGTTCTTCCCATGGTAGAATCAAGTAGGATTCTTCATGTATGTAAGATCAGGGTTGATCTACAGGGTGTTGTAAGATCATAGTGGAGATCTACATGTGATAAGTAAGATCGGGTTGGTCTACAGGGGTGTGTGTATGTGAGGGTCAAAAGGAGATCGGCGGGGGAGCAAGATCCAAGGTGACAGCAATACATCAAGGAGCAAGATCATGGTGAGATCTACTTGGAGTACTAGTTCATACTCGGTTGTACTGGCAGTACAATGAGGTGAATAATAGCTTGTGTTAGCTATGTGTTGTGACCTATTGAGAGAAGATTACTCTTGAGGGAAGATTACTGTAAGCCCACGAAGTGGAAGAAGAGTGTGATCTCTTTGTTGTAATTTCCTTCTAACTGAGTTGAATACAATTGTGTATTGCCTCTCACATTTTGTGTGTTTTCTCATTGATAATTACTTGTACTTCTGTGTAATTCCACATGTTTAATTGCTTATACAATGGTAATCATGTGTGCTCTTAATTCTGACAAGTTGTGTCAGAGCTTTGGGGAACTTAGGTCCTGTCAATTATTTACACTGATTGTATTTAATCCATTCAAGCAGATAAGATTTTATTTAATCATACTTATATATTTTTATATGTATTTACACACACACACACATCAATTCCAGATAACAAATGGTTCTAACATTATATACACACATTTTAGACATTTATGTGAATTACTCATTACGAGTAACTTTTTGAATCCACAAAGGCGCATATAACTACTTTATGGTTTTCACATTATTATACTTCATGTATAATTTATGTAACCCAAACATAAGTAACAATTATGAGTTACAATTATAGCTAAAATAGATTTGAAGCATCTCTCATTCCCATAAATATGAAACATATTAAGATAACAAAATATATTAACAATGGAAATTATATGTTTATATATATATATATATATAAACATATAATTTCCATTGTTAATATATTTTGTTATCTTAATATGTTTCATATTTATGAGTTACAATTATAGCTAAAATAGATTTGAAGCATCTCTCATTCTCATAAATATGAAACATATTAAGATAAAAAAATATATTAATAATGGAAATTATATATATATATATATATTTCTCATTAATAGATTACATATCTATATTTATATCTACACACACACACACACACAAACAAACAAATAATTTCCATTGTTACATGTGTGTGTGTGTGTGTGTGTGTGTGTGTGTGTGTGTGTGTGTGTGTGTGTGTGTGTGTGTGTGTGTGTGTGTGTAGTTATGATATTTATGATATATATAAATAGTTATTTGGTGTATAACTATTTATGATATTTTTTCTTGTGTATAACTATTTATGATATTTTCTCTTGTGTATATATATGTAGTTATACACAATAAAACATATCATAAATAGTTATACACCAAATAACTATGGCATTCTACACGTAAGTCATAATAAAGACAACTTGAGCTTTCCTATGTTATTTTTATTTAACACTAAAAAATGAAAACCTATCAGTACTCCACATTTGAATGTTCATCTAGATTCAAAAACCTAAAATTGAAATCATACAACATAAATAGAATCATAAATTAGTCTTAATCAAAGATTGTTATTTTATTTCTTATTCCCTTACACCTTCTAGACCCCAAGGATCCACCAAAAAAATATGAAGGACCATTTTATCATACCTCTGAACATAATGGATTTGAAGTCCCAAATCATTTATATACCTCCGCCTTAGATTATGAAAGTATATTTAATAATTAACACAAGTAATATTGATAATAACAATCATAAAAATCACTCTAATGATACACTCCAGAGATATGGATAACAAAAAATCCATTTACAATTATTTCAATGATAAAGACAACTTATCCAAGTTTGGCATGGAGAAACAAGATTCCTTCAACATAATGTCCCTAATGAAATTTGATACTACAATTAATCATTAACACTCTATAGCTATTTAAATGATCAAATATTAATTTTATAATAGATGTATTTTGATTTAAAATTGTGAAGAGGATAATGAATCATTCACTTTATCAATGTAATCATAATACACCATCTTAACTACATCAGTTATGTATTAGAACCCAATATACATTACACAACATTATTTTTATGGTCACACAATGGCATACAAAAATGTTTGTAAATGAACTATCATTCATGAAACTATTCATGATTAAAACTAACTTGCAAGCCAACATAATTAGTCAAGACAACCAAGGTATGTCTGATTACACCATTGCATAGAAAATACAAATTATTGATATTCCTTTTCAAACATAATAATCATTTATATTTCAATAGGAAATTTATCTGCAAGGAATACTGAAGTCATAGTCTTACATAAATGAGTTGTGTAAAGTTAATATGAATTTCATGCCATAATTTTTTCTTATTCAAAATTGTAGTTAATTGAAAAAATAATAAAGAATGCACAACTGTTAATGAATGTACACAATATATCATTATAATGAACATCACATAATACAATCATTGTTACAGATAACATGAATGGTCTTAATCCTTGAATATCATTTCCAAATCCTACAGTCATTTATCCACAACTAAAACTAGAATGATATAAACATAACTTAATAAATACAACACATACCCTGAAGAGTTCATAAAATCATATGATACTGTAAAAAACTCATTTAATTTTCATAGAGTTAATATAATATTTCAAAGGCATACACCAAGTCAATAAAATAAACATATCTTCAATGTAGGATCCATTCCATAATGAATACATAGTTTCAAGAATCATTATAAACACTTTTCATAGATGTTTTCCATATAGAATATATTACAAGAAAAAACCCATCCACATGTTCAATACAAGCCCAAAAATAGATAGGTTTCCCTATCTACCCAAACCATCAATTGGAGATGGAAGCATGAAACTAGAAACAAGACTATCGAACTCAAATAATTGTAATAGTGATGCAATAGTGGCCAACTAGTTATAGATATGGAAACTCAACCCAAACTTATGGCCAATAATGATTCACATTGACATTTATTAAACATACTAAAAAAACTACCCAAATTAGGGTTTAACTTAAAATAAGCATGAAATAAAAAAAAATCATTCTCATAACATGACCAATCAAATTACAAGTAACTACATTATATTTTCCAGTTTACCCATTACCATATGAGGGTGGTATAACTAACAGTCTAACCATTATAGGTATCCTTGACTAAGTGTAAACCCATAAACTATTTCTAGGCCTATTCAATAAATTCTATTTCCAAGACATAAATAATGTTTATATTCAGATAATGCAACATCTATTGTATTGCTACAAATAAAACAAAGCCAAAAATCACTTAACTATTTTATGTAGATAAATGATACCAATAAAATCTTGACTAACATGTTTTATCCTTTCTTATTTTCCTTATTTCTCCACCATCCTCTCTCCTTTCTTCTTCTACTGAACAAAATTCCCACCCTTCCACTTCCATTATTGCATACAAACTCTACATTTCCACCTAGTTTTGCTATTGCCAACTTCCAATTTTTAAACTCTGGTCTCATGCATGTATATACACAAAAAATACATCAAGAGATTTTATAAACAATGATAACCCTAATATTCTCCCAAAATAAACCAAAATCATTATTACCATGGTTACCATAACCCACTTTTTTCCTTTTTATTATGGTCTTGAAACTTCCAAGATAAGTCCAATGACCCAGTTGAGTTACTAAACCTCACCATGATCAACACAATTACCAAAGTCAACACTTATGATAAATATCAAGATCAAGATAATCATTGGGTAGTCTTGGGACCCCCTAAACTTTAATAATAAAATCATGACTTAGGTTATTTTTCCATGGTTTTTCCATTATTTAAGGATAATGATTTAAAACCTTAGTTCATATCCACTATGTCCCTTGAAAAATTTAATAGTATAAAAATATAAATTCATTATTTCAAATGATTTTTTTTAAATATTTTAATGCTTTGTCCAATATTAGACTTCGATCATTATCATGTTGGCCATGTCTTTCCTAGTATCATAATGTAAGTGTATCACAGACCATAATAGGTCTTAACTACAAACCTTAAAAATGTGTCAAGGGTATCACGACCTTCAACAACCTTTCTAATGCATAATGGTGCTTAGAATGGATCATGTTATTATTTATTTCTTGAAAAGTTACTTAGACAAATTTAATGACATAACATATAATTAACCAACATAAAAGCAGCAGGTGGAAAACTACCATACATAAAAGACCAATGCAATCACCATTGTAAATTGATCAAGTGAAAGACTCATCTTGAAAAAATCATACATTGTTGCATCACTTTTATGGTTACCTTGTTTACCATACCCTTCTTATTAGATCCACAACTTCCCCATCTAACCTATGCTTATATGTAGTGTACCTATAGTCAAGTTAATGTAGACATCTATAGTATTTAGAAACTAAAGTAACCAAGGGAAGATTATAATCACATAAACTAACATACATGTTGAGCTCTAAATTATCCAATGGTAGAACTTTTCAACCTTATCCCCACATCTAGGATTCTCAACTACCCCTTTCCCCTTCCATGCTCTCACAATCAAAGCTTAAAATTCTTCTACTATTAGTGCCAAATAAAGCACAAAAAACCTTTTAGTTTTTGTAGTTTTTCACCATGGGGTAGTGAAAGATTAAAAATGTAGGTTATGACATGAAAATTAGATTCTTAATATAGTGTAAATATGAAGAGTGTCAAATATATTCTAAATAATCATTAAGTACTTCCCTACTTGTCTAGTGTCTCCTACTATCAATGGAAATTATATGCTTAAATTTAATGTTACCTAAGATTAGTTCTTTCAAAATCCTAATCTTGTTAGTGTTATCATAACTCAACAATGATCCACAAATACCTTCTAGACTACCAACAATCAAAAGTGTTTGATAGCTACTTAATGAAATATCCCTTCATTTCTCATTTAATAAAAAATTTAATACCTCAACTAGCCTTGTAGATTCAAAATTAAAATGCCATTTAAATTTTGAATTTCAAATAGTTTTTGATGGGTCAATGTTTTAGTTATACTTTTGAAATGGGTTTGAACCCATTGGAATCACTGTGACAAGTTCAATTTTGATTGTTGTTTCCACATGTTTTTTTAATTTGTCATTTCAAGTTTGCATCTTCACACCTGAGTGCATGTACATTCCTTCCTCAAAAACCTTCTTCAATTCTTTAGGTTTGTCCTCTAATTCCATATCATCACTTCATTTATTTTCTCCTTGCATTTATTTCTATTATTTCTTTATTTACATGCCTTATTTTTATTTATCGATTCCCATTCATCAAATATGGTGTTCTCTTTTGGTATCTCATCTCTATCTCCACATTCAATTAACCTTTCTACTAGTGCCATATCTAATCATACCTCTTCACCTAATAAATCTTCAATATCAAATATGTCTTTTATTTCATCTATTTTTAATAGTGTCACATATCCAATCTTTTCATCAAATCCAATTCCAAATCTCCTTTCCTATTTTGGGTCAATTTTTTAGTTGTAATTTTAAAATGGGTTTGAACCCCTCAAAATAACTATGATGGGTTTAATTTTGATTCTTGATTCCACATATATTTTTTTTTAATTTTTTGGCTCAAGTTTAAATATTTGCACTTGAGCACATGTACATTCCTTCCTAGACCACCTTATATAATTCTATAGTTTTGTTCTCTAATTCCATGTCATCACTTCATTTATTTCCTCACATTTATTTCCATTATTTATTTTCACACCTTATTTTTATTTGTCATAGCCTGTTCCTCAAATGTGGTGTTCTCTTTTGGTATATCATCTATATCTACACATTTATTTAACCATTTTATTGGTTCCATCTTGAATTATACCTCTTCACCTACTAAATCTTCAATATTAGATATGTTTTTTATTTCATCTATTTTTAACAGTGTCATAGATATAATCTTTACATTAAATCCAATTCCAAATATCCTTTCTTTCTTTGGGTTGATTTTTTAGTTGTACTTTTGAAATGGGGTTGAACCTCTTGGAATCACTATGATGGGCTCAATTTTTATTTTTGGTTCCTCATATATTTTTTAATTTGTTGGCTCAAGTTTAAATATTTGCACCTAAGTGCACGTATGTTCTTTCCTCAACCACCTTATCTAATTCTATAGGTTTATCCTATTGCAGATGTCACCAATTTTGGATAACATGAATTCAAGTTTGAAGGATCACATGAGATAAAGCTTGTGCACACCACTATGTTGTTGAAACAATAATAAATCACATAAAATGATAATATTTTAAGAGACAAAGCAACGTGGATAAAACCATTCATTCATTAAAATAATCAAGCTCAAGTAGATCATACATATAGGAGATCACGTAACTCCTCAAATGGTGTTCAAAACACCCTTGGAATAGAAATGTACTCCTCCACAAATGGTGGTCACAAGTGGCTAGAATAAAGAAGTAACTCCCACACCCATAATAACCAGTCAAGGGAGTTATATCATAGTCTTCTAGTCAAACTTATGAAATATATGACATACTATCTCCACCTAAACAATCATATCCCACAAATCTAGGAAGACTCCATGTGAGAAAATATAATATTCCCAAATAAATAAATCTAGGAAAATAAATACCTACACTAACACCCCCCATAAGCATAACTTAAGTAGGCAGTGTAAAAAAAAATGGGTCTCAATAACTAGGCCCAATCAGGTACCTACTACAAAGTAATATCTTAAAAAGTAGAGGAAAAGGAGAAATTTTTTAGGAAAAAACTACCCCCTAAAAGAGATACATAAAAGAAGAGAAGAGGCAAGAAGGCCCCCTAAAGATGAAGTTGTTGCTAATGGAGACTAAACCCAAAGAAGATATCTTAGATGAATGAACTTGCTCTCAATGAAGGGTTTGGTAAATATATCTACAACTTATTCTAAAGACTAGAAAAATCTCAAGTCAATGAGTTGACCATGAATAAGCTTCTAGATAAAATGTATGTGAATATCAATGTGTTTGGTCTGCTAGTGTTGAATTATATTTTTACATATCTTTATAGTACTTTGGTTTTCATAATAGATGATGGTGGGATGCCTGATAGGAATGCTAAAATTAGATATAATCCCATGAATCCAAATAGCCTCAGTAAATGTGTTAACAACTCCCCTATACTCTACTTCTATGGATGATATAGAAATAACATTTTTATTCTTACTAGACCAATTGATAGGATAATAACCCAAAAAAATATTAACCTCAAGTAGACTTATGATTAAGATTATTGCCAACCCAATCTAAATCTAGAAAACCAACCAAGTCAACCTCTATACCAAATTTGTATTAAATCCCAAATCTATAAGGGCCCTGAATGTAGTGGAGTATCCACTTAGTTGCTTTCTAGTGCAACTCATGAGGCTCCTGCATGAATCATGAAATAATTCCTACCATATATAAAATATAAGGCCTAGTATGAGTTAGATAAAGGAGGCTACCAAAAAGTTATTAGTACCAAGTGGCATCAACCAAAGGTGTAGAAAAATCGGCCTCAAGTTTGAATTTTGATAGAAAGGGAGTCATAGATGGATTACAATCAGCCATGTGAACATTAGAATAAATTAATTAATCACATTAGGTTTATTATGTAAACATGGTTGTTATATTATAAAACAAATCATGTATTATTTTAGATTAGTTTTTAGTAATTGTTAGTCATAATTTGTATTTAGAAGATTTTAAATTATTATTAGTTTATTTGCTTGTCCTATTTAGTATAATTATTATGAGTATATTTAGGATTATATATAAGTCCTTATAATTTATTATTTGTTAGCTAAATAAATCATATTTGATTTATGCTCAAATTTGGTATCAAAGTGGAGAATTTACATAACTAGAATCTGTTAAAATTTATTTAGTGTAAGTTAGATTGCACTTGCAGAAGCTTGTGGTGTCATTGGTAGCTTGGAGACTCTTACTTCCTTACCCTACCATATGGTTTTATTCCATTGTAGGTGACACACAATCCATAGGAAGGTCATTTCTATAGCAGGATTTTTTTTAATCATACTTCACCTTATGCAATTTACTTTTCCCATTTTTTACTAGATCATACAACCTTTTAGGGATTTAGAATCAATTTTGACCTTCTTTCTCAAGGTGACTATTCAATGTAATCATACATTTTTATTATCATGTGGTTCGTAAAATCACATTCAAGTCATGATTTTTATTTTAGACATTTTTCATTCCTTTGTGCACATTCTAAAAAAAATTTGTATTGATTTTTAGTAGGCCGTATCACATTTTAGAGGCTTAAAAGTTTTTTTTATTAGCAATAACTAGTTGGTTTTATTCCATTTCAAGTTGTATAAACATTTCTAGGATCTATTTTTTTCAGATTGATATTATTTCAATGTTACATAATTTCAAACATTTACATACACTTGTGCATGTTTCCATATAACAAATTGGTATCCTCAAAGGTGAAGGAGTCATTTTGAGTAGTTTTCTAACCTATAAATCAATTTTATTCTCTCTCCAATCATACGATTGTGGATCTACAAATCTCATGCCTAACCATGACTCTTCACTTTATGTTCTTCCATTTATAAGGTTAATGTACAGTTGGGGATAGTTTTGTACAACTATTTTGGTAATTTCAATTTAGTATTCTCTTAAGGCTTACAAATTGGAGAAAAAAGAGGAATTCTACATAATTTTTTCCTACCAACCAAGCAAATTTAAGGTGGTGTAAATTTGATATGTGTGTTTCAAACTTCCATAAGTTAATTTTTTCAATTTATATTGAAATTAGTTGATTTATTTCCTTGATACTACTAATAGCCCAAGTGGTTAAGTTTATTTTTTTATTAAAACTAAGGTACAAAGGTCAAATTCCATAACAAGTAGTGGAAAAATTACTAAGGGGGGGGATATTTTTATTTTTGCCTAATGGATTTATTTTTTACATATTGTACATGTTAGAAGAAAAATCTTGAATATGGGGGTTGAATTAGTATTTAATACTTTAAACAATATTACTTAAGCAATCATAGATAATTTATACAAGCATGTTCATCTTTAGCAATCATAAATACCAATCTACAAGAGCATGAAACACATGAACACAACTTTTTTTATCCATATCTTGGATAAATTATCCTATAATACCATAGCTTGGACAAATTATCCTATAATACCATGAATAAAATTTAGTTGAGCACCATGAAACAAGGAACACCAACCCCTAAATTTATCAAGCACCAACTTGACAAGCACAAACTTGTTGGGAGGCTATAACCCCCTTGTTAATCAAGGACCCACTAAATCAACACTTTGATACTATCTGCCTTGATATTTTTTTCCCTCTCACAACTTGTGATGGTATTTTATTTCTCTATCACACTAAAATTTGCCTCACACAAGTAAAAATTATCTCTTACCTTCTTTTCTCAATTATCCCTTTTATGGCTTGAAATTATCATGAAAACACTCATGAAACCTTGTAGATGTTTATGACTAATTCATATCATTTATTTTAAAATTTTCACCACTTGTGTAATCTCACACAATCCTCTTATTCTTCACTTCACATCTACACACTCTACTCCACCCTTTATTAGGCCTAACAATGCCTAGTATATATACAAGACTTGTCTTATCCATATCCTTCTTGGTCGGTCAAACACTCTTATCCTCTTAGGTCGATCATGGAATGGATATTATAACACTTAATAGATGTGGATAAAATTTTATTTGAGTCCCTGTAGACCTGAAATTTCTCAAATAGGTCTTATCTCTCCTTTAGGTCTCATGGAGACCTAATCTTATTAGGCCTAATCTAGCACACATTACTCTTTGATCCTTTTGGAGAACATTCAAACATTTTACATAGAATAATAACTTAATATTTCATATGAATAGACATATATTAAGATCATCTAGTCTCCATAACACCTTTTAACTTGTATCACTACTTGGAGCACATCATTAGAACAATTCATATTAGCCCTATATAAACCCAAAAAGTTTGTCTAAAATAATTGAAGCACAAATACAATTTTTCCAAACAAACATGGAAAAAAAACATGTACATGGAAGCCTCATGAACTTAGAGTCATCATCATGTTAATTTTATTTCAAAATTAAAATCAAAATTACTCAAAACCTTCTCTATAAGAAGTCCACTCAGAACTATCAAATGGTCTTAAAACACAATCATGGAACCTTGAACCTTTGACACCTATAGGAAAACTATTAAGGTCTTAAAATTTATGATTATGATATTATATCATCCTTATATCAAATTACATCAAAATTATCACAATCACACATGACATCTATTGGTATTAAATACCAATCTATTAACCTCCTTTCTCATAAACCTTACTCAATCAGACAAGCCATTTTGGATTCAATGTTCCAATCCTCTTATCCCTAATTTTAATATTTTGAAAAGAATGGATAGGAAAATAATGTCTTTATATATATATATATATATATATATATATGTATATATATATATATGTATATGTATATATATATATGTATATGTATATATATATATATATGTATATATATATGTATATATATATACATATATATATATATGTATATATATATATATATATATGTATGTATATATATATATATATATTAGATGCTTTAGATAGTGTCATAGTGCCTCAAACTCATCACTCCCACTTGCTTACTCAGACTTATCAATACACCTTCAAATAAAGTCCTGGTGAGAGTGACTTTTAACTCTTCTCTAGACACTTTTGGAGACACCTGATGCATGTGGATTATTCTATGGTATCATTAGGTAACTCTCAAATATAAAGATACCATATTCAACTGACAATATTTGTCTTGCAGACCAGTCTCAAACCCTTATGCCTTCAATATCTCATATGCATTATACATGTTAACTTATAAGCAATATTCTCAACATATCCACTGACCTTCAAAACATCTAATTAATATGAATGTGTATTATAGGTATTGAGAAAAAAATCCAAGAATTTGGATCCATCCATAATCCATGACAACACATCCCTAATCTCATTCCCACTACTTCCTAGTTTTTCTTATATACACATAATATTTCTAGACTTTTACCAACTACTGACACTTTGTATCTTGTAGGAACCCATCAAGTCTCAATATCTCTAAGTGCACACCTTAAAGGGTGTACCAACAAAGGGGTGGGTATACCATTGATGATTTTTAAGATTATTTTCCCTTTTTCCACTTACCATCTACACACTTGTCTCCTAAAACCATTTACCCTAAGATTATTCTTCTCTATTGTACCCATTCCAAACATTTGTCATATCATTATCCAATTTTTTATTACCTTGACCCCTTTTCACCAGTTGACTATACTAGGTCAACTAGGTCGACCCTATATAGTTTTTAGCCTTTGATTACTATAAAAGGTTGACTTGGTTGACCCTGTATTATTTTTGGGTATTTTCACTTGAGATTTTTGTTATCCCTTTAGTTGACTTAGCTCAGGACCTAGTGATTTATCTACCAAAAACATACAAGGTCAACTGGGTTGAACCTATACAACTGACATATTCATAAGGATTTAGGAAAAAATTAACTTATATATACAAGTTCATTTCCATCCATTTGAATAGAGAGAAGTAAAGAATAATAAGCATGAACAAACATATGCTTATTGACCATTCTACTTGAGGAATAAATCTTAGGGTTCCATACTTTCTTTGGAGATACATATCTTATCTTGTGGAAAAGTCTTTTGGATGCATAGATAGGTTTTGTAGCCTAGAGCTAGTTTGTCTTTGTTATCCTTACATACCATAACAATCTCTTGTGCATCATCTTGGCTAAGGGAGAGATTAGGGCTTGGTGTGTTCATCCTCAAGGTAAGTATTCCTAACTTTATTTCTCTTTTGTAAAAGTAGATAAATAATGTAGTTGTGCTTATCTCCCATGCATTAAGATTCCATAAAAATTGACATGAGGATATGTTTTCTATGCATGTTTAGTTTAATTTGTTTTATTTATAAACCCCACTTTGTGTCACAAGATTTGGTGAAAACAATATTAGATTTACTTTCTTATTTATTAGAATAGAGTGAACATTAAACCTATGATTCTTTTAGGGATGTTGTGTGATTGTGTTAGATTATAGGCTTTAGAACCCTTCCTAACATGGTGTATTATGATGAGTGATCCCCTAATTGATTCTAGTAGATCCCCATATTGGTCATGCTCCTAGTTAATAAATGTATTCCCAATCAGAAGTGTAGGTATGCTCTATCTTCTCTGAGTGAAGATTGATTTATAGACATGATGCATTTTTTATTATATACATTCTGGTGACTCCAACGTGAACTAAAACTTATAGTATTTTTTCACTTATTTCAATATTTTATCATATATTTACCATAATTTTCTTACTTTTCAAATTAATTTTAAAATTACTTTCAAAAATTATCTTTTTTCAATTCACAATCTATTATAGGCTTTCTAATTTTCCTTGTCTATTGTATCAGGTCTATTTAATCGACCCTTTACATTTTTATATCCTCTATTCACTATACTAAATCAACCTAGTTGACCCTATGATGTTTGCAGACCCTTTTCACTCTCTTTGCAACTTTTGTTCACTGTACTAGGTTGACTTAGTCAACCTTTTACTTTTTGTAGGCCCTATTTTCTATGCTAGGTCAACCTATTCAACCCTATACTATTTTTTGCCTTTCCTATTTTCCAATTTTTTCCTTGTTTTTCCATCTATCCTTTTTATATTCACTTCTAATTGGAATCATGAAACCTCTTATCAAATTCTTTCTTGAGAGTCTCAATCCATTCCTAATGTACATGGGTTGTTCTCTCCTACCCTACTTGTCCACCATAGAAGACACCTCTTTATGGTACAACTCTTCATCACATGGTTATAATTATTCTCAATCTTGATCCACCCCATACCATATAATAGATATATAGAAGCCTATTAGATAAATACCAAACCATGATAATCATATACCTTATACTACTTTTACACCTTCTAAACATAGAATTCATAAACTCATCAATCCATCTACATCAAATTTTGGACACATTATGTTCCACCTATTACTATCAATGTTCATAATCCTCTTATTACACCCATAACAAGAGCACATAGCATTATCACTTCCAAAAGTGACATGGTTGAAACCACTCAAATTTATAATCTAGATGGTTCCCAATTATTCAAAAACCTTGATGATAATACTATTTACACTCCTCATAATAATGGTGGATTTAACAAGCTTCCTTATTCTTCTACCACACTTAAGACAACTAACACTAATGTTGGGAATCCTCCACTTACAAACAATCCTCCTCCCACCAACACTACCAATCCCCCTCCTATCAACACTAATATCCCTCATATAAACACCAACCCACCTATTGATATAAATCAACTTCTTTCACAAGTCATACATCAAATGAACATCATGCAAACAAATGACACCTCTCAAATGATGAACATGAAACAAAACTTATTACACATGACTAGTCATCATGTCTCAAGTCATCATGTCTCAACCAAATCAAAATTTTATCCCTCTTCCTCTTACAGATGTCAATGGGAATATCATCTCTCAACCTCCAATAAATAACAATTTTTTTCAATATCTTAAAAATAAACCTTTAGCCCCATTCATTACATCCATGGATATTAGAAACATTTCTCCAACTATCACATATAATGGGACTAAATACCCTACTATCTTTCTTAAGTCTTTTGGTAATCTTTATAAATAATGGGTCCAAACTAACACCTTTGCTACCACCAAATTCTTAGCCAAAACCTTTGTTGGTGATTCACTTGAATGGTATAACCAAATTCCTAGACATTTCATCTCACAACTAGATGATATAGTCAATGCTCTAGTGAAGGAATTCCAACATGATGACCTTATTGAAAATTACATTAGCCATTTTATCAATGCCAAATAACATGATAATGAATCTATTCATACTTTCATCAAATTATGGATGTGTCTCACTCATAAAGTGGACCATAACATGAATGATAATACTATTTTGAAACTATTTATCACTACTCTCAAACCTCCCCATCAATACAAAGTTATAATATTTTCCCCTAAAACTTTAGACAAAGCCTTAGACCAAGAAAAAATGCAAGATTTTCTTATGACTCAATTTGAACCATGTCAAACAAATACTAAATAACCTTTCCAATCATTTTCTCATAATATTGATTCATCCAAGCATCCCCAACCTTAAAATGGAGCATCTAATTTAACCCACCCTCCCTTGAGGCTAGAACAACTTAAGAAGAAATTGCCACCCTCTAAACCTATGAGCTTTGATCCTTTGAAACCTCCTCCAAAATGGTACAATCCTGATAAATTTTGTTGGTGGCATGCTACTATAGGTCATTATCATGAGTCTTGTCATGATATTCACTGATTTATTCTTTCTTCTTTGCTTGGTCCACATTTTAATCTTGATATTCTCACAAAAAATGTTATCAAGACTATCTTCAAGATTCTCCAATTCAATCTCAAGAACCACAATCACATCAACATCAACTACCTAATGAACAACAATCATTTCCCCATACCCATACCTCATCTCCTATTTTTTTCAAACCATAATTGATCCTTCTTCCTACACTGATAAGGAATGGATAACTAACATGAACACCTTTAAACATATTGTTTCATCCATTGAACCTCAACCTCTTAGGTCACATGAACCAAAAGAGTACCTAGTTTAAATGCTTACTCCAAAACATATCATACATGGTCCTCATTTACCTCCTTTACCTCTTCATACCTCTCCTACACATCATATGTCACATTCAACATCCTTAAAATCTAACAAACCAATACATTTACCTATCTCCAAAAGCACCTACCAACCCAATGCAAACCATTATAATAATTCAATGTTACCTCACTCCACCTCACATGTTGGGGCATCTTGTGATGCCCATCCACATGTCCCTTCAGACTTTATGGCATCTTATTATGCCAATACCTACATCCAATTACCCTTTAATTCATATTATGATGCCCACTCTTATTCTACAATGCATAATACCAACCAAATTCAACTTCAATAAACATTTTGAGACTTATAGACTTATATTTCACATGCTCATGTTTGATATAGATTTTAGCATAGATCTTACTTGTTCTTTTTGTCTCATGTTTCTTTATTTTGTGCAATTTATTTCTTTTTATTTTTATTTATAATCATCATTATCTTCCATTACATTCTTTGGTTTTATTTCACATTGAATTTGGCATTTGCTTTAATTTTTTTCCTCATATATTTCTTTTATTTTTGTCTTTTTATGTTATTCTTTGCCTTAGTAGCTTTATGATTATTTTTTACCTTACTTATGATTCACCCTCCTGGGTTTATATTTTGTGAATTTATAGTGTAAGCCATGGATAGGACCTATCCCTCCTCACAAAATACCACCTTTGCTTCTTTTCTCATGTTATTGTTTCACATTTTACTTTTTAGCACCCTCATGAATTTATATTTTATGAGTTGTAGTATAAGATCATGAATAAGACCTGGCCCTCCTCATAAAATTACCATCTTGTCATTCATTTTCTAGAAAATGCTTTTGATCCTTATTCTCAGCTTTAGTTTTTAGTTCTTTTTATAGATGAAATTTGCACAACAATCTATGTTAGCATATTTTCCTCCATTTCCCTCATTCTTAAGGAATCACACATTTCTATCATTGTATCCCTTTTTTACCTTTGTCACATTTTTTTTGTAATTTGAAGTAATTCAAAATGTTTCATGTGTCACTCCTCTTGATTTCCTTTCCTTTCATTCCACATTGGATAAAACAAGGTCAAAGTCAAGATAGCATTTTTATTTCACCTAGAATTATGAGACTCTTAGACCCCATGCTATTTGAATTTATCTCTCTTAACAACCAAGTCCCAAGTAATCAAATTAAAGTCATATTTAACACTCATATTTGGTTTTCCAAATATATATGGAGGAGGAATCAAAAAAGCCATCAATAAAGTTAAAATCCAAATAATTTGAAACAAAAGGCAATGATATACAAAAGGTAAACTATAAATCTCAAAAGTCAAAATCACACCAAAATACATGATTCCAAGCACATTTCCTATCTCTAATCAAATCTCAAACTCCACAGTTGGCCTCACATAGAGCCAAGGTCCTTTGGGGTGTAGTAGGCTAGTAGATTAGAATAAGAAAATTCAAAAAAAATCTATGGTGCTACCTAATTTATCATGTAAGTACCCAATCTTCACAGTAGACCGATGGATTTGTAAGGGGTCCTAAAGAATAGGGAAAACATTGTAGGAAAGTAGGTCCATTTTAATTTTCATTCATATAACCTACATGGGATGATCTATATACTTCATTTGTTGACCTAAGACTTGTGTGGATAAGAAAAGTTCTTCATAGTGCTTAAGGTCAAAAGTCCTCTTGTTTTGAAAAACCTAACTTGAGTGTATTGACTTCAATAAAGAGTTATTCTACCATGGTTTTTCCTTAATTCTCCCTCCACCCATTTCATTTCCCCCCTTGATAGACAAATTGTGATTCTAAATCTATTTTCCCTCTTCCATTATTCCTTCTTCTCCACCTATTAAAAACATGCTATCATTACTTATTTAATTTTTATGTATCCTTAGAGAAAGATAACATGTTTGAGAAACTATGGATTTCACCCTTACATCATTTATTTACCACACCATCTCATTATCATACTATTCATGTCATTAGGTGGTTGTGTTTTCTTACATTGTATCTTAGAACTAACACTAAGTGTGAGTTTTTCATCCTTTAGAGCTTTTGATTTTCATTTCTCCATCATGTTCTTGTTTGATTTTTGTGGATTTTACTTATCTAACATATGAAATTTACCATTATGACATGTTTTTCTTTATGTATTCCTTATTATTATTTGTCACACATCTTCAATTACATTTCATTTTTAGTCTTTCATGTTTTTATTTTTGCCTATATTACATGAGCTTACTTTTCCCTTTCTTACATATCTTTGTTCAAGTTTTCTTGCATGGATATTTCATTTATCATTCATGTTTTACATGTTTCCCAATGTGATTTAGTATGTTCTACATTCCTTTTTTCCATTTATGTTTTACTATATTCTATAATCATTTTATCATTCATTTGCCAATCATTTGCCATTCTTTTGCCATCATTTTGTCATTCATTTGACCTCAATATTTTGTTTCTCACCTTGCCTTAACAATCCTAATTTTCTAATTTTTCTACACACTTTGTCTCTACTAACCTCTATATGCTTATCTTCCAAAAATTTCAATTTTTGGCTAATTTTTGCACTAACTTCTATAGGTTCACCTATTTTTATTCACATTAGACACCTTCACATCTCTTGTAGTCTACTTATTTATCTACAAAACTAAGGTAAGTAAAGGTATGTGTTTTTCAATTCTATCATTTCATTTATCTTATTTGCTACTTATTACACTTTACTTAGTATCAACGTTGTGTGTTATCATGTTCTAATCCCAAATCACCATCCCATGTTGCACTCACATGACACATGATGAGATTTGAATGGGGCATATATATACACAATATTTTCAAACTTTTACTAATTACTGACACTTCATATATTTAAGAAACCCATCAAGTTTTAATCTCTCTGAGTGCATGCCTTAAAGGTTGCACCAAGAAAGGGGTGGATATACCATTGGTGCTTCATAATATTATTGTCCCTTTTGCCACTTGCCATCTACATAGTTGTATCCTAAAACCATTTACCATAAACTTATTACTCTTTTTTGTATCCATCCAAACATTTTTCATATCATTATCCTCTTTTTTTTCCTTAACCTCCTTTCACTATTTGATTGTACTAGGTTAATTAGGTCAACCCTATATAGTTTTTAGCCTCTGATTACTAAATAGGGTTGAATAGGTCAACCCTATACTATCTTTGGGTATTTTCACTTGAGATTTTGTTATCCCTTTAGCTGACCTAGCTCAGGACCTAGTTATTTATCTCCCAAAAGCATATAGGGTTGATTGGGTCAACCCTATAATCGATATAATCAAAAGGATTTAGGACAAAATCTACCTATATACACAAGTTCATTTAAAACAATTTGAATATAGATAA
The DNA here is from genome assembly GCA_037957365.1 of Torreya grandis. Taxonomy (NCBI): domain Eukaryota; kingdom Viridiplantae; phylum Streptophyta; class Pinopsida; order Cupressales; family Taxaceae; genus Torreya; species Torreya grandis. The sequence continues at coordinate 762,486 of JARHVA010003811.1, read as the reverse complement.
GAGAATAAGAATAAGTGTAAATGAACATCTACTTATTTACCATTTTATTTGAGGAATAAATCTTAGGGTTCCATACTTTCTTTGGAAATATGGATCTTGTCTTGTGGAGAAGTGTTTTATATGCATAGATAGGTCATGTAGCCTAGAGCTGATTTGTCATTATTATCCTTACATACCAAAAAATATCTTGTGAATCACCTTGGCCAAGGGAGAGATTGAGGCTTGATAGGTTCATCTTCAAGGTAATTATTCCTAACTTTATTTCTCCTTTGTAAGAGTAGATAGATAATGTAGTTGTGCCTCTATCCCATGTATTAGAATTGTGTATACATTGACATGAGTATATGTCTTCTATGCATGTTTATTTTAGTTTGTTTTGTTTCTAACCCCCACTTTGGTCCACAATATTTGGTGAGAAATATATTATATTTACTTTTTTTAAATTAGAATAAAGTGAACACTAAACCTATGACTCTTTTAGGGTTATTACATGATTGTATTAGACTGTAGGCTTTGAAACCCTTTATAACATGGTGTATTATGATGAGTGATCCCCTAAACAGGTCTATCAGATCCCCATATTGGTCATGCTCCAACTTAACAAATGTATTCCCAATCGTAAGTGTGGGTATGCTCCATCTTCTCCGAGCCAAGATTGATTTATAGACATGATGCATTTCTTATTGCATACATTTCTCATTGTTTGCTTTACTAGGCCCTTTTAGTGATGGTCAACTTCCATGACTAGTTTAACATAGTTTGAGGCTTAGAACATACTCATAAAATACCGTGGGCATAAGTTATAAGTCTCAAGCTTTAACCTCCATCCACTTAATAACTTGAATCTATCAATTATGTCTACTATTGAAAATTTCCAAGATATATGGATTTTCCTATAGAGTCCACTCACTCACTGGATAGACCAATTACACTTGGAGATACATGAGAGAGTCCAATACATGATCTAATCATCAAAATATTTCATCCAATCGATTATAAGCCATTTCCATCAAGATCTTCCATATCATGTCAAAGTTAGGGTTTTAGAGAGGTTTAAACCACCTTAAAGTCTTAACAATCATTCATAAATCTTAATTCCTTAATACAAAAATGAATGATCATTAATTTGAGCTAGGAACATTCCTCATATATCATGAATGGATTATGTTCTCATGTAGAGGTTACTCATGCTAATGAGTACATGAAAGTTCTTAGGCTGAGAATCCTTTATTTTATGCACATGGGAAACCTCAAAACAGAATTCCATGCCTTTTATTACATACTTTGAACTAAAACTTGGTCAACATACCTAAAACAACATGACATACTTTTATCAATGCTCATATATCCATTCTTACCTTGGAAACTGATCCTAATACCACATTAGGCCATCATCTCTCTCTTTGCTATTTAAGTTTTTGACCTGCAAGTCTCATTAGGCCTTGAAACAAACCTTATAGCCACTATCCATGTAATTTCCACCTCATTCACATGTTAAATAAAATTATCACATGATATAACACTATTTTTCATCTTTCATAGGTCTTGACAACACCTTATGACCCCTCATTAGGTTAGGCAAAGTCTAGGACTAGTTTAGTTGCATGATAGGTCTATATGTCTTACCCTTTTAGGCTCAATTTGAAACCCATTTGAGTGCTCCAATGACTCATATGCATGCTCAAGTGTCCTCATAAATACTATTATGTCTCTTTTAATTCATCTCACTGAGCCACCATGTTCCTTCTTAGACCAAACTAGGCATCTTATACACAAGATTTCTCAAGAATCTTGTACTCAAGAAATGGTACACAAAATTGCATACCATATACTGAACCTTGACATCAACCTCAAAAAAATCATAAATTTACATTAAAATTATCTCTTATCACATGTTACTTCACCATGCATATATACTAGATGTACTTTGACATCAATGACATCTACCTTGACCTTGACATCAATGATATCCATCTTTCCCTTGACATCAATGAAAACACTTCTCAACAATACATTGTAAATAGTTTTTTTGTAAAAATTATATATTTATGATAAAAATTAAATTGGTGCATCAACAAAATCAATGAGATTATACAAATCTCATTCATAGTGTTTGGTTTTAGCAATGCCTCTGGTTCACATTTATGGGTAATGTCATCATGATTTGAACTATTACATTTATATCCTAACATAGATATAATAATGACATCTATGCATCATTCATTTAAATAATTAGGGATTAATAAGGTTTATAAATATTCATAAACCATTCCTTCATTACCCATTTGTTACTATCGATAGACATAAATCCTAATAGTTGAAATTTGCAAGTATATCAATAAATTATGCCCATGTATGTAGAATTAGTTCTAAGCAGGTGTTAATGATAGAATAAATCTCATTCACATAATATCTAGGTACACATTACCATTATTATCTCATGTGTGTTAAAGTCTATTTCACGTACTAATGGGTATATAGAAAGGATGAACTCTTTTATTACCGATGGGTATATAGGAAGGTGCACATATAGAGAGGTCTAATATATCAGTATGACATTATATAGAAATGGTAACCTTTAGGAGTTATAAGGCACAAATACATATACCTTATACAATTTTATCCTATTTTAACAAATGGCCAAAAATAGACCATATTTTATTCTACCAAACACTCAACTTCTTTGAAGTGATAAATATGTAGCATGGAAAACAAAGGTAAAAACACACTTAGAATTTGAAGATATATGGATAGTTGTTAATAACACATGGAGCTGACACACTATTGAAGTTGATTAATAGTTAAAATATGACAAATATAATCATAATGATAAGGTCATAATCATGTTTAGAGTCTTAGATGTGGTATAACCTCATATCTATAATGCCACTAAAGTTTAGGATGCTTGGGATAAGTTTTAAACAATATATGAGGCAAAGAATCAAAATCAGATTCTTCATCTAAATATCCATCTCCATTATCTAAATTTTAAATCCAAGGAAAAAGTGGAGGATTTTCTTCATAGAGTTTTAACCTTATGGGCTTCGCTTGAAGCATTGTTTGAACTAGTGAAATATGACTCTTTGGTTCCTATTGTCTTAAGAGCTCTCCCCCCCACATATATAATTTTTATGACCACATTGAATGTCATGGGTCAAAAACCAAACTTTGTCTCTTTGGTTAACATGTTACAACAATAAGAGGCCATGTAAAATGTAGAGGAACCTAATGAATAACATGCACTTACCTCATCTCAAAAAGGGAATAATCCCATTAAGGCTTCTAAACATAACCCTAAACATAATAATCAACAACACCAGTAAGGACACAAATACATTCATAAAAGGTTTATATTATTTTTGGAAAGATAGGGAATGACCTAAAACATTTATGCTATAATGGATTCACACAAGGATCATCTAGTAAGAATACCACTTCACAAAATCCACCTCAATCATCAAACCCAAAACCCCATTCCAAAAAGAATTGGAAGAAGAAACAATAACAAGGCAATGTTTCTAAGGATGATCATTCTTTAGAAGATGATCACGTATTTAATACATAGAAAAATGAGGAACCTTTTTCTTTAAATTATGTCTGGTATGGTTATTTTAGTGCCACAATGCACATAAAAATATATAAAGAATGGCTTTCCACTTAACACCAATCAGGATCTCAAGGTAATGTTTTTATTGGTAATGATATGTTATAAACTATTCAAGGTCAAGGTAATGTTTCTTTATCATTTGGTAACCACACTACCAAGACCATAGATGTCTTGTATGTCCCAGGACTCACTAAGAACCTAGTGTCTATAAATCAATTTCTTGACCAAAATCTCAAAGTTGAGTTTGATCACAAACATGGTGAGAAGTTTTGCCTCATTAAGAACAAGTCTCAAGGATATATAATTATTGCACGAGCTTTTAATTTAGGAAAAATGTTTTAGCTTGATCTTGTACACAAATTTTGGAGTAAATCATATAAGCTTGTTTTGAGAGTTGTTTTATTGTTGGAGATGTTGTTCTATTTTGTGCACATATTTATTGAGTGCACAATAATAAATAGACACTTCTATTGTATAGGTTATTCATGCAATAATATTTTGTTACATGAAACAACCTACCTTTCTTATTTAATAGTAAATCCCATGTACTTTTGACTTGGTCAATTTTAGAAACCCACATGGAGATTGTGAATACATTTATAGAGACTTTATTGTTCATATTTTTTCTATGTTTTGCAATGTCTTTATGTCAAATGTTGTGGTAATGGTATGTAGGAGTTATCATGTCATTGTATAAATTCAATATGAATTCCATCATGGTATCAGATCTAGCTATTGTTAAGTTTAAATTTTCACATGAAGATGGTTGTTGGCACATTCATCAAGCCTTGTGGCTGAGAGAGAACTAGATGAGGATGAGGATGAAGACAACCTAGTTGGCATGTTTGATTTTATAAAAGAACTCCCCCTTGAGGTAGAATCTAAGGGTCGAACCCCTCTACACCTTAATGTGTAAGTATTTAACTCAAAATTATTTTTAAATAATTTTTAAAATAGGGGTTTATTTAAAATAAGTGAGGAATATTTTATAAAGTGGGGCTAGTTTTTTTGAAATGATTACATTACTAGCCAACTTTATTAATTATGGAGGGGTCATTTCAAAGTAGTGTATTGTCACCTTATTAGGGGGTGACTTTATTAAAAATGGGGAAAATTTTTAATAGTTTGAGAGTATTTTTTAATTATTTTTTATTAAAAATAATATTGTAAAAGATATTTTAATTATTTGGTCACTCTACTTTATTCTAATCTCATTTGTCTAAGACCAGAAGGTGAGGACTAGTCTGACAACAGGTCAAACCCCCTTGCAAGTAAATAAAAATTATCCTTATTTGATTTTTCCCTCTTGATTTCACTCATGGATGCATTATCAACAAATTCTATCATCCCATTTTTTAGTGTTCATTATGTTTTTATGCCATTTTCATACTCACGAATACATTTTCAACATAGCCCAATGTCCTACATTCTTGAGTACATTTTTGTGTCACTTGTGGCAGCATCAAAATTATTTGTGATGATTTATCAGTATGGTTCCTCTATTATTCAACATTTTTTTCTACACACTACTCTCTTGTTTTAGGATCAACTCTCTTGTTCTTGATGGCATCTTCTATAGATTGAGAACATTATGGGTTTCTTACATCATCTGGTGTTTTTTTTTAATTTTGGGATTATGTTTTACTTACACTGAGCTATAAATTACCATGAAAGGTTTGTTAATTCAACCTTGTCTCCCTTCATGTGTTTTTATGTTATATTTTGATCACCTTTTCACTCTTTCAGTTGCTTCACTATCTCATCACCACTAGGGCCATCTTCTTGAGAGATGTTTATTCTATATCTTTGGCACTTTTTAGATAATTGATAGTCTCCTTTAGAGTTTTTATGGATCTTATCTCCATTTAAAGAGTATCTATTCTATTGAATATAATGTTAGTGTGTTAGTGTTTAAGTAGTGGATTTATCCCTCATATAGACCTTTTTTGCATCACTCCACCCAGTTAACAATATGGGGGCATATGGTGCAGATCTTACTTCTTCAATTATCATGTTTATTACTAACCCTTTATACACAACATCTTTTAGAAATAATAGAATTTAGTTGGTGAACCTTTTTTGCATTATTGACACCTTTGACAGTCTCTTTTTGTAAGATCTATTCTAGTGAATTCTAGTGTCAGTTTTTTTTTTATGATCAAGTAGTAGATCCAAACCACTCATATAGATTGGAGTTCCATTGAGAATTTTGAGTCTATTGAGTGAATTTGTATTTGATGGAATTTGTTCTATCCAATGCACCTCTTCAACATTATGTTCAAGTATTGATCCATTTTCTTTTTTGGGACACCTTGTAGCATATGCTTTTGCTCTCTTGACTTTAGCTATTATTAATAGTTTTTGGGTACCTTGTGGTGATAAATTTCATCCTTTGTGACTCTTTTTCCCTAGTGTTTTGAGATCTAGTTTTTTTTATAGAGTTAGCCTCATATAGAGTATTAGTTCCTATTTAACTTAGTAGTTATAATGACTTGACATCCATGTATTCTAGTAAGATGGATTGGTTACCATAGGGACCCTTTGTATTTCACTATGATTTATACATGTGTACCTAATTAAGCCTAGTTTTCAAGACCCATTTAGTCTCTTTGCTTTATCTTTTTTCACTCCATATTTTTTTCTTAAGTGAGGTTGTTGGAGTAAATCATATCATCTTGTTTTTGGAGTTTTTTTATTGTTGGAAATGTTATTCTATTTTGTGCACATATTTTTTGAGTTCACACTAATAAATAGACACTCCTATTTTATAGGTTATTTATGAAAAAATATTTTATTTCATGAAACAACCTACCTTACCTATATAATAGGCATTCCCATGTATTTTTGACTTGGTCAATTTTGGAGACCCACACAAAGATTGTGAATACATTTACAAAGACTTTATTGTGCATATTTTCTATTTTTCTAATGTCTTTGTGTCAAAAAATGTGGTAATGGCATGCATAAGTGATCTTGTGGTTACATGATTTCAATATGAAATCTATCAATAAATACCATTAGGCACTTATTTTGAAAGGTATACATAAATATCATCTATGGCACATAATATATGGTCATTTGATTTATGGGTATTTTATTTCTTTAAGAAAACATAACATGGTCATAGGTATTCCCACACTCAAACAATATTATGATATATGTCCTAATTGTTTAGCTAGAAAACAATGAAGATCTCCTTTTTGAAAAAATTAATTTTGGTTTCCTCATCCACTGGATCTAGTGCACACTGATCTATTTTGACCTATGAATCCTATCTAAAAAGGATATAAGTATTTCCAATTCTTTTTTGATGATCATTTTCACAAGATGTGGGTTTTCTTGTTGAATACTAAAGATCAGGGATTCCAAGCCTTCAAAGAATTCAAAGCCTCTATTGAAATTAAAATTGGTCATAAAATCAAGGACCTCTTCTTAGATCATGAGAGGGAATACACCAATAAAATTTTCATTGCACACCTTGCATAACATGGAATACATTGTCAATACACTACTCCTTATACACCACAATATAATGGTGTTGTAAAAAGGCATAATTGTGTCATTATAGAGATGTTTAAAAGTATGGTTGAGGATGTACAATTACCTCATTCATATTGGGGAAAAATCATGTCTCACAATCATATACCTACTAAATTGGTCACCCATCAAAGCTTTTGATGGAATTACACCATAAGAAGCATAGACTGGGAAGAATCCAAAAGTCTCTCATCTTCGAGTTTTTGGTTGCAAGGCATATATGCATGTCCCAAATAAGAAAAGGAATAAATTGGATAAGAAAACCAAGGAATTAATTTTTATGGGATATAATAAAGAGTCACAAACATATCATCTCCCTAATCTAGAGATGATAAAGATACTTATTAGCAGGGATGTAGTATTTGATGAGAAAGGTGAAATTAGTTCATCTTCCACACAAAAATCTAATACAGGAATCAGACTTGTAACCTTTCTAAGTGGATATAATGGTTTGACAAAAGTCCCAACACCACTAATAACTAATTAATGTATACCTAAAAGGTATATGAGTATAATTCAAGATGCAAAACTAGATGGACCTCCAAAAACTTCATCTATAGGACTGATGACTCGTAGTATGGATTATGTAGAGGTAAATTTGGCCATAATGAGTATAGTTGTAGAAACATTTTATCCCTCCATAGTTTGTCAAAACCTAGAGTAAAAACCTTAGAAAAATTCCATGGATAAAAAATATCAGTCTCTCATGAAGAATGACACATGGAAACTTATTAATCTTCTACCATGGAAGAAACCTATCAAATTCAAGTGGGTCTTTAAGACTAAATACAAAGTAGATGGAATTATAGAAAATAATAAGGAAAGACATGTAGTAAAGTGATATGATCAAAAATAATGTATATACTATGAGGATGCTTTTACTCTTATATCTAAGATAAAGACAATCAGAATGATCTTTACAATAGATACATAATTTGTATATAATGTTCATCAAATGGACATTAAAAGTGCCTTCTTAAATGGAGATCTACATGAAGAGGTCTACATGACTCAACCAGAAGGTTATGTCACACTAGGGTAAGAGTATAAGGTGTGAAAACTCATAAAATATATGTATGGTCTCAAATAGGCTCTTATATCCTGGTATATAAAAATTGATGAGCATCTTATAAAACATGGATTTTAGAGGAATCCATATGATCCAAATATTCACCTCAAAAAATAAGGGGAAGATTATTATTATTATTATTTTTTATGTCGATGATCTATTCATCATTTGAATCTCAATGAAGATAACTAATGCAACAAAGAATGATCTTAATTTATTGTTTGACATGATATATCTCAGGCTACTATACTACTATCTTGGCTTGGAAGTATGGCAAAAAAGGCATCTCATATTTTAATTTTAGATGAAGTATACCAAGACATTGATAGAAAGGATTCATATGATGGATTCAAAATAAATGGATACACATATGGATACAAGACTTAAAATGTCTCAATCATATCCATCACCACTAGTATATTCCATTATTTATCACCAATTGATTGGTGGTCTCATATAACTTACATACACTAGGCCAGATATCAACTATGTTGTCATCTATCTTTCCCAATTCATGTAGGGGCCAAAGGTAAGCTAATAGAAAGTATTTAAGTGGATATTAAAATATATTTATGGAACAATGGATTATGGCCTAGCATACAATAATAATGATAAGTTCTTATTGATAAGATACATAGTCATATATCATGGAGGTTCAATCAATGATAGAAAATCCACTTCTAGGTTTGTATTCAGTTTTAGATCTAGTCAAATATCATAGGGGATAAATAAGCTTAAATTTATTTTTCATTATTATAATGAGGTAAAATATCATGCTATAGGAGGATCTTTCTATGAGGTGATATGGTTACATCACATACTAGGGGAGTTTCACAGATTTAGCCAACCATTATAAACTATGATAATTAGGGTGTTCTTAAACTTTTTCAAAATCTAATGTTTCATGAATGCACTAAGCAAATTGAATTTCAAGTACATTTCATATTAAAATATTATTAACAAAACAATATCTATCTCTAGTATTTCCCCACTCAAGATTAGTCTATAGATGTCTTCATAAAGTCACTTGCACATGATCAATTTGAGGCATTCAAAAGTTCTCTCTTATACTCTCTAACCTATAATGAATTAAGGGGGGAATGTTAGATAAATTAATTAATCATAGTTATCTTATTATGTAAACATGGTTGTTATCATATAAAATAAACCACATATTATTTTAGCTTAGTTGTTAGTTATTATTAGTCATAGTTTGTATTTAGGATGTTTTGAATTGTTATTAGTTTATTTGCTCATCCTATTTAGTAGGACTATTATGAGAATATTTAGGATTATATATACATACTTATAATTAATTATTTGATAGATAAACAAATCCAAAATATTGAGAGCATACTTGGGTTGTGCAAGTGAAATCCATGAATCAAATTGTGAAATCTCGATGCCAAGGAAGTAATACAGAAGACACAGATCTATCATGTCAAATATGTCTTATAAATATATATTCACCACTATAATATATGATTATTAACTCTTGGTGATCAAAATATCATCAACATAAAGGACCATTATTAGTAAAGAATCATCTTGTTCTAAGAAGTACACATTGGGGTCTGAATGACACCTGGTGAAATTTGAAGCAAGGAGGAAGGAATCCATCTTAGCGTACCAAGTCTAAGGGGAATATTTGAGGCCATAGATGTTTTTATTAAGTTTATAAACTAAGAATAAATCCTAAATAAACCAAGGTGGTTTCTTTATGTATATCTCCACCTCAAGTTCTTTATGAATAAAAACACTCTTCACATGCATCTGGTGCACATCCAAACCATGTGCTTTGGTTATAGGTAGTGTGATTCATATCAAAGTCATATTTTTAATAGGTATAAATGTATCTTAGTATTCAATTTTGCTTACCTTGAAAAACCCTTGGTTACTAATCACACCTTATACTTATCAACTAACCCATCTACTGCAAAATTGGTTTGATATATCCACCTACATCGAATCATCTTCCTTCCCTTAGGAAGTGAAATCAAATTCCAAGTGTGATTTTTAATTAAGGAAGAATATTCTTCCTACATAGCACTATCCCATTCAGGTATTCCTAAATCTTCACATAATGTTTGTGGATCCAAAACTAAATAAAATAAGGCATGTGGACTAATCTAATAATTTGCTTAAGTATGTCTACCATCTATTGGATCCCCTACCAAAGTACATATACTATATAGTGTCTACCTAGACCAAAGGGGCCCAAATATAGGTGAGTTATGTGTTGAATATTCATCTTCTAAAACATGACTAGAGGTGGATGTATAATACTCCCCATCACTGCCCTTGTTGTTAAAAATGGAAGAAGAAGAATAAGAAGAAGATCCTTGCTCAACAAATTTCTCTAGATGATCTGATTTAGAAGAAGAATCATCAAATCTAAGTAAATCTAATGAAATATAAGTATCAAGTTTTGAGTCTTTGGGACTCTATTTAAAGTGAACACTTCTTTCTATGAACAACTCATGTATGGTTAGATGTAGAAGACAATACCCCTTCATGCCATCTGGATAACCTACAAGATGCAAGGCTTGGAATGAGGTTCCATATCTTTGTGTATCTTCTTTGATATACATGCCATAGTTGGAGATCTAAAAACCCTAAAGTGATAAACTTCAAGTTTCCTTCCATGCCAAGATTTAAAGGGTGTTATTCCTTTAAAATATTTGTGAGGAACCATGTTCTAAATATAACAAGTATAATTAAGGGCTTCATCCAAATACTAATATTCCAAAGACTTAGAGAGAATCAAATAACTAGCCATATCTTTCAAAGATATGTTATTATGTTTTGTAACTCCATTATGTGAAGGAATGTAATTAACTATCCACTATAAATCAATCCCCTCTATGGTGCAAAACTTCTAAAATATTTTGCTAACATATTCACCTCCATTGTCAGTTTAAATAACCTTGATAGATTTCTCAAATTATTTCTCAACAAGTGCCTTGAATTCTTGAAAATATTCAAACACATTAGACTTTTGCTTAAGAAATTAGACCCATGTATATGTTGATAAATAACCAATGAAAGTGAAAATGTACTTAGCCCTTATAAAATATAAACTAGGAAAAGTCCTAGATACATCACTGTGTACTAACTCCAATGTTGTGAATCCTTCCAAGATTTGCCATTGTCAAATTTTTCTTTAGGATGCTTTCCACGAGAGAAATCCTCAAAACGTCCCTTAGATAAATGGACTCAAGAAAATCCTATGACCATGTCATTTTTTATATGGTTTTCAAGGTAATGATAGTTAAAGTGGCCAAACTAGTCATGTTATAATTTTTTAAGTCCACCTGAATGAGTCAAAAATGTAGTTAGAGAATAATCAGGTGAAAAATGTGAGGTGTATAATTTGGCTTGGTGATCTACCTTACCCACTACCACTGTATAATCACTATGCAACTTCCTGATGGTAATTTAATCTGGTAAAAACTCAACCCTCATGCCTTTGATAATATGAGTGATTTGATACACTAATAAGAGGTTGGTTGAAAGGGAAGGGACACCTAGAACATTATTGAATTTTCCTCCTTCCATTTCAATAGACCCTCTCCATGTAATTGGTATAGAAGTGTCATCACCCAAACTAATAGAATACATGTTACAAGGATCTAAGGAAGAAAAATCAACTAATGACAAGCCCATGTGGTGAGAAGCACTTGAATCAATAACCCATGAATATGTTGAAGCTTCAACTAATAAAATATCCTTGCCCTTTTCTTTCTCTTTCTCCTTTCCCTTTGTCTTAGTAGAATCTTGGGTAGATGAATTATGCATGACAGACTCAAGAAAACCTATGTTTTTATTCCCTAAGAGATGAGTTAGGTGATATATTTTCTTCTTCATGCACTTATATTCATCATGCCAATTTTTTTATATTAGGCACACTTAACATTCTCTTTATTAGGTTTGTTAATGAGGCTTTAGTGTTGTTTTTGGCAAAGGTTGATTCTTTATTATTATTTTTATCCTTGGTTTTCTTCTTTTTGTTTTTTAAAGTATTTGCTTTCCCATTCCCAACAATTAGGGCTTGAGGTTTTGTAGACTTCAGTGTGCTCATCTAAATCAATTTATATTTCTCTCTAGTTAAGTTGGCAATGAAAGCATCTAAAGAGGGAATTTTTCATGTATCACCCAAAGTACTTTTAGTGGCATGGAAAGTAGAGACAAATATTGAGTATTCAGGACCTAGTTTAGAGAGGATAAAAAAAATACATTGGTCATCTTGCTCCATAAATAGCTTTCCTAGAATGGTCCATAAATTATTGGATGATTTGGTAGGATCTATGTGAAATATTAGATTAGGTGTTATAGAAAGACATAATATCCCCTAGGATTCATCATTACAGTTATACCACTTAACTTTATCTTCAATGCTAAGTTTAGTTACAACATCCATGGTAATTCTATATAGTTCCTTACTCCTTAGAATGATTATTATCTTGATTTTCCATTTATGATAAAAGTGCAAAACATAATATAAAGCGACATAAAAAAAAATTACACCCCCACCTTAACTATGAAGTGGTGAACCACCCCCCCCACCAAATGTTGCAAATACATGCTCAAAAGACATTGATCTTAGATGGTAGTGCATCTAAAGCAATTAGTGCAAGTGTTATAAAGATGTTTTTTTTTCAAACAATGTGAGAACATCAGGCTCTATCGATAATGAATCCAAGAGTGTAAGTGTGAAAAGTGGCCCAATAAGGGAACCCCAAAAATATGGCACTATATATATTTAGTGAATTTATAAAATAAATTAGACTAATGGAAAGATGACAAAAAAACATGTAATTTTGAAAAATATGACACTCAATTTTGAGTTGCAATCATCAAAATTTATAGCAAATTACATTTCTCATCATTAATGACCTATTTAATGAATTTACACTAAAATTTTAAATGCACAAGTGGAAAGGGAGTGAACATATCCTTGTAGCCAGTCAATGGAACAAGAATTAAACATGTACATATTTAATTAAATGACAAGTCTTATTCAATCCTCCCACAATATATTATTTTTATTTTTTTTTAAAAACTTTTAGCAACAATCTCCAAACTATATGATTTGGTTTTCTATTTTTGAGTAGTAGTTATTAAAAACTTGACAAATTTTAAATTTATCAAATAAATTGAAAAATTAAAAATGATTCAAAAATTTAAAACCAAGGTGCACAAAACCCAAAAACAAATTGGTGTGAATTTATAGAGTTGGAGATTAGTTTACAGAAGAAAAATTGAATGACAAACCACTCATGAGCAATGGAAAATTAATGTCTTTCCTACAAATAATCAAGAGAATAGAGCCAAAAATGGATCCATACAACAAGATCAAAGTAGATGACTGGTTCAGAAACATGCAACCTTTGTGTTTGACCTTAAAATAGATTTATTAGAACTAATCTATGAAATTAGAAGAGAAAACAACACACATAGTCTGAATAATCTATCCAATAACTTATGATTTTGAATCAAATCTATAAAAAAAAACCAAGCTAACATTTACCAAAGGTAGGCTCTAATACCATATCAAAAATATATCTGTGTTTGGATAACATAAATGCAAGTTCAAAGGATCACATGAGATGAAGCTTGTGTACACCACTATGTTGTTGAAGCAAGAAAAATCACATAAAATAAGAGTATTGCAAGAGAAAAATTAAAGTAGATAAAATCAATCATTCATTAATAGAATCAGGCTCAATTAGAGCATACATATAAGAGAGAAAGTAACTCCTCCTCAAATGGTGGTCAAATCACCCTTGGAATAGAAATGTAACTTCTCCATAAAAAGTGGTCATAGGTACTTAGAATAGATGAGTAACTCCCATACCCAAAATAGTTGATCAAGGGAGTTATATCTTAGTCTTCTGATCAAACCTATGACATATATGACACACTATCTCTACCTAAGTAAGCATATCCACCAAATGTAGGAAAACTTCATGTGAGTAAATATAATATTCCCAAATAAATAAGTACATGAAAATAAATACCTATACTAACATGTACACTAATTCCATGTTGTCACTTCATTTGTTTCCTCCTCCTCACAATTATTTTTGATGTTTCTTTATTTAAACTCCATATTTTTATTTATTGGCTCTCATTCCTTGAATATGGTTTTCTATTTTGGTATCCCATATCTATGTCAACATTTATTTAACCATTCTACTAGTGCCATCTCAAATTTTACCTCTTCACCTAATAAATCTTCAATATCAGATATGTCTTTTCTTTCATCTATTTTAACAATGTCACATATCCAATCTTTACATAAAATCTAATTCTAATTCTCTTTTCCTACTCTAGGTCAATTTTTTAGTTTTACTTTTGAAATGGGTTTGAACCCCTTAAAATCACTATGATAGGTTCAATTTTGATTATTGGTTCCACATTTTTTAATTTATTGGTTCCACATTTTTTAATTTATTGGCTCAAGTTTAAATCTTTACACCTAAGTGCATGTATGTTCCTTCCTCGACCATTTTCTCCAAATCTATAGGTTTTTCCTCTAATTCCATGTCATCAATTCATTTTTTTCCTTCTCCTCACATTTATTTTTGTTGTTTCTTTATTTACATTCCTTATTTTTATTTCTAAGCTCTTGTTCCTCAAATCTAATGTTCTCTTTTGGTAGTTCATCTCTATCTCCATATTCATTTAACTATTCTATTAGCACCATATCAAATCGTGCCTCTTCACCTATTAAATTTTTAATATTGGACATGTCTTTTCTTTCATCTATTTTTAATAGTGTCATGGATCCAATATTTACATCAAATCTAATTATAAATTTTCTTTCCTGCTCTAGGTCAATTTTTTAGTTATACTTTTGAAATGGATTTGAACCCCTCAGAAGCATTGTGATGAGTTCAATTTTTATTTTTGGTTCCACATATATTTTTTAATTTGTTAGTTCAATTTATTTACACACCTTATTTTTATTTCTTTACTTTCATTCCTTGAATTTGGTGTTCTCTTTGGGGATCATATGTTTATCTCCACATTAATTTAACCATTCTACTAGTGCCATCTCAAATCGTACCTCTTCACCTAATAAATATTCAAAATTGAACATGTCTTTTATTTCATATATTCTTAATATTGTCATAAATCCAATCTTTGCATCAAATCCAATTACAAATATCCTTTCCTACTCTGGGAAATTTTTTAATTGTACTTTTGAAATGAGTTTGAACCCCTTGCAATCACTGTGATGGGTTCAATTTTTATTGTTGGTTACACTTATTTTTTTAATTTGTTAGCTCAAGTTTAAATATTTGCACTTGAGTGCATGTACGTTCCTTACTCGACCACCTTCTCCAATTCTATAGGTTTTTCCTCTAATTCCATGTTGTCACTTCATTTATTTTCTCTTCTTCACATTTATTAATGTTGTTTCTTTATTTACATACCTTATTTTTATTTTTCAACTCCCATTCCTTAAAATATAGTTTTCTCTTTTGGTATCTCATCTCTATCTCCACATTCATTTAACCATTCTATTAACACCATCTCGAATCATACCTCTTCACCTACTAAATCTTTAATATCAAATATGCCTTTTTTGTCATCTATTTTTAAAAGTGTCATGGATCCAATCTTTGCATCAAATCCAATTCCAAATCTCCTTTCCTAACGTGTAATTTTGAAATGGGTTTGAACCCCTTAGAAGTGTTATGATGAGTTCAATTTTGATTGTTGGTTCCATTTTTTTTTAAATTTGTATGCTCAAGTTTAAATATTTTCACCTGAGTGCATGTATGTTCCTTCCTTGACCACATTCTACAAGTATGTAGGTTTGTAATCTAATTCCATGTCATCATTTCATATGTTTCCTCATCCTCACATTTTTTTTAATTTCTTTATTTACACACCTTATTTTTATTTCTTGGATCTCATTGCTCAAATCTGGTGTTCTCTTTTGGTAGTTTATCTCTATCTCCACATTCATATAACCATTCTACTAGTGCCATATTGAATCATAACTCTTCACCTACTAAAGCTTCAATATCAGATATGTATTTTATTTCATCTGTTTTAATAGTGTCATAGTTCCAATATTTGCATCAAATCTAATTCCAAATCTCCTTTCCTACTCTGGGTCAAATTTTTAGTTATATTTTTGAAATAGGTTTCAAACCCTTATAAGTAATATGATGGGTTCAATTTTGATTTTTGGTTCCATATTTTTTTTAATTTTTTGGCTTAAGTTTAAATATTCAAACTTGAGTGCATGTACATTCCTTCTTCAACCACTTTCTCCAATTATATAGGTTTTTCCTCTACTTCCATGTCATAACTTCATTTATTTCCTCCTCACATTTATTTTTGTTGTTTCTTTATTTACATGCCTTTTTAATTTATCAACTCTCATTCCTCAAATATGGTGTTTTATTTTTGTAGCTCATATATATATATATATATATATATATATATATATATATATATATATATATATATATATATATATATATATATATATATCTATATTCATTTAACCATTCTACTGGAACCATCTTGAATCATACCTCTTCACCTACTAAATCTTCAATATTAGATATGTTTTTTATTTTATATTTTTTTAACAGTTTCATAGATCCAATATTTGCATCAAATCTAATTCTAAATCTCATTTCTTACTTTGGAAGTGATGTAACAATTTCAATTTTGATTGTTTGTTAAACATTTTTTTTTAGTTTTTCATCTCAATTTTAAATATTCACACCTGAGCACAAGTAAGTTCCTTCCTCAACCACCTTCTCTAATTATATATGTTTGTCCTCTAATTCCATGTCATCAATTCATTTATTTCCTCCTCCTCACATTTATTTTAGCTATTTATTTATTTATTTACATGCCTTGTTTTTATTTATCAACTCCCATTCCTCAAATTTGGTGTTCTTTTTTGGAGGCCTGTCTCTATCTCCACATTCATTTAACCATTCTATTGACACCATCTCGAATCATACCTCTTCACCTACTAAATATTCAATATCAGATATGTCTTTTTTTCATATGTTTTTAATAGTGTCAGGGATCTAATATTTGCATCCAATCCATTTATAGATCTGCTTTCTTGCTCATCAAATGTCCTCATTCTTCACAATCATTTCTCTTCTTGGTAATTAAATCTCAAAAACCTCCTCCTATTGATTTTAATTCTACCAAATGTGGGGTTCCCATTAAAATCGTAACTTAAAATCAAAATATTTATATCTCAGTTAAGGTTTTGGATTCCTCTAATGAAAATATGAACCAACAAAATCATTTAAACCCCCTTCTCACTTATAACTTAAATATTCCCCCCTCCCTTAGACCTTAAGTTATAATCAGCCTGTAGTTGAAAATGATAGTTATCATACTAATACTTTTTCTCCCCCTTCATCTTCTCCTCTTAACCAAATTGAAATCTTAACTCCCTAAAGTATTATCAATAATTTTAACATGCCCTCATCTACACCTATTGATAACTTTTAATAAAAACTCATAGTTAATCTATCGATCTTACTGTTAGATTGTCCCACCTTCAATGTTTAAAAAAAGGGGTCTAGGATTTGTAATCACCCCCTAAGTTTATGCCCTAAGAAGAGTTATTAATATAGATTTAAAATGTTTTGAAAACTTTACCTTTTGAGTTAGTGAAAGTAGTGAGATAGGGTTGTATTGTGGCTTTAAGGAAAGCCAAACCCCCAAAATCAAATTTATCTAAGGAAGAATGGATTGCCTTAAAGAAACTCAATTCAAATGATAATATTATTATCACTAAAGTGATAAAGGAAATTATATAGTGGTTATAAATAGGAGTGATTAAAACTCGAAGATGCTTGACCACTTCAAAATTGGTAGAAACTATAGGATCTTATCCTCAAACCCAATTTACAAAACTTCTAAGATTGTTAAGAAATCCATTAATCAATTCTCCTTTGATGATTTCATTAAGAAGACATTGCCCCTAGAAATTATGGAAACCCAAAAATAAATGAGGGTGTCCATATTTGACCCATCATTGATACCATAAATTCACCCACATATGCCTTATCCTCTTTCTTGGCCGATAAACTTTAACCATTAGTATGGAAAACATTTTTGTTTATCAAAGACTCCTTGGGTTTTTTAGAATTCATCTAGGAAAAAAAGTCTCTAATGATGAAATTTTAGTTAGCTTTTATTTTGTGTCACTTTTCACTAAAGTTCCCATTGATGACACAATTACAGGAGCCAACTCTCATAATAATGAGGAGGCTACCTCTCTAGTTACTCTTTGTCTAGAGTCTACCTACTTTACCTTCCTAAGGGCCATTTATGAATAAATATAAGGTGTGGAAATGGGTTCTACTATTTTCCATATTGTAACTAATTTATTCATGGAGCATTTCAAAAACTTAGTGCTTTCTTCCTTTCCCTTGCCACCCATCTGGTAAAATCATTTTGTAGATGACACAAATATTGATGGGCCTCATGGTTTATAAAAAATGGATTAATTCTAGAACCACTTAAATAATATATTTAATACCATCAAGTTCACTAAATAACTAGAATAAAAAGGTAAATTTACCTTATTAAACATCCTTCTCTTGAGTAAACTAGATGTATCTTTCTGCCATCAAGTTTATAGAAAATCTACCCACACTGATCTCTATCTTCATAAGAATTCCCACCACCATCCTTCTTAGAAAATGGGGATCCTTAAGACCCTTGCCACTAGATCCATTTGAATTTGTGATAGTGATAATTTAGAGGGTGATTTTAAAATTTTGACTTTGTTTTAATAAGAATGGTTCCAAAGGGAAACAAATTTCTAGAGACTTAAAATCTGGTAGGAACACTCTTGCTTTACCATAAACTTTAGTTGACCCTAATAATAGACCTAATGATTTCCTTCATTTTGTTGAATGTATCTCTAATAAAATTGTAAAAAATTTACATAATCAGGGCATTCATACAATGTTATCCCTCATAGAAAAATGATGAGACTGATCAAGTGGACCAAAGATAATTTAGAGCCAGCTCTTAGAAATGGAATGTATAAAATTGATTTCTCTTGTGGTGTATCATATTTTTAAGAGATAGGTTACTTCATAAAAATAAGAGTTAATGAACATGATTTAGATATTAAAAAGGAAAGAGTTGTTAAGTTTGCTTTAGCAGAACATTCCCTCAAAACCTGTCATCACATTTATATTGGCCAAACAAAGGTGTTATCCATAGAGGACCACTACTTTAAAAAATGCCTAAGAGAAGTCATAGAGATCCATAAGCATCAAAATAAATTAAATAGGGATGGAGATTTGGCTTTAAACCAATCTTGGTGTCTTATAATCAAGTTAATTAAAAATGATAATTGGGTTCATCATCATCTTGGGTCTCTCTCTAGTTAAATTTGTTTTCATGACCCTATTCTTCCTTTTCCTCCTAAATTTTGTACCTCTTTCATCAACTTACTTATTTTCCCTACCTTTTTTATAACTACTCCCAATATTTCTTTAATTCTTAAAACTCTAACTTATTTTTTCAACTCAATAACCTTTTTTGTGACCTCCTGCATATTTTCTATATTTCCCAACCCCTTGTTGACCTTTCTCTTTATTAAAATATTGGGTTTTTGTTTCTTCTCTTAGTCGATATTAAGGTATAATTTATTCTCTCTTCATGGTTATTTTAATCATTTCTTTATCTAACCTTTTTTATCCCATCCTTGTGTTTCATCCACTTATTTAATTAAATCATTTAATTTTATTTTAGCATTCATTTATTTCTTAATATAGTGTTTTCATCTCCTCTTTGTGTTTCATTCACTCCCTTTATTATTAAATTTTTCTTAACCCCAACCCCAGCATTCCACCTTTTAATTAATATTTTATTTCATTCTAATTTTAAATATTTTTCCTTTATTTTACCTTTTTTCACATGTTAAAACATATTTATATTTAGGAAACACATTATCTTAGTTGTGTTACTTAAAATTTATATTATTTTGTTTACTCATATTTGAGAACTTCCATTGGTGACAAAATTTAATTAATTTAATTTTACTTTTCTTATTCTCTTCCCAACCACTTGAATATCTTACACTTGAATGTTAACATCTATAAATTGTAATACAAGTCTGTAATTAAATATTATCATTCTCTTATTATATATTATCCTAATGATGGATCACAAAGTGTGATCCAAAAAATATTCAATTAAGGATATAAAAATATTATACATGGTTTAATTCATAAAATTTAATCATTTAATTTTTATGAACTAAATGACATCCACACAAAATATGGTGGCATGATAAGGATTTTAACATAATTTCATGCCTATTCCTTCATTGATAAGCTTCACCAATTCAAGATGGATAAAAACATTCCATTTACAACCTTTCAAAATGCAAATTACCTTGATAAAATTCTTATAATTTTTCATGTTGAGCATTGTTACTATTGTAAAAGTTTAGCATTGATGTTGTTTGATGGAAAATGTTCTTAAGAAAGGTGTTCATGAGGTCATTGAAGAATGTTTTTGATTTATAGAATCATTAAGAGGTATGAAATTTTTTTATGAGTATGAAAGACATATTATAAAGGTATAAGAGCATCAATAAGTGTTTCAAGGTCAGTTGTCAAGTTTCAAGAGCTTGAGAAGCCTAGTCATGACCTTAGTCATTTGTGAGAAGGTATGAGCTTGGTGGCCTAGTGAGATGGATGCACAGAGGCATAAAATGATATATGAGGTTGTTTTATAATGCATATGATTCATTGGATCACTTATTATATTATTATAGAGAGCCTATTGGGGTAGGACCTACAAACCTAGCATGTAACTAGACTAGTTCTAGACCCTGTCTGACTTAATGAGATGTCATGAGGTATTATCAAGGAATATGAAGAATGTATTATAGTGGTTGATCATGTTAAGAGTTTTTATGACATGTATATGAGGTTGTGACATATTGGATAGTGGCTAGAAGGTTAGTTTCAATGCCTAATGTGACTTACAAATCAAAGCCTAAAGAGCAAAGAAAGAGATGGTGGCCAGATGGGGTATTAGGATTAGTTTCCAAGATACAAATGATAATTTGGGAAATATTTATGGTTTTATATGTTTTACCAGGTTTTTTGACCAATTTTTAGGTCAAAATTTTCAATAAAATGCATGAAAAGTGGTTTTGAGGTTTTTCGAGTGCATAAAATGAAGGGTTCTCAACATGAGAAGGACTTTCAAGTGTTCATTGGCATGTGTAACATATGCATGTGAACATAATATTTTGAGGATATATGGGTAAGGGTACTATATAATATATCTATTTTTTAGTTTTGGAAATGAGGGGCAATCTTTTATGAACAATTATTAACACCAAAAATAGTGTCAACCCTCTCTAAAACCCTAACAATGACCCAATGTGAAAGATATTGATATAAAGTGATAAAAATTGGTTAGTATGGCTATTTAAGTGATTATATCATGTATAAAACTATCCTAGTCACTCCAACTATGATTGGATTCTTAGGTGAGTGAGTTGACCTTATAGGAAAGGCCTTATTTCTCATATATTTATTGTAGTAGTCAGAGTTGACCAGGTCAAAGTTTCCAAATGGATGAACGTTTAAGATTGATAATTTTATTTAATGTACATGGTGGTTTTTTATAATATTATATCTCTTATATTTTATAAATTTGTCATACAAGTTGACCTATCACTAAAAATCCTAATGGTGCAAACAATGAGAAAACTAGGCAAAAGTGAGAAGGTGATTAGGGATGTGTTATCATGGATTAGGTATGAATAAAAGTTAATAGATATGTTTTTAAATGCCTATAATAAATTTTAATATTAGAAATAATATTTTGAGATCATTTTTTGTGATGAAAATGTTGCTCATAAGTTGACCTATATAGTTCAGATGAGATAGTGAGATACAAGACTATGAGATTGGTCTGCAAGACCAATATTTCTATTTACATATTATCTATCTATATAAAAATGGTATAATTAAATCATAGGATAATATAAATTCATTTTAAGTACCTGATAGTGGTTCTACATGTGTTTTAGTTCTTTTTTTCATTGACTGTGTTTTGAGGCTAGTTGGTATTTCTAAGTGGGCTACTTGCAGAGAAGAGTTTGAGTCCTTTTTACCTATATAATGAATTATAATGAAATTTGTGAAATTTTTTTAGGTATTTAAGGTTCTACATATGATTTTTTTCCATGGTTTTTTGACAAGATTGTGTTTTTACTTCTATTTTTCAAGATAGTCTTTTTGGGTATGCATAGGTCTAATTGTGAACAGTGATAATGGTGTGCTTCAAGTGGTGGTTGGAGTTAAAACGTATCATGGACATAATATGAGATTTTTATGGGTATATTTAAGTGTAATATGGTATTTTAATATCATTTGAGTAGTTTTATATTGTTCTAAGGTGTTCAAGGGGTAATGTGTGCTAATAAAGGCCTAATTGAATTAGGTATCCTTATGGCCTAAAAGAGGTTTTGGTCCTATATAATATGACCAAAATATTTTAATGTTTTTGTAATTTACTAAGGCATATTTTTTGGTAAATATAAATGTGCAATCATGTATGGCTGACCAAGGAGTATATGAGAAAGAACCTAGTATAAGAACAAGGCTTAATTATCTAGTTAGAGATTGAGTGAGTTGAAGAGAATGAGATAGAAATTTTAAGAGATGAAGGATGTATTATAAACCAAAAATAGGGTGAAGATAAACCATCATAAATATTTTATATGTTTAATTATATTATTATCAATGTCATATGACCTAACCAAGTCAAGATGAGGGTTAATTGAGCAAAGAAGGCTAGAGACCAGTTTGAGAAAGATAGGAGTGTGTGAAGAGATGAATAAGGAAATCATCATTTGTTGTATGAAAAATAATTTTTTTTAAGGTTATAAAATGTTTGAGTTGGATGAGTTGGTGTTAATTCATCTAGGGGGTTGGTGCCTCCTTGCAAGTAAGTGCTTAATAAAGCCTAGTCAAGTGGGTGCCTGGCTAATTGGGGTTGGTGCTCCAAGTGAAGCTGGTGATTCAATAAATCTTGATGTTTTTCTTATAGGACTATAGTCCATTTAAATAATTAGTTTATTTTATTCCCCTTGAGGTTTTTCCACTCAAATAAGTGTTATATGTGTTATGTTTCTATTTCATGCTCATGGATCTTAATGTGTACTAGTTCACTATATTATTTTGATAGTTCATGAATGATAAAGTAAAGTTACAAAAGTTTTGAATACTAATTCACCCCCCCCCTTTCAGTCATTATGATTTCAACAATTGGTATTATATCTTGGTCCTTTGAGGTAAGTCTAATAGATTGAAGGTGATCCTAATAAGGATAAAATTGTCTTGTAATTAACATGAAGAAGAAGTCCAATATGATAGTAAAGAAGGAGAATCTAGAGTAGACCTTGCAGCTGAGATCATGACTGATTTGATGATTAAAAACATAAAAATAAGATTATCATGGATCTTAATAGTCAGTTAGAAGGGGTCAACATAAGGTTTAAATCAAAGGAAGTTGAGTATGATAAGTTGAAGATAGAGTTATATTCCTTGAAGATTAAGCATAAGCAGCTCATAGACAAAATGAGCAAGTTTGAGAGAGAACATGAGAAGTCAGAACAAGTCAAGAGTACTAACATGAAAATAGAAATTAGGCAACCCAATGAAATAAAAGATAAGTCATTATGGGACCATGGTAATTACATGAATGTTGTTTGATATATTTATCACAATATATAACATATTGCAAGATTATACTCTAATAGAGTTAGAAGGCCTACAAGATTAAACAAAACATATGAAGCAACTAGAATACATAATAAGGATAAAACATTGGTATGGAAGCCAAAATAAGTTAGGATAGATCATATTGAGCTCAAGTGGTAAGATGGACTATTTTCTAAGGAGGAACAAAAGACTAAAGAGGATTGTATGATAACTTAGACTACCTTTCACATTCAAGATGAAGGCATGAAATGGTATATAGATAGTCATTTCTCAAGGCACATGAAAAGAGATATAAATAAGTTCATCTCGTTGAAGAAGAATGTTATAGGAATAATAAGGTTTAGAGACAACACAATTGCCAATATAGCTGGCAAGGGTGTCTTGAGTTTGGACAATGGAAAAAATAAGACATAAAATGTGTTATATGTGGAAGGTTTGAAACATAACCTAGTTATGGTAAGTCAAATTTGAAATAAAGGACACACACTAACCTTTCATGATAGAGGGTGTGAGATAATGAGAGCCAAATTAGGAAGGATAATTGCCAATACCTAGAGGAATGATAAAAACCTATATGTATTGAATGAGATCAAGAAGGAGAGATGCTTCATAATCAAGATAGATGAAAGTTGGAGATTGCACAAAAGGCTAGTTCACCTAAAATTTGACAAATTAGTCAAGATTATCGCTAATAAGTATGTGAATAACATGCCTAAGACCACCAAACCTATAAACATACTTTTCAAGGCATGTCAACATGGTAAGCATACTAAAATAAGGTTCAAGTCCAATGAGTAATCTACTTCAAGACCATTAGAGTTAATAAACACTGATATCTATGGGCTTAAAATAATTCAAATCATTTAAGGAGACACCTAATTCATGTTACTCATTGATTATTACATAACAATGACTTGGGTTATATTCTTGAAAGAAAAATTAGAAGCTCATGACAAATTCAAGGCATTCAAAGCTCTTATTGATAATGATAAGAATGGGAATATCAAGTGCCTAAGATATGATATAGGAAGATATTTTTGGTCCAATTATTTTGATGATTTATATGAGGTTCATGTGATAAGGAGACAATGCTCAATAGCTAAGACACCTCAATAGAATGGGGTACTGGAAAGGAAGAATAGTATTGTTCAAGATATGACTAGAACTATGCTAAATGAGTCTATATTATCTAATGGATATTGGAGAGAGGAAGTAAGTACTATTGTCTACATTTTGAATAGAGGATATATAAGGACTAATGGAAATAAGACCCCGTATGAACTATGAAAGGGTAGACCTATAAATGTGAAACACATTATGGTGTTTGGGAGCAAATGTTTCATCAAGAGAGATGATGAAGACTTTGGAAAGTTTGATTCTAGATCTGATGAAGACATATTATTAGGATACTCATCAATGAGATTATCCTATAGATTTTATAATAAGAGACTATAAAATGTAGTGGACAACATCAATGTAAAGATTAATGAGATAAGGAAATCTCACTCACAGTCAAAGAATACTTTAGAAAATCTAGACTTCAATAATGAAGAAGAGACTATAAAGGTTGATGAGTATGAATAAGAATTTGAAGAGAGGTAGGAATTAAAATGACCCTAAAGATAGATTCATATACATCACCCTAAATCTTAAATCATTGGCAACAATAATGTAGGTATGCAAAAAATGAAAAGATTGGTAAGTAATCCAAATCAAGAGCATATTTATATATTATATAATATTGAGCCTAAGAGTCTTAGAAAAGCAATAAAAGAAAATTTTTGGTTAGGTTCTATAAATGAGGAGTTATACCAAATAGATAAGAACAAGACTTGGGAACTAGTTCCTACACCTAAAGACAATAATGTCATTGGCACAAAACGGGTGTTTAGAAACAAGTTGAATTTAGATGGAGAAGTCACTAGGAACAAGGATAGATTGGTATGAAAGGGATATGCACAAGTTGAAGGGATAGACTTTGAGGATACCTTTACACTAGTATCAATATTGGAGGCCATAAAATTATTTCTAGCATATGTAGGATTAAAATAATTTAAGGTATACTAGATGGATGTCAAATCTACCTTTTTGAATGGGAATTTGGAAGAAGAAATGTACATTGAGAAACCTAAAGGGTTATCACTATCAGATGACAAAGACTATGTTTATGGATTGAAAAAGGATCTATATGGTCTAAAGCAAGCTCCTAGAGCTTGGTATTCTAGGTTGGACAAGTATCTACTAGATCAAGGATTCAAAAGAGGAGTTATAAATAGTAATCTATACATCAAGATAGAAAATAACTGTCAACTGATAGTAGTTATCTATGTTGATGACATCATATTTGGTGGAGATAATGAGAACATGACCAACGCCTTTTCAGAGGTGATAAAGAAAGATTTTGAGATTTCCATGCTAGGATAACTATCATTATTTCTTGGGCTAAAAATCACTCAATCTGAAAAGGTATATTAATCTCACAAGCTAAGTACATAAGAGAGATGTTGAAGAAGTTTGAGATGGAAGATTTGATCTATAAATAGGTAGTGTCCAAAACTACACCAATTGCTCTATTTTTATGTATGCTTTATAAATTCTCAATTTCCCATTAATTAATTTTAAATTGGAATAATAATTAAAATCTACACTAAAAACTGATAATAAGCAACTTGAGTCACAGATACAATGTGCAAACTAGAATTGATAATAGAGTTCACCCGATCTAGGCTATGTCTTGGGGTCTTAAAGGCAAAATTGATCAATTATTGATAAAAAAATCACTTTGTACATCATTAAATATGGGTTATAAATATATAAGAAAAAAATTTGATGCTACTAGCTCTAACTCTAACAACTGGCTCTGGCTCTAGCTACTAGTGTATACACAATATTTTTAACTTTTATTGATAACCAACACTTTGTATCTTATAGAAACTTGTGAAGTCTCAATCTCTCTGAGTGCATACCTTAAGGGTTGTATTGGGAAAGGGGTGGGGAGACCATCGATGCCTCATAATATTATCATTCCTTTTTCCACTTGCTATCTACACTCTAGCCTCCTGAAACCATTGAACACAAGCTTATTCTTCTTAGTTATGCTTATTCCTATCATTTTCTATGTTTTATCCTTAATTTCTTACCTTACCACCCTTTTGACCTATCGAGTGTTCTAGGTTGACCAAGTTAACCTAGCATAGATTAGGGACTTTTTCTCTCTTTTGGTTTATTGGCCTCTCGATAGACCTAACACAAACATAGAGAGTTAACCCTAAAACATGCTAGGTCGACCAAGTTGACCTAGCACAACTAACTTTCCATAATTTTTTTAGGGTAAGTTACTACTATATATACAAGGTCATTCCTTACCATTTTATAAGAGTGAATAATTAAGTCAAAAAGTGTGAAAGAACATCTACATATTAACCAATCTACTTGGGCAATAAAGCTTTAGGGTTTAATACTTTCTTTGGAGATTTGATTTCATCTTGTGGATAAGTCTTTTGGATGCTTGAGTAGTTTGTGTAGCCTAGAGTTGATTTATATTAGTTATCCTTACATACCACAATAATCTCTTCCAAAACACCTTAGACAAGGGGGAAATTAAGGCTTGGTGGTTCATCTTCAAAGGTAAGTATTCCTAACTTTATTCATCCTTTGTAAGAGTAGATAGATAGTGACTTTGTATTATTATCTTCCATGTATTAGGATTCTATAGATATTGATGTGAGTATATGTCTTCTATACATGTTTAGTTTAGTTGTTTATATGTTTTATTTCTAACTCCCACTTTGTGCCATAAGCTTTGGTATGAACTAGATTAGATTTACTTTTATTGTTATTAGATTAGTGAAATATAAATCATATGACTCTTTTAGGGTTGTTATGCAATTATTTTAGAATATAGGCTTTGGAACCCTATCTCACATGGGGTGTTGTGACAAGTGATCCCCTAATTGGTTTTATTGGATCCTCACATTAGTCATGCTCCCACTTAACAATTGTATTCTCCCCAATCAGAAGTGTAGGTGTGCTCTATCCCATCTGATCTAGGGTTAATTTATGGGTATGATGCATTTATGATATCATATAACTGGATCTGGCTACTAGCTTTTAAGTCTAGGTACTAGCTTTGGCTACTGGATTTTGGCTCTAGCTCTAGCTCTCAGTTCTTGAATCTTCGTTCTATATCTTAGATCTTGACTCTAGACTCTGGCTCTTAGCTCTTAGCTTCTCTAAGATTCTAAATGAATATTACTAAATTCTAATTCCACTAATTTTCAAATAACCCCTCACCCCTTTATATACTTATTAGGTACACAAATATTGGGTTTAATCATTATCCCCTTTCCCATAATAATGGGACTAACATTTATCTCCACCTTTTTGATGGGATTGAATAATATCCCATCCCACCATATTTTATAGGATTTATATTATCCCTTTACAATTTAATATGGAATTTTAAAAATATCCCATGTATTTAATTTGTGGGTTTCCATATAATTATTAAGGCTTTAATTTAAGCCAAAACAATAATTAATTCTAATATGTGAGGAATGGGGTGAATTAATAAGCCATAAGTTAGCCTAGGTTGTGGGGTTTTATCCCACATAGAAATTATTTTAGACATGTTTAAAAATGTCTTTCTTTAAATTTATAATTCACCTTAGCTGTATGTGTCAACTTGATCCTCATCTATTCTTGGTCACATATCAACATCTCATTGGTCCTTTTCTACCATGTCCATGTCATGTGTCATTATTTTATTGGTCCACATCAATTTGAATATTTTGACCAACTTTGACCATATATATCTTTTTCAATGGACTCAAAATTAGTCTGATCAAAACACATTAGAAATCTTGGGATGAGGTATACACTATGGAACTAGTTCACAAACATTCCATGATCATCAATTTTTCTAGTTTGATCAAATTTGACTACATATTAACCAAAATTTAACCAATTATAATTAGAGCATATGATGTCCAATTTTTGCATTCCAATAATTGCCAAAAAGATCTCGATGATCTATACATAATGGATCACATTTAAATAAAATCAATGAACATTTAAAAATATCCTCTAGATCAATATTTCAAGGTAGTTAGTACACCCATGATCACAGGATGTAAGTTAAGCAAGGAAGATGAGTCTTCAAAGGTTAATCAGACATCATACAGGTCAATGATTGGAAGTTTGTTTTATACCACTACCTCTAGACCTGACATCATGAAAGTAGTAGGTCTTATGGGAAGGTTTCAAGTAGATCTAAAGGAGAACTATATGCAAGTACTTAAAAGGATACTCAAGGATCTCAAGGGGACTATGGAGTATGGATTATGGTATCCAAGAAGTAAGGAGTTTGATTTGATAGCCTACATAGATGCAGATTGGGTAGGAAGTATAGATGATAAGAAGAGTTCCAGTAGAGGATCCTTCTTCCTAGGTGGGTGCCTAGTTTCATGGATAAGCAAGAAGAAACCATTAGTATATTTTTTCACTTGTGAAGCTAAGTATATTGTATTAGCTTCATGTTGCACTTAGTTCTTATGGATGAGATAAAGCCTAAAATACTATAAGGTAGAGTATGATGGTACTAGCCCTATCTATTATGACAATAAAATTTCGATAAGCATTTAAAAGAAACTTGTTATGCACTCAAAGACAAAACACATTACAATTAGGTATCATTTTATAATATATCAGGTAAGTGAACAAATTGTCAAACTTGAATATGTTTGTACATAGGATCATATTGTAGACATCTTGACCAAACCACTTCCAAAGGTAACTTTTGAACACCTAAGATAGGAATTAGGTGTAATTCTTGCCCCTATAAATCATTGAAAAAGTTAAATACTTAGGGGGAGATATTCATGCTCATTAGCTCCAATAATATGTGATTTGTTCTAAGAATAAATGCATGGGGATAGGGGAACATGTTTGTATTATGTCTCAAAAACTAATAAGTCATGTGTGTTGAATATTTCAGTTGCAGGGAGTATGATGTAAGGAGTTAGAAACATCACTTTGTCATTTATGTCAATGGGGAAAAATATAAAAATATGTAGAGAAGAATGATTAGTATGTTATTACATCAATGATAAAGGGGGAGATTATTGAACATTGTTCCTATTATTGAAGTTTAGCATTGGTGTTGTCATTGATGGCAAAGGTTCTTAAAAAAGGTGTTCATGAGGTCATTGAAGAATTTTCCTAATTGATAGCATCATTAAGAGGTATTACATTGTCTAAGGAGTATGTAATACATATGAACAATTTATAAGATCATCAAAAAATGTTTCAAGGTCAATTGTCAAGTTTCAAGAGCTCGAGAAGCCTAGTCATGATATTGGTCATTATATGAAGAGACCTTGTGAGAAGGTACAAGCTTGGTGTCCTAGTGATATGGATGCACGAAGGCATAATATGTTGTATTAGGTTGTTTGAGTATGTATATGAGGCATTGGAGCCTCATATGAGAGTCTCAGAGAGAGATTTCAAAGATAGAACCTATAGACCTAGCGTATAACTAGATTAGTTCTAGACCTTGCCTGACCTAATGAGGTGTCATGAGGTATTGTCAAGGAATATGGAAAATTTATGGTAGTGGTTTAGCATGGTAATAGTTTTATGACATGTATATGATATGTTTATATCTTGGATAGTGGCTAAAAGGTCAGTTTCAAGGCCTAATGTGACTTGTAAATCAAGGCCTAGAGAGCAAAGAGAGAGATGGTGACTAGATGGGGTATCAATATGAGTTTATAAGAAAATAATGAGAATGTGAGAATTTTCAATAGAGTGATAGGTTTTCATAGGTGTGTGAACCAATTATAAGGTTAAATTTTTCAAGAAAAGGCATGAAAAGTGGTTTTGAGGTTTGTCGAGTCCATATAATAAAGAGATTGTTGGGGATCAACCAACAAAATTGATTACTATATGAAAGCAATTAAATACGAAATTAAACCAGAATGATAAGTAACTAGAATAAAAAATAGCAAAGAACAAGAGATACAAGAAACCACCCTGAAAACTTGTATTAAACTCTTTACAAAAGGAATACAATTGAAGAAACTTCTTTTCTTCCACACCTCTCTCAGATGTACAGATCTCTTTCTAGATCTCTTTCCCTCAAGAGTTCTCTCTCTCAATTACAATCAGTTCCAACAACCTGGATTGATACACATATAAAATTATTGTACTATTACTCTACACTACAATAAGCTATGAAGATCTATCCCTATTATATAACTTTAGGGATTCATGAGCATACAATCAAAACCATTAGATGCACCTCCTAATCAAGGGCTCAAAACAGTCCTACTAAAGATAGAGATGCGGAATTAAGACTAACACTTAATCTTACCATGCAAACATTCTATTCTATCCATGGAAATAGCATTCTGGACACACAGGTGACCAACATCGGTCCCTGCCTATCTACACCTAACTGATGTCGGCCGATCCATGACTGATGTGGGCATCTCTTAGTCGACTCCTGACTGACGTTGGTCTCTTCTGACCGACACTGATGACTGTGTAATTCCTAAAACCTACAACTTTCTCATTTGGTGAATCTTTTAGCTCTACACCTTAACAATCTCCCACTTGGAGATAAACAGCTGCACCAGTACCTATACAGCAACATCTTCTAGCTCTTCCATCTTCAAACTCAATCATGAAGACCTAGAAAAGTTGAATGAAGATTCAACTTCTCCTTTGTTACTGGCTCAATTAACATATCAATAGGGTTCTTATCTGTATGGACCTTCTCCAGCTTCAAATCACCATCCTCCAATACATGTCTTATGAAGTGGTACCTCAGTTGTATATGCTTGGTTCTTGAATGAAAGGCTGAATTCTTAGCCAAATGAATTGCACTCTGACTATCACTATATAATCTGCAACTCTCTTGTTCCTTTCCTATCTCTTCCATAAACCATGTCATCCATATCATCTCTTTGCTAGCCTCTGTGACTGCAATATATTCTACTTCTATAGTTGACAAGGCAATAACCTTCTGCAACTTTGAAATCCAACTAACCACCGTTCCACCAATAGTGAAAACATATCCTGTGGTGCTCCTTCTGCCATCCAAATCACCTGCCATATCTGAATCTACATAACCATGTAGATAAGTGTTTGACCCACCATAGCACAAATGCCTACTGTTGGTCCCTCTTAGATATCTGAGGATCCATTGAACTGCTTTCTAGTGTTCCTTCCCTGGATTGGCCATATACTTACTAACAACTCTCACTACTTGGGCAATATCAGGCCTAGTACAAACCATTGCATACATTAAGCTCCCTACTACAGAAGCATATGGAACTCTACTCATGTACTCTACCTCATCGTGTGAATTAGGACACTATTCTTTACTCAATTTAAAATGTCTAGCCAAAGGTGTGCTTACCGGTTTTGCATCCTGCATATTGAACCGTTTCAACACCTTGTTCACATAATCCTCTTGAGACAAAATCAACCTGTGATTTTTCCTGTCTCTCTTAATTCTCATGCCAAGGATTTTCTTTGCTGCTCCCAAATCCTTCATGGCAAATGTGTGAGCTAATTTCACCTTAAGCTCAGAGATATCCTACATGTGTGATCCTGCAACCAGCATATCATCTACATATAACAATAGAATAATATATCTACCATTATCCAATCTCTTAAAATACACACAATGGTTAGATTGACATCTACTATAGCCATGCTTAGTCATAAACCTATCAAATCTCAGATACCATTGTCTAGGAGCTTGCTTGAGACCATACAAGCTTTTCTTCAATCTGCACACTAACTTCTCCTTACCTTTGACCTCAAATCCTTCCGACTGATCCATATATATTTCTTCATCCAAATCTCCATGAAGAAATGATGTCTTAACATCAAGCTTCTCAAGATGCAAATCCTCAATAACAACTAAAGACAATACAGTCTATATAAAAGTCATTTTAACAACAAGAGAAAAAATCTCACCAAAATCAATACCTAGTTTTTGTGCAAATCCTTTCACTACCAACTTGGCCTTATATCTCATCTGTCCATTCTCACTTCCTTCAATCTGTAGATCCATCTATTCTTTAGTGTCTTCTTTCCCACTGGCAACTCAACCAAATCCCACATTTGGTTCTCTTTCAAGGAATCAATCTCTTCATTCATGCCTAGCTCCCACTGATTCTTGGATTCCACCTGTATTGCTTCATCAAAACTCTTTGGTTATCCACCATCAGTAAGAAATAAATAGAATAATGAAGAGGAATATTGAATTGGAGGTTTACTTACCCTTTCTAACCTCCTGATGGGCATCTGAGACTCATTTACAACATGTTGTCTGCCCAAATTGTCTAACAGTGACCGACCTCAGTCACTTCCAGGCCTGTAACTGGCCGACGTCGGTTCCACATGACCGACCTCAGTTTCTTCCTAGCCGACATTGGTCACTGTCTGATCGACATCAGTTCCTGTATTGTCGGTGTCGATTCCTTTCTGATCGACATTGGTCTTTGTGTTTTCTTGTCTATGATTATTCTTTCTCACGAGCTCATTTTGGACCATCACCTCATCCAATTCTACATTGCTCTGCCCAAATTGATTCAGCTTCTTGAGCTGATCATTATACATCACTTTTTCATTAAAAACAACATCACGGCTCCTAATTATTTTGTTAGTTTATAGATTCCAAAACTGGAATCCAAAATCATCAGAGCCATAACCAATAAATGTGCACCTCATAGACTTAGCATCCAACTTCTTTTTAGTTTCCTTATCAATGTGCACAAAAGCTTCACAACTAAAAACTTTGAGAAATGAGAGATCTACCTTTTTACCTGTCCATGCCTCTTCTGGAATTCCACCATCAAGAGCTGTAGAGGGTCCTCTGTTAATCAGGTAAATTGTAGTATCCATAGCTTCTGCCCAAAACTCTAAGGGCAAACCAACATGCAATCTCATACACCTTGCACGCTCCATTACTATTCTATTCATCCTTTTAGCAACTCCATTTTGTTGAGGTGTCCTTGGAACCATCCTTTTCCTGCGTATTCCATGCATATAACAATACCAGTTGAACTTGTAGCTACAGAACTCACCACCATTGTCAGATCTCAGGCACTTCAATCTCCTGCCTATTTCATTCTCAACCATAGCTTTCCAAATCTTAAAAGTGTCAAAAACATTAGATTTCTTCTTTATACAATAGACCCATACCTTTCTTGTAGCATCATCTATGAAAGAAACATAGTACTGTGATCCTCCAATAGAAGCAACCTGAGTTGGTCCCCACACATCTATGTGAACAAGCTCTAACTTGTGCTTCTTCTTTGTTGACCCAGTCTTGAGAAAACTCACTCTCTTCTATTTTCCAAAAATACAGTGCTCAAAAAAATCTAGATCTATGCTTTTCAAATCTGAAAGCTTACCTTTTAACTTAAGAATTGTCATTCCCTTCTCACTCATGTGGCCAAGCCTCTAGTGCCACAACTTTGCATCTACATCTAAAGTAGATAATACAGAAGGAGAATTATCAATAATACAATTACATAAATAGAGAGTACCTACTCTCTTATCTTTGGCTAATACAAGTGCACCCTTGGTCACCTTCCAAGATTCAGCTGTGAGAGTTACTGTACAACCCTCATCCCCTAACTTTCCTACAGAAATCAGATTCCTCTTTAGGCTAGGCACATGCATGACATCTCTCAACACCCATGTGTTGCCATTCTACATTTTTAGCTGCACTTTTCCTTTGCCAACAATTTTACAAGGCTCATCATCCCCTAAATAAACTATTCCAAAATCTCCATGGACATAGTCACTAAAATATTCTCTATTTGGGGTAGCATAAAAATAAGCACCAAAATCTAACACCCAAGAATCTATATTATTATGCAAAGAGAATATAAGAGCATCTTGTGCAATACCTGCAACTTTTGCTTCTTCTTTACCTTCATGTTGATTGTCCTCTTTAGGTTTTGACCAACAATTTTTGCTTATGTGCCCTATCTTTCCACAATTCCAGTAGGCTATCCTCCTGCCATTTCTGGATTTGGATTTACCTCTCATCTTTGACTTAGACCTTGATCTCCCTTTTTTGCTCCTCTTTTTGCCTTCCCCTACTCTCAAAACTTAAAGCATTCCTTAATGTTTCCTCTGTGCTTTTCCTGCAAATTTCTTCATTCAAGATTACACTAACAACATCATCTACTTTTAAAATATCTGAAGCAGATGCAGTATTACTAACTGCCATTACCAAGCTATGCCAGCTCTCAGGTAAAGAGCATAAGATTAATAGAGCTTTAATTTCATCATCAAACACTATTTTGACTAAATTTAATTGATTTACAATTCCATGGAAATCATTTAGATGATTAGATACAGATCCACCTTCTTGCATTTACAAATTAAATAACTGCTTCATAAGATATACCTTATTTGAAGCTGAGAGTTTTTCATATAAATTTGCTAAAGTAGTCATTAACTCTACCGTTGAATTTGCTTGTGATAGATTAGATATCACAATAGATGCTAGACTCAATCTTATAGATCCAAGAGCCTTTCTATCAAGAACTTCCCATTCTTCATCTTCCATGTCTGTGGGCTTCCTTGAAACTCCACCTAATGGTAAGTATAGATCTTTTTGATATAGATAATTCTCTATTTGCATTCTCTATAATTGGTAAGTCTTGCCATTAAACTTCTCCATTCTCAATTTACTTTCTTTTGCCAATGCTTCTCCCACTCAAACAGAAATCCCTATGAGTAACCTGTAATCAATACACACTAACCAGATCTGAAACACCTGTTAGTCAACCTGAGCTCTGATACCACTTGTTTGGGATCAACCAAAAAAATTGATTACTATATGAAAGCAATTAAATACGGAATTAAACTAGAATGATAAGTAACTAGAATCAAAAATAGCAAAGAACAAGAGATACAAGAAACCACTCTGAAAACTTGTATTAAACTCTTTACAGAAGGAATACAATTGAAGAAACTTCTTTTCTTCCACACCTCTCTCAGATGTATAGATCTCTTTCTATATCTCTTTCCCTCAAGAGTTCTCTCTCTCAATTACAATCAATTCCAACAACCTGGATTGATACACATATACAATTCTTGTACTGTTACTCTACACTATAATAAGCTATGAAGATATATCCCTATTATATAACTTTATGGATTCATGAGAATACAATCACAACCATTAGATGCACCTCCTAATCAAGGGCTCAAAACAGTCCTACTAAAGATAGAGATGTGGACTTAAGACTAACACTTAATCCTACCATGCAAACATTTTGTTCTGTCCACGAAAATAACATTCTGGACACACAGGTGACCGACATCAATCCCTGCCTATCTGTACCTAACCAATGTTGGCCGATCCATGACCAACACCAGCATCTCTTAGTCGACTCCTGACCGATGTCGGTCTCTTCTGACCGACGCCGGTGACTGTGTAATTCCTGCAACCTGCAACTTGCTCATTTGGTGAAGCTTTTAGCTCCACACCTTAACAGAGATCTCAGCCTGAGAAGGATATTCAAGTGTTCATTGGCATGTGTAACCTCTAAATGAGAAATTTATCTATTTAGGAGAGATGGGAAGTGTCCTAGCTAAGATATCCAGGCATTATTTTTGGAAATGAGGTGCAATCCTTTATGTTGTTAACACTAAAAATAATGTTAATCCTCTCTAAAACCCTAACAATGACCTGATGTAAAATATATTGATATAGAGTGCTCAAAATAGTTTGTTATGGATATTTAAGTGATTTTATAATGTATCCAACTATCCCAAGCACCTCAAGGTGTGATTGGTTTGTCAGGTGAGTGAGTTGACCCTATAGGAAAGGCCTTGTTTCTTAGAGGTTTGATGTAGTAGTCAGACTTGACCAAGTCAAAGTCTAAAAATGGATGAAGCTTGAATATTAAGACTTTTATTTAATGTACATGGTGGTTTATAATCAGATTCTATCACTTATATGTGATAAACTAGTCATACAAGTTGACTTATTACTAAAAAGCCTAATGGTGCAAATAGTGAGAAAACCAAGTAGAAGTGAGTAGGTGATTAGAGATGTGTTATCATGGATTAGGGATGAATATAAGTGCATGGATATGTTTTTAAATACCTATAATAAATTTTCATATTAGATATAGGATTTTTAGATAATTTCTTCTGATGAAAATGTTGTTCATAATTTGACTTGTCTAGTTCAGATGAGATAGTGAGGTACAAGATTATGAGATTGGTCTACAAGACCAATATTTCCATTTAACCATATTATATATCTATATAATAATGTTAAAATTAAATAATATGATCATATACATGAATTGGAAGTCTCTGAAATTGGTTCTATAAGTGTTTTAGGTCTTTGTTTCCATGATTGTGTTTTGAGGATAGTTGGCAGTTCTAAGTGTTCTACTTGCAAAGAAGGGTTTGAGTCATTTTTACCTATGTAATGAAGTATAATTAACTTAGTGAAAATTTTAATATATTTAAGATTCTATTTATATGATTTTTTCCATGGTTTTTTGACAAAATTGTGTTTTTGATTTAATTGTTCAAGACAATATTTTTGAGTATGCACAGGCCTAATTTTGAATAGTGCTAACGGCACGCTTCAAGTGGTGGTTGGAGATAAAGTTATCATGGAAAAAATATGACATTTTTATGGGTATATTTAATTTTCATATTATATTTCCCTTTTCTCTTATAATTTTTAAAGTGTTCCAAGGTGTTTAAAGGGCAATGTGTGCTAATGAAGGCCTAATTGAATTAGGTCTCCTTAAGGCCTAAAAGGGGTTTGTGTCCTATATAATATGAATGACCTATTGTAATTTTTGTTTCATGTTTTTTGAATATCCTAATTCATATTATTTTTAAAATATAAATTTGAAAGTGTGTATGGCTAACCAAGGAGTGTATGATAAATAATCTAGCATAAGAATAAGGCCTAATTATCTAGTTAGAAATTGAGCGAGTTGAAGCGAATGAGATAGAAATTTGAAGAGATAAAGGAGGTCTTGTAGACCATAAATATAGTGTAGATAAACCATCATGAATATATAACATGAGTACTATTTATTATTATGAAGTTTATATGACCTAACCAAGTCAAGATGAGGGTTAATTGAGTGAAGAAGGCTAGAGACCAATTTGAGAAAGATAGGACTGTGTGAAGAGATAAAGAAGGAGATCGTCATTTAATATATGAGAATTTTTTTTTATAAATGTGATAAATGTTTTGAGGTGGCTGAATTGGTGCTAAGTCATGGTACCTCCTTGCATGTAGGTGTTTGCTAGAGCCTAGTCAAGTGGGTGATTGGCTAGTTGGGGTTGGTGCTCCAAGTGAAGTTGGTGATTAAATAAATTTTGATGTTTGTATTATAGGAATATAGTCTATTTACATTATCAACTGATTTTTACCCTTGAGGGTTTCCCACTCAAATAAGTGTTCTATGTGTTATGTTTATGTTTCATGATCATGGCTCTTAATGTGTTGCAAGCTCACTATATTATTTTGATAGTTCATGAATGATAACGTAAAGTTTCAAAAGTTTTGAAGACTAATTCATCCCCACCTCTTAGTCATTGTGATTTCAAATTTTCATATCAAGGATTCACAACTATCGAAAGGTTTATCATGAGGTATATGTTGGGACCAACACACCCCCATTTTTGGAAATTGGGACCCTTGAGAAACCCTCAAATTGAACATGAAAATTTGGCATGTTAAGGTCATTTGTAGAATTTTAAGATCATCCAATTTATCAAAAACAAGCTTACGTAGGGTTTATTTTATTTTATTTTGGTTAATAGTGATAATAAATGCTCTTTATGGATTTTAGTTGCAAGCTCTATGGTGTTTGTCCTTGATAAATTCATGTTTCAAAATCTTAGGAAAACTCTCAGTTCAAGTTTGAAAATCTATAGGAACTAAATTGGTAGGAAACTTTTTTAAAAAATCCATTTTTGAACCTAACTGTAAAACTCATGTTCTAAGCTTAGTCATGTTTTTTAACATGACTAGAACTTAGTCTATAATGCTTGGTTCCTTTTATTATTTTCCCCTTTTTCCTAGATAATACTAATAATAATTATATAAGGTCCTTTTAATATTGCCTAGCTTAACCTAAGATTTTAACCCTAAGGCCCCATTATATTTGTTAATATAAATGGGACATTAGTCTTAACACCTTAGCTTAAGTTCTGGTTCCTTGAGTCCAATTTTATGTTAGCATAACCCTTTTGGTTTATACCTTATCATAAGGTTTTAATCCTAAGGCCCTAGCATATTTATTAATACAATCAAGACCTTAGTCTTAACACCTTATCTTAAGTCTTTTACATCGCCATGGTCTTAACTTAAGTTCCTTGCATTTTGTAGGATCCAATAAACCTCACTTTATCATGGTATTCAATCTGATAGAGTGAGGATAGCCTAAGCTTTGACTTAAATAACATGCATTTGAGATGACCTAAAAACTCATACTTCTTTACAACATTTTGATCAGATGGCATGAGGAAAGTTCAACATAATCACATTCAAGCTCTCAGATCATGATCAACGGTTCTCACTTCATCACAAAGACCTGATTAGATAGAGTGAAGCATAGTTGAAAAGTCAAAGGGTTATGGAAGGATCACAAGATCAACACACAAAACCATTACATTTAATGATTGAAGATAAATGGGTCTCACTTAAAAAAGTAATAAATCATGAACAAGATCTTGGATCATGATCTTACCACTATCGCTTCATTTACAATTTTGATCTAACAGAGTGAATTAAGTTTAAGATCTTAGGAAGCCTCATGGAGGTACCAAGTGGCACTCCCGCATTGGGTCACAATAATTTTATGAGCTTAAAATTTACATTTGCATGACCATCATTTGATGTCCATGAGGAAATATTTGATGTCTATTTAACTGTCAACTTTAAGCCCATCAAATTAAAAGATTCACTATCTTAAAATTGACATTCATGTGACCATCATTTGATGCTCGTGTGGACATATTTAACATCCACAAGACCATAATATTTAATCTATTTAATTATTCTACTTAGGATCAAAATACACTCCAAAATCTTGTTGGAAGGCTAAAAAATTGTTTTACAAGCTAAGGGAAGTGCTCGAAAGATGCTCAAACATGAAAAATATTTGATCTACAAAATGTGGAAATGGTTTTATGGTCTAAATATATGAAAAATAAACTTAGTCTAAATCAATACTTTAAGGTCCCTATGGAATTTTTTTAAAATATCATGAACCTTAAACTATAGTCTTATACTAAGTCTTATTTTAGAGCTCTTTGTTACATAGGACTTAGGCCAAGTTATTTTTAGCAAAAGGTTTTAATGTGTTTTGTCAATGAAATAAAATCCTAAATATTTTATACTAATATACCATTTTTATTCCCTTTAGGCATGTTTTATAAGGCTTTGCATAAATATTTTAGACCAATGTATACATTGTATTTATTAAACACAACGTAAACATTGGATTAAAACATTTAGCCACAGTCCCCTTTATATAATTCAAAAAACTTAGACATAAATCCCTTAGCCTAAGGTTTTCTTCATGTTTAATAAACATTAAATAAACCTTAGCCTTGTAGACACCTAAATCTAGTCATCGATAACCTCCAACTAGGCTTTTGATCAATTTCCACCAAAATGCATAATTTGGCCTAAAGACACTAAAACACATTAAATGAGTTGAAATTGATTATTCAAGTTTCAATTTTGGCTAGAGTATCATTAAATGGGGCAATGAAATTTATGGGCTAACTAACTTTAATTAGATCATTTCGAGTCAAAAT
This sequence comes from Torreya grandis, assembly GCA_037957365.1. Classification (NCBI taxonomy): domain Eukaryota; kingdom Viridiplantae; phylum Streptophyta; class Pinopsida; order Cupressales; family Taxaceae; genus Torreya; species Torreya grandis. The sequence goes on along the minus strand of JARHVA010003811.1, from coordinate 721,658 downwards.
GCCAATTTTGCACTTGGGTGCTCTAGATTGCTCTTTTCTATCAAATCTCTTGCATGAGACATGTGTCTTTGTTATTTGGTGTTGACATCATCATAAATGGGATAATGGATCCAAAACATCTAACATTGACTTCTAATTCTAATATAGTCAAATTTTAGACCAATAAAAAGACATTCTGATCAATTTGAGTAATTTGTGCATAAAATACTTAATCATGTTTAAGATCGAATTAAACCAAATTAGGGCCTAATTAAAAATTCCATGGAAAATTGTTGAATAATTTTTTAGAAATGAATATTGAATATTTTCATCATTAGGTGACATCATTTCTTGAAAATATATCCCTAAGCCATAAATACATAAAATATCAAGGTTAACCCCCCCATACTTCATCAATGCCTCCCATACCTCTTAAATACCCCTCTATCCCAAATATTGATGAGCCTATTTACAAATTTTAATTACATAATTGGATTAATCCTTAGACAAACATCTCAATCTTGAGATGGATGGTTTAGGTTGATTCTAAACATTTTCCAAAATCTATAAATAGGAGGCCTTGCCACATGAATTTTAAGCTCTCACATGCCAAAGTTATAATGTTGAATTGATTCTAAAACTTAAAGAAAATTAATGTTATAATGTCCAAATATTGAGCTAAGGCAAACTAAGCCAAGCCAAAGCCACAAGGTGCCAAGGAGAGATGGAGGTATCCAAGCTTCCATTGATGCAAACTTCATGAGCACAAAACTAAACAAGCCACTACAACAAGCATTTTGGATCATCCAAGGAAAGTGAAAGGAAGATTCTTTCATCTTTTAGTTGTGTTTCCATTTTTGTTTTGTTAACTAAGCTCCACCTAGTAACTAGGCCTAGAGATGTTATGTTAGTGTGTTTATTTCAATTTTGATTTCATTTTTGGAACTAACAAGATACTAACCATCCTCTCTTGTGTCAAATTCCTATTTCACAAGCCTAAAGAATTTAAACCTAAGTCCCACCTTAGTAACATGCTAACTTAAATTTTGGGCATCTCTATATATCAATAATTCATGCTTTGTCACTAGAGGATGATCCAATGATGTGAAGGCTCCTGAAGACTTTTCAATGGAATCATGAAGACCTGTGTGCTTGCCACTTGGCTTAGGCACATTTGAGGTAGAACTGATAGGATGACTTAATGATTCATTCTTTGTTACTAGAGGATGATCCAATAGTACAAAGGCACTCACAACTTTTCAAAGGCACAAAATCTCACTGTGTGGCCAATACTCATTTAATAAAGGACTGACATATGATATGAAGCATGGGGAGGCACACAAAGATGCCAATTATCATAACCACAGGGCTTGAAATAGAAAAAACCCAATGATAGGCAAGAGCCTAGATTATAATAAATGTCTCATGTTAATCCAATATTTTTATCTAACGATGCAAAATAAAAGAATGTATTTTAAATACCAATGGCTAGTACTCAAAGGCATTTATGAAAAATGTTGTGAAAGGTCCATAATAATGCCACATAAGCACCACACAAGCATAAAAGGACAAAATAAGAGATCTTTTGGGATAAAAAATGTGAAAGTATAAAGGCAAAGGTACAAATCAAATCTAAGGCATGTATAATCCATAGTCTAGATATATCCTACCATTAAAGCTCCAAAACCTTAGACCCTACATAAAAGTGACCCAAACAAACTCAATTAGTTACAATTTGATCCAAAGATAACTTGATTGTGTTTTTGAGCACAAAATATCTTTCATAGAGACCATTTTATATCCGAATTAAATGATTTTTAGAAGAAGAGACCATGGCAAGTCACAAATAGAAATTGGAGGAGACTGAGTTATACCTATTGGCAGATAATGAGGGACAAATTCAAAGACACTGAATTAGATGTTGTGGCCATGAATTCCCTAGGCATTAGGAATTAGTCCAAAATCTTCTTCACCATAGAGGAGATACCACCTATTTCCATGGAAGAATAAAGAATTGGTATGGTGATTAGGAGGCATTATGACTTGGTCATTATCTAGATGATCGACCTTCACCACATTGTTGTAAAATCTGAGGTACTACATTGTATAGATGTCCTTACCCCTATCTTTTTTGATTGTATAATTAATAATGAATGGATCATTTATGAGGGAAATTTTTAAGAAGATAGCCTATATTTCCCCTATGGCCTTTAAAAAATATTATAATCTCCCTCTCTCCCATGTAGACTTGTCCAAAATCAAGGAATGGACCAACAATCATGACTTGGACTCTATCCTTAGACCCTAGCTACACCAAGGACCACATATCTTTAGGGACTTTGAAGTCAAGATGTCAATAGTCCAATTTAGGGAGGGCAGCATAGTTATAATGACCTCATTAAACTGATCCTTTGGAGCCCCTTTAACCACCTATGTGAACAAAAATTATGTATATTTCATGGTGGAAGAAAAACTCACCCCTCTAATTGGAGATTTGATTAGTGTCTTCTTGGCCAAGTAGTTCACTAACATAAAAAAGAATACCTCCAAGAAATTTTACATGATTTCATACCTATTGGATGTCCTACTTGCCTCTATCAACTTCCTTGGAATTCGAAATTGGTCTTTTGAGGGAAAAACTACCATTTCCCACCATTACTCCAAATTGCATATCTTTAATTATAGGAACCATATGCAATTTATTTATGACTATCTACCCAATTATAGTGGAGGATATCATAAGTGTTCTCATGCCTAGGGTCCATCCACTAACCAAAAATTATGTAGAAATAATGGGTGACATTTTCTTCTACCCTAATTATACAGTTATCAAGATTGAGGGGATCATGTCCTAGCCTTATAGATTACCAGTGTATGTTCCTAGCAAGTTGGATAAGAAAGAAATTCCCTTAAAACTCATCCATGGCATTGATGGGATCTATAAAAAAGAATAAGGGTCTTTTCCACCCCTTCCCTCTAATTATTGGGAGGATCATAATTCAATATTGGAAACAGGTTGATACCATGGCCAAGCACAAGGAATCATTTAGGTTTTATCATGATGAATTCAAGATGTGGGATCCTAAGAACATGGTGACTAATAATTTTAAGGAGAAGAAGCTCCCCTAGCTTGAGCATGTGCATTAGCTCAGTGTTCATGACACCATTTACATTAAGGTTAAGAATTATGAAGAGGTGTTGGCCAGGATCCAATGACACAACATCAAACTTGAACATAGATTGACTAAGGATGACAAGCCATCTAGAGAAGCATATAAAATGCACCATTTACAGTATCACTTATTACTTGGACCATCTAAGACAAAATAGGAACAACCCCAATAGGAGTAGCTATAGCCTTAAGGGTAGATTGTACAAAAGCAAGATGAACAAGGTCATCGCAAGGAGAAATTAGGAGAAGTGAAATTGGAGGAGAGACCTAAATAGGGGACCTCATCTTCAACACTACCCTAAAGGCCACCTTACCCAATTCAATATATTGATATGATTGCCTTAAAACTATAATAGACACTTGAGGATGCCCTTAGGGAACATGCAAAGGTGTATGACATAGATAGGGAAGAGGAACTGATGGAAGAGACTCAAATCCAAGTAGGGGAGCTTAGAGGAGAGAAGAAAAGAGCTTTCTCTTGACTTAATCCTTGTGGCATCCCAAGATAAGAGGAAGGTAGAACTAGCATTATTTCTTGTTGGACCAAAGAAGAAACCCAAATTGACCTTCATTCACCCCACCAATGAATTTAACATATTCAGTGATGAATTCCCAATTCATGGACTAGTCATCCATAACTAGTTCATTTATGGAAAATTACAAAAGGTCCCTTCTCTTTCCCATTCATGGTCCATAACAAAGGTTGTCAATGTGGTAGTACATGATGACATGAAGCCATGGATAAGGGATATGGTAAAGGAGTAAGAAGAAATGAAAATTGTGGTCAATCCAAGACCGAAAGGTAACAAAATAAATACTCCTAAAGCATCAAGAAGTTCAAGTGTAGAGGTCCCAAAACCTCTAAAATGCATAGGCTCATCCACCACTATTCAATTTAATCCAAAAATAGATGGATTGGAAAGGATCACCACCAAGATAGCCATGGTGGTAGATGAGGAATTCACCTTTCAAGAACCCTTTGTAGGTTTAACTTTGGTGGGAGGACAATAGCTTGGAGAAGCTACTATACATGAATAAGACATTGAGATCTTGATTGAGGCTCAATCAACCCAAGCAAAGGCTGGGGTCCAAGGGATGTAGTAGAGGATATAAAACATGGAAAGAGAGAAGGAAAATCTAGAAACCAAGCCATTTTGTCAGTCCTTGACACCATGATGGACACGTTTGAGGCCTCATTATTTGATATGTTCAATTCTTTCATTTCAATAAAGATAAGATAGGATGCCCTAAGCCAATAGGGTGAAATAGCTAAGGAATTAATAACTAAGTGGAAAAAGGCTGAGACCCAATTTAGGGATCTCATTGACATTGCAATTAAGAATAAGACTCCTAAGTTTAATACTATTAGCTTGGCTCATTTGAATAGTATACTAGGAATAATAGCAGACAAGGTCTAAGGTCTAGGTATTTAGATAAATAATTTGAATAAGCTATTGGTATATGATAAGGGATTAATCATCATAATTAAGTAGCTCTTAGGAATAATAATTTTAAATCCTACCAAGACCACTATAATTAGAATCATTGATGATGTTGAATTCAAACACAATGTCACTTTGGTCATGCAGTCAATTAGAAGCAAGATCCATTCCTAGTTTGGTAGGGATAATGGGAGGATTTGGACATGATTTTCATAGTAGAATAGAAAATTGTAGAGGCAAGGAGCATAAGGAAGCCATGGCCTGGGATGATCAAGACTTGGATGACTTGGTTGATGTTGAAGAAGTTTGCCTAATGAATCCAACTGTGGACATGGAACTCATTAAAGACTAACATTAGAAGATAATAAAACTTTTATAAAATCAACAAGGGGACCCTTCAGTGATGGGCCCACCTAGTAGCTAATATTATTTTTTATTAAAAACATTATAATATCTAGGATAAGAATATTCTTTTGTAAGGAATTTAATATTATATTAGCATATTTCCCATGGATTAGTCTAATTAACAAGAACAAGTGTATTTTATATCTTTTAAGGATAATTATCCTTGTCTTTTGTACATCTGTACACTGTAACTAATCAATGCACTACCTTGTCCTTATATAAAAGGCATGCATCACCATATTGTAAAAGAGAGAATTTTTGAGAAAATTTTGTACATTTGAAGAAATTAATATAATAAAAGAATTATACAAAGATTGTCCACATTTGATATGTCAATTGACAATACAACTTTTCTCTCAATTGATAGTATTATTTCTTTAATTTGAATAGTTTATTTGAATTCAAGGTTGCATTTTCTAATCATAAGGTTTCTAATTTGTTAATATGATAGATTAGTTGGAGGATCTTAGGGTTTGATTCATTTCATTTTGTTCTATATTCAAATGTGTAAAGGCTATTCGATTGTAGTAGTAAATCCTTAAATTAGACCTAGTTCTTACTTGTGACTCTTTACATTATCTTTTGAAGTCTGCCTGGTATATAGTGAAATTTGAGCTTAGGCTATGTTGCATTATATATTGCATTGAATGCATACTTATTTGCAATTGATGCTTTGTCATGATATTTGAAACTAAAATTGGTAATCACTTATTTCCTTTCTACCTTACTCTTCTCTTTGCTCCTTTTTTACACCATATCACTTTAGTTTAAACTCTATTATAAATATCCCATTATATTAGTTTGTAGCTTAAGTATAGACTATAATTCACTAAGAATTAACATAGAATTCTTAAAATTCACAAAGAACTAACCATGATGGTTCCCAACCATCACTCATTATAAATTTGTGGAACACTAATACATCTCTACCACTATTTCACCATAGGTGACATCAAGTTTCCACAACTTGCTACTCACACTATGAATCCCTTGAATTCAAAAGTGAGAAGTGTTCTTTAAACACTAAGAAACCCTATGGTACAGTTAGAGCCATCATCAAGGCATTTTCCGTTGGCACTAGAAGGAGGGCAAAATCTTTATGAATTATTTGAATCTTTGTTGATGTTAGTCTATTTGATCTAAGATTAACGTATCTTTTTATTTTTGATTAAATTATTTATTTAGAAGTATAAAGATCATTGATCTTTGTTGTTTGTGACACATCTTTGTACTTCCTTAGACAAAGATTGAAGTTCTTTAGGATTTGGTGCTTGTTTTCAGTAAATTTAGCTTAAGCTTTGAATGTCCATAGTATCTAAGGTTAGGACAACTCATTTTGATCAACGGTTAGCATATATATCATAGATTTGAGTTCCTTTAGGCTTAGAATTATGAAGATAGATCATATTCACATAATTGAATGCATCTTTGAGCTAATTCAGTCAAAGATCAATGTCCTTTGCAATTTTTAATACAACCTTTACAAAATAAGCTCAATATGTAGGTCTAACTCTTTTTATTTATAAAAGTTAACTTGATACATCATATTTTAGGTAGGATCTTCAAGTTTCAAGATGAAATTGCCTAGGATTAGAACAAGATCACACTTAGAGACCAGGGAGCCTTTACTTAATCTTAAAGTTCACAAAAAGGCTAGACATGACAAAGGTAGATATAGGAGATCCAAATCCTTTCCAAATTCACCTCTTCAAGGTACCTATTCCTTCAATATTCATCTAGGTATGGCTTGGCTATGAGAATCTTCAATCAATGTACCAAGTGTAGTACATGATCTCTCATGTAACCTTAAGAAGCATTTGCCTACATTTAGTCCAACCGGTATTAAAAATGCTAAAGAACACATTAAGTATTTTAAATTTGCCTTAACATTGTTAAATGTTGTGCATGAAGATGTAGCATATAGGTTATTCCCCTTTACCTTTAAAGATGATACCTTATGAATGGTTCTTGAACTTGCTTGATTATTACATCACTAGTTGGGATGGTTTCACTAATGTTTTTATAGATAAATTTTGTAAGATTTTCAATCCTTATGTTATTTAACATTAGGTCACCACTATTAGAAGAGATGCAAGTGAGATTATTAGGTCCTTTAATTCTATATTTTAGAAAATATACAATAATACCATAGAACCCTATAACCCTGATGATGTCTTAGTTTTATAAATCTATAAGGATGCAATAGACCCTATCACTTCTATATTATTGAAGAGATCCATGCTAGATATAACTTCATTATCAAGGGCTTATTCTAATGTAGTAACCATAAATGATTAGATGTATCACCAATGACAAATGGCATATTCTATGTTAAAATTTAACCCACATACTTGTGATGAACTTTCCCCCCAACAACAACCAGAATATACCAACATTAAGCCAACTTCCAAACCTTAATCAATTTCCATTGAGTCATGTTGCTCCCAATCAGAACATGGGATTCTAAAATCATCCTAATAATGGCTTCAATACAAATGATCAAAGAGATTTGGTGCCAATAATAACTAGGTACATAATTATAAAACTCTTAAAAATGATAATGAGTCTATCTTAAAATGGTCTAAAAGTTGAGCATTGATTTTGTTCAGTTGCAAAAATAAGTTGGAAATACTAATAAAAGTTTAGGTAGGAAATTCTCATTTCAAAGGTATAATAGGCCAAATAATAGGTTTCAAAATGATAGTTTTCATAATAATAGAAATAATGAGCCATCTTCTAAAAAGAAGACCATGGACATTAACCTCACTGATATTGCATTACCTAATTATTGTAGGGTACATTGCATAACCAAGCATGGAGAGATTGATTGTATTGAGTTCTACAAAGATTTTGAGGATTTTTAGGAAGAAATAGATACATTTGAAGTGGTCCCTATAAATTAAATTGGTGTAGGTGATTTTGGATCTAAATCATCTGATCAAGCGTTCATGGTAGATACTTTTGATTTCCCATTTTAAAATGAGAATGAAACTGACAAGATCCTTGAGGAGATCTAAGTTTTTCAATAGTTCTTGAAGAAGACCTACCCCTTAAGGAATAAAGAGTAAAGGTATCCCTTTAATACATCAACACCCCCAAATAATTTTGGAACTCCTCCATACACCTCTTCAATAAATAATCTAGAACCACCTAAATGGAGTACTTTTAAATCTAATGTTAATATTCCTAGTTCTTCTAATAAAACTAGTTATAACATTATTGAGTATATGAAGAAAATAAAGGCTAATATAACTTTCCATGAAATCACATATATTATAGAGCAAATGGATATGCTACTGGAATCTTTGTCAAAGAAGTCCAACAATCCACCCAAGGCTAATCATGCCAATGTGACTGTGCATAAAGCCAAGGTTGAGTCTCCTCCTTTCTTGCTCACTATTAGGATGTTTGGTGAGAACTCACATAATTACTTACTATATTTTGGTGCTTCTACCAAAATCATGCCTATATGTATATGAAAACAACTTATCCTAACTCCTATTAAGTTTGATAGGGTTGTCACCCAATTAGAAAAATCTAGAGTTAGGGTAATTAGGGAACTTTTAAATGTTCACATGTAACTAGCTTTTGAGTCTAGGGTGTAAAAATTAATTGATATTAAAGTTATTAATATACTTTATGTTTATGTAATATTATTGAGTAGGGAGTGGACCAAGGATTTTAATGGTTACATGTTAACATATTTCTCACATTTGTGGCTACCTTGGAGGGGATTCCCTAATCAAATAGGGTTGAGAGAGAACTAAGGATGAAACACATGATAATAGAGTAAAATGATGTAAATGAGAGGGTGAACATAATTGACTTAGACTTATGGGTTTTTACCCTATATACTTATAAGTTATGTGATCTTAAGAATGCTCATGTTGATCTTAGATTGTGTAAATTGCATTTTGATGGTGCTAGGTGTAATGTTGGATTAGGGGTTGTTATTGTCTTAACTGATCCTAATAATAGAAAGAACCATGTTACCTATAGACTCAAATTTACTTGTACTAATAATCTTACTAAATATGAATTCCTTATCTTAATTTTGCAATTTTCTATAAAAAATAAGGTTAAAGAACTACTAGTTTATGGGGATTCAAAATTAGTGGTCAACTAGGTAAGAAGTAAATACCAATGCAAGCTCTCATATCTTAAGATGTATAAGTTTAGAGTTTGGGATTTGATTGAGTCCTTTTATGATTTTATCATTACTTCCATCTCAAGAGAGGAAAACCAATTTTCTAATGAGTTAGCATCTTCTACATCCAACCTCATGCCCAACCAAGATTCCCCCAATTTTAACATTGAGTTGATCCCTTGTCCTTCAATGCCTGATAATGTCAACCATTTTCAAGTTTTCAATGATGATGATCAATAGATATTGGATTTCATGATCAATTATGGGGCATTTGATGCCCATATTATTGATGAGACTAATAAAAATGCATCTAAAGAGGACAAGTTTGATGGTAAAGTCATTCAGTCGAATGACAACAAAATACCTAAGGGGATGATTGCTTTAGAAAGATAGTTTGATTAGGACAAACTAGTTGAAGTTTTTAAGGTTCTCAAGTTAAGTGGGAAAGATTATAATTTTGTTAATCTTGGTCTCCAAGATCAGCCTCATCTAATAAATGTTGGAAAATCCTACACAAACATTGAGAACAAGAAGGACAAAGAACTCCTCACTCAATATAGGGATGTTATAGCATGGTCCTACAATGACTTAAATATATTTGATCCAAGAGTAATTACCCATAATATACCCCTTAAATAAAGTTTCAAACCATTCAAGTACAAATAAAGGCCTGTAAACCCTATCCTAGAACCCATGATCTTCAAGGAGGTTAAAAGATTACTAGATGCTAGGATGGTCTCCCTATCAGGCATTCTAACTAGGTGGCTAACTTAGTGCTAGTCATGAAGAAGAATGGTGAGATTAGAATTTGTATAGACTTCAAAAACTTAAACAAAGCATCAGAAAAGGATAATTATCCCCTTCCCTCTCTAGACCAAGTTATTAAAGTTATTTAAATTTCAGTTATGATGTCTTTTCTTGATGGATTTTTGAGTTAAAATTAGGTGTTGGTTGATAGAGAGAATATAATGAAAACAAACTTCACAATAAAGTGGGGAACATTTAATTGAAAGAGAATGCCCTTTGGGCTAGTCAATGTAGGATCTAATTTTAAAAGAGCTATGGACCATGCCTTCTAGGGATTGATAGGTAAGTGTATTATTATATATATGGATGATCTAATATTTTTTTCAAAAAACATGGAAGATCACTTCATGCACTTACAACAAGTCTTTGAGAGATAAAGGAGGTATGGACTCTTCTTAAACCCTAAGAAGAGTATCTTTTGTGTTATAGAAGGAAAATTATTGGGTCATGTTATAACCAAAGATGGGATCTCTATAGATACCAAAAGAGTGGAGGCCATATCTAGAATAAAACCTCTAAATAGTAAAAAAATAAATAAATTCATTCTTTAATAAGATAAATTTTGTAAAAACATTTATTTTTGGCTTTGCAAAGATTATCAAGCCACTAAATGACATGATAAATAAGGATGCCAAGATTACATAGAATGAATAATCTAAAAATGCATTCAATGATATCAAGGATGCCATTAGCCAATCTCCAGTCCTCATAAGTCCTAAATTCTCAAGGGACTTCTACCTCTATTCCTTTGCATCTGACCACACTATGGTTGTAGTGTTAACTCATAAGATTGATATGTGTGATCATCCAATAGCTTTTATGACCACTAATTTAAAAAATGATGACTTAAATTATTCATTGATTGATAAGAATACATATGCATTAGTTAAGGTAGCTAAGAAATTTAGGCATTATATCCTTAGAAATAAGGTGCATGATATCTTACTTGAACCTACCACAAAGCTTATGTTAAGCCAAAGTGAGTTGTGAGAGCGTAGAGGTAAGTGGATGTTAATTTTTTAGGAATATGACTTGGAGATGAAAATAAGAAAATTAGCAAGGTGCCAAGGTTTGATCTAGATAATTTATAATGTTAACCCTAGGATAAGTATTATGAAGTGGATCAACAAAAATTTCAAGCTAGTGAGCGGTATGATTCAATCATACATTTGCTAATTAAATTTACTTGTCCTAAAAGATTATCCAGGGAGTAAAAGAAGGCCCTAAGATTGAAGGCAACCCATTACCTGATCAAAGATGGGGTCTTGTATAGAAATAATTTTGAAGGGGTTTATTTGAGATGTGTTTCATAAAAAGAGGCCACCTAAATCATGAACACCTTCCATGAAAAATTAGGTAGTGGACATCTATCTGGGAGAATCATAGCCCAAAAAATTCTCAGAGCTAGCTATTATTGGCAAATTATTTTTAAGGATACTCATAATCATGTGAGGGAGTGTCACTCATGTAAAATATTTAGCATCAAAGAGCCTAAGGCAATAATGCCTCTAAACAAGTCATATTTGATATACCTTTTGCTCAATGGGGGTTAGACATTATTGGGGTAATCAAACCTAATTCATATAAAGGTCATAAATATGTCCTAACTACCACAAACTATTGTACAAGGTGGACTGAAGCTACAACCACTAAACAATATAGGACTGAGGAAATTATCAACTTAAAGGAAAACATCTACACTAGGTTTGGAACTCTAGTTTCTCTAGTATGTGATAATGGGTCTGCATTCATATATATATATATATATATAGATGATTGAATGGGCTTATGATAATGGCATTACTCTCAAGTTTGCATCTAACCACTACCCCTAAGGAAATGGAGTCTCTAAATCTACAAACAAAATACTAATGAAGGTAATCAAGAAGTTTGTTGTAGATAAACCTAGTACTTGGCACAAGCTCCTTAAATTTTCACTATGGGTTGATAGGATAATAATTAATTAAGCTTTAAGATCCTCACCATTTATATTGGTGTATGTACAATAACCTATCTTTCCTATCACTCTCAAGCTTCCCACATATAGATTTATGCAAGAATACATGGAAGAGATCCAAGAACTTGCCAACTCAAGATTACTAGACATAATTCAAATGGAAGATGCAGGGGAAAAAGCCTTTGCTGATTTTGATAGGCATCAAACCACAATGAAAAGATGGTTTGATAAAATATCAAAGATTAAGGTGTTCAGACAATGTGACCTAGTTCTCCTTTGGGACAAAACATCTAATCATAAGGGTAAACATGGAAAATTAACACTTTTGTAGATTGTTCCATACCATATTGTAGAAACATTAGGAATTAACACCTTCAAGCTCAAAGATCTACAAGGATAAAATTTCACATTTCCAACCAATGGGTAGTACCTCAAGCACTACTTCTCTGCTCCTCCTCCTGAGGTCTTCATGGAGTAAATTTTAAGATGGTTAGATTTATTGTAGGTAGGCTATCTAGTTTCTTTTCAAGTCCTTTCCTTTCTATCCCTTGTTTATATATAAGCATGTATATATTTAATTACTTTCTTTCTTTCCTACTTTCTATTATGTGTTTCCTTGTTCCTTGGTCCTAATAAGTCCTTTTAGAAAATATTGAGCTCAAAGTTATGAAGTTTTCTTTAAAATTACCAATATTTAAAAATGAAAGTGTGTATCCCATGCATATAATGACCATGGTCCTGAAATGTAAGCATAATGTTGTAATTTATAGAAACTGGTAAATACTAATAGAAGAAGTTAAATATTTCATGATAACTTGACCATTGTTTAAACCCCAAATTGGTTTTAATAAGACTTAAACTTGTAGGGTGAGGACTCAAACTATCATGGTATAGCCATACTAACACTTAATCAACATCCTTTCCTAGGATAATAGTTTTAGCCATAGATGATTCTTTGAAGATCAAACACTTGGGAAAATCCTAAAACCTAGATATTATAGTTTCCAACCTTTCTAAAAGCATAAAAATACAAAAAAATGAATTCAATGCAAAATCTAAAATATTTATAAGCAAAGGTGATTTTGGTAATCTCCATCAGGGATATAGACACCTAGCTAGTAGTGGATCAAGGCCTTAAGTGGAGTAAAAGGCATCTTTATCAGGGCTATGGATGCCTAGTTAGTAGTAGAGTAATTCCCAAGCCTTCCCTAAGCTAAAATCATGGTTCTTAATGAACATATTAGCATGTTATAAGTTAGTGTTAGTGATTAAGGACATAAAACTTGGAAGTTATTTCTTGAACCCCATGGTAAAGAGTAAGTATAATCAAAGCACACACACACAATATGGCTATGTCTTGGTGTTTGACCATAAGTCTACAAGTGCAAGGTTTATTTCAAACATGACCTAATCTAGATGATGATATCGATCAAGTGGAATGAATGACCTAATTATTTATCTAAATTAAAATCTCTAGGATCTAACATATTGCAATGTTTCCCCCTTGAGTCATCATTTCTTGGGACCAACATACCCCCAATTTTGAAAATTGGGACCCTTGAGAAACCCTCAAATTGAACATGAAAATTTAGCATGTTAAGGTAATTTTTAGAATTTGAAGATCATCCACTTTATCAAAAACAAGTTTACTTAGGGGCATTTTATTTTGATTTTGGCTAATAGTGCTAATAAATGGTCTTTATGACTTTTAGTTGTAGGTTCCATGGTATTTGTCCTTGAGAAATTCATGTTTTAAAATCCTAGTGAAACCCTCAATTCAAATGTGAAAATTTTTGGGAACCTTTAAAAAAACCATTTTTGAACCTAAGTATAAAACTCATGTTCTAAGCTTAGTCATGTTTTTAAACATGACTAGAGCTTAGTCTATAATGATTGGTTCCTTTTATTATTTTCCCCCTTTTCCTAGATAATACTAATAATCATTCTACAAAGTTCTTTTAATATTCCCTAGCTTAGCCTAAGATTTTAACCTTAAGGCCCCATTATATTTATTAATACAAACGGGACCTTAGTCTTAACACCTTAGCTTAAGTTCTAGTTTCCTGCGTCCAATTTTATGTTAGCATAACCCTTTTAGTTTATACCTTAGCCTAAGGTTTTAATACTAAGGCCTTGAGGTATTTATTAATATAATTAAGACCTTAATATTAACACCTTAGCCTAAGTCTTTTATATCACCGTGGTCCTAACTTAACTTCCTTGCATCTTATAGGATCTAACAACCCTCACTTTATCATGATATTAGATCTGATGGAGTGAGGATAGCCTAAGCTTTGACTTAAAAAACATGCATAGTAGATGATCCAATAGTTCATACTTCTTTGTAGCATTTCAATTAGATAGTGTGAGGAAATTCTAATGTAATCCTACACATAGCCCCTTGGACCAATCACATTCAAGCTCTCAAATCATGATCAATAATTATCACTTTATCGTGAAGACCCAATTAGATTGAGTGAGGCATATTTTAAAAGTTAAAGGATTATGGAAGGCCCATAGGATCAACACATAGCACCCTTACATTTGATGATCAAATACAAATGGGTCTCACTTGACAAAGAAACCAATCATGAATAAGCTCTTAGATCATGATTTTATGAATGTTGCTTTGTCACTAATTTTGATCTGATGGAATGAATTAAGTCCAAGATCCTAGAAATCCCCATGTAGGTGCCAAGTGTCACTCTCATATTTAATCACAATAATTTGATAAGCTTAAAATAAACATTCATATGATCATCATTTGATGTCCATGAAGATGTATTTGACATCCGTGCAATCGTCAACTTTAAGTCCATCAAATTAAAATCTTCACTAGATTAAAATTTAAATTAACACCATCATCATTTTATGCCCATGAGGACATATTTGATGTCTATGAGACCATCAAATTTAATCTAATGAATTATTTTGCTTAGGATTAAAATACACTCTAAAATCTTGTTGAAAGACTCAAAAATTGTTTTAAAAGCTAAGGGTAGTGCTTGAACGATGCTCAAACATGGTAAATATTTGATATGAAAAATGTGGAAATGGTCTTATGGTCTAGATATATACAAAATAAACTTAGTCTAAATCCATACTTTAAGTTCCCCATGGCATTTTGTTTAAATATCATGAACCTTAAACTATAGACTTATACCAAGTCTTATTTTAAAAGAGGTCTTTGTTATGTAGGACTTAGGTCAAGTTATTTATAGCTAAATATTTTAATGTGTTTTGTCAATGTAATAAAATTCTAAATATTTTAGACCAATATACCATTTTTAACCACTTTAGGCATGTTTTATAAGGCTTGGCACAAATATTTTATACCAATGTATACATTGTGTTTATTAAACACACTGTAAACATTGGATTAAAACATTTAGCCATGGTCCCCCTTATATAATTCAAAAAAAATATACATAAATCCCTTAGCCTAAGGTTTTATTCATGCTTAATAAACATGAAATAAACCTTAGAATAAATAATTTAAGCCTAAGTCCCACCTTAGTAACATGCTAACTTAAAGTTTAGGCATCTCTATAGATCAATGGTTTGTGTTTTCTCACTAGAGGATGATCCAATGACGTGAAGGCCCTCAAAGACTTTTCAATGGAATCATGACAACCCACAGGCTCACCACTTGGCAAAGGCACATTTGAGGTAGAACTGACAAGATGATCTAATAGTTCACACTTTGTCACTAGAAGATGATTCAATGGTGCAAAGGTGCTCATGACTTTTCAAAGGCCCATGAGCTTGTCACATGGCCAATGCTCATTCAATAAAGGATTTACATAAGATACAAAGCATGGGGAGGCACACAAAGGTGCCAAGTGTCACAACCATGGGGCTTGGAATAGAAAAGAGACAATCATAGGAAAGGGCCCATATTACAATCAATGGCTCACACTAATCCAAAATTTTGATCCAATGGTGAAAAATAAAATAATGTATTTTAAATACCAATGGCTAGTGCTCAAAGGCATTTATGAAAAATGTTATGAAAGGTCTAGACCAATGCCACATAGGCACCATGCAAGCTGAAAAGGACAAAATAGGAGATCTTATGGGTTTGAAAATGCAAAAGTATAAAGGCAAAGGTCCAAATCAAATCCAAGGTATGTATAAGCCATAGTCTGGATATATCCTACCATTAAAGCTCCAAAACCCTAAAACCTACATAAAAGTGACCCAAACAAACTCAATTGGTTACAATTTGATCTAAATAAAGATTTATTGTGTTTTTGAGTGCAAAAGAGCTTTCATAGAGATCATTTTCTATTTGAGGTAAATTATTTATAGAAGTAAAGACCATGGCAGCTCATAGATAACAATTAAAGGAGGAGACCAAACTCTACTTGTTGATAGGCAATGAGGGATAGATCTTCAAATAGATTGAATTAGATGTTGTGGCCCTGAATTCCTTAGGCATTAGCAATTGGTCCAAAATCTTCTTCACCATAGAGGAAATACCACCTATTTCTAGGGAGGAACAAACATTTGATATAGTGAGCAAGAGGCATTATGACTTGGTCATTGTCCAAATGACCAACCTTCACCAGACTACCATAAAACCCAAGGTACTTCATTGTATATAGTCCTTGCCCCTATCTTTATTGATTATATAATTGATAAAGAATGGATCATCTATGAGGGAAATTATAAGAAGATAGCCAATATTTCCCTTATGGCCTTTGAAAAATATTATAAGCTCCTTCTTCACCATGTAAACTTATCCAAAATCAAGGAATATACCAACAATCATGAACTAGACTCTATCCTTAGACCCTGGCTGCACTAAGGACCCCATATCTTTAATGACTTTGAAGGTAAGATCCTAATAGTCTAATTCATGGAGGGCATCAAAGTTATAATGACCTTGTTAAATTGAGCCTTTGGAGCCCCTTAAACCACCTATGTGAACAAAATATAGGTTACTTATGTACATTTCATGGTGAAAGAAAAACTCGCCCCTCCAATTAGAGATTTGATCAGTGTCTTCTTGGCCAAGTAGTTCAATCCATCAAAAGGAAGACCTCTAATCAATTTTACATGATGTCATACCTATTAGATGCCTTACTTTCCTCTATCAACTTCCATGGGATTAGAAATTGGTCTCCTGAGGGAAAAAACTACCATTTCCTACCATTACTCCAAATTGCATATCTTTAAATACAGGAACCATATGTAATTTATTTGTGATTGTGTCTACCATCCATAGTGGAGGTTATCATAGGTGTTCCCATGCCTAGGGTCCATCCACTAATAAAAAAGTATGTAGAAATGATGGGTGACATCTGGTTCTACCCTGATTGTATAGTTATCAAGATTAAGGGGATGATGTCACAACCTTACAGATTGCTAGTGTATATTCTGAGAAAGATGGCTGAGCAAGAAGTTACCTCCCAGATCATCCATGGCATTGATGGGATCTATAAATAAAATATGGAAGGGTCTTCTCCACCCCTTACCTATAATTATTGGGAGGACATACTTTAAGATTGGAAACAGGCTGATACCATGGCTAAACATAGGGATTTATTTGAGTTTCAGCTTGATGAACTCAATATATGGGATCCTAAGAACATAGTGATTAATAATTTGAAGGAGAATAAGATCCTCAATATTTAGTATGTGCATCATCTCGATGTTCATGACACCATTTGCATTAAGGCCAAGAATTATAAAGAGGTGTTGGCTAGGATCCAAGGGCACAACATCAAACTTGAAAATAGATTGATCGAGGATGACAAGCCATCTAGAGAGGCATGGAAAATTCATCTTTTACAATATCACTTATTACTTGGACCATCTGAGAAAGCCTAGGAATAGACCCAAGAAGAGCAACCATAGCTTCAAGGGTAGATTGTGAAAAATCAAGATGAACAAAGCCATAGCAAGGAGAAATTAGGATAAGTGAAATTAAAGAAGAGACCTAGAGAGGGGCCATCATATTCAACACTACCCCAAAGGCCACCTTCCCCAATTCAATATATTAATATGATTACCTTTAAATTAGAAGAGACAATTGAGGGTACCCTCAAGGAACTTTCAGAGGTGTATGCCACATATAGGGAAGAAGAACTGATGGAAGAGACACAAATCCAAGCAAGGGAGCCTGAAGGAGAGAAAGGAAAGATATTACTCTTGACTTAGTCCTCATGGAATCCTAAGAGAAGAAGGTAGATCTAGCATTGGTTCTTGATGGACCAAGGAAGAAACCTAGATTGACCTTCATTCACCCCACCAGTGAAGTCAATCTATTTAATGATAAATTCCCAATTCATGGACTAGTCATCCCTGACTTGTTAATTTATGGGAAATTTAAAAATATCCCTTTTCTTTCCCATTCATGGGCCATATAGAGGTTGAAAATGTGTAAGTACATGATGACATGAAGCCATGCATAAGGGATATTGTAAAGGAGCAAGAAGAAAGGAGAATTATAATGACTCTAGGATTAGAAGGTAAGAAAATGGATGCTCCTAAAGCATCAAGTAGCACAATTTTAGAGGTCCTAGAACCTCTAAAATTCACCATCTCATCCACCACTATTTAATTTAATCCAAAAATAACTAAATTGGAAAGGATCACCACCAAGATATCCATGGTGGGAACTGAGGAATTCACCTTCCAAAAGGTGGAACCCTTTATAGGTTTAACCATAGTGGTAGGACAATGACTTGGAGAAACTAATATACATGAAGAAGATGTTCAAATCTTGATTGACGATCAATCAACTCAAGAAAAGGTTAGGGTCCAAGGGATGAAGTAGAAGATCCAAGACTTGGAAATAGAGAAGGAAAATCTAGAAACCTAGGCCATTTTGTTAGTCTTTGACACCATGATGGACATGTTTGAGGCCTGATTCTTTGATATGTTCAATTCTTTGAATTCAATAAAGCTAAGGTAGGGTGCCCTAATCCAGTAGGGTGAAACAACCAAAAATTTAATAACCGAGTGGTGAAAGGATGAGACCCAAGTTAGGGATCTCATTGACATTATAATTAGGAATAATATTCCTAAGTTTAAGACTATTATCTTAGATCATTTGAATAGTATACTAGGAATAATAGTAGATAAGGTCTAAGGTCTAGGTACTTGGACAAAGAAGTTGAATAGGTTTTTGGCAGATGATAAGGGATTAATCATTAGAATTGAGCAACTCCTATGAACAATATTGTTAAATCCTACCAAGACCACTACAATTAGAATCTTTGATGATGATGAATTCAAAAAAAGGGTCACTTTGGTCATGTAGTCAGTTAGAAGCAAGAGCCAGGCCTAGTAAGGTAGGGGCAACAAGAGGATTTTGGACATGATTTTCACAATAGAAGAGAAAATTGTAGAGGCAATGAGCATAAAGGAATCCATGGCCTAAAATGACAAAGACTTTGATGACTTGGTTGATGCTGAAGAATTTTGTCTAATGAATCTAGCTGTGGACATGGAGCTCATCAAAGACCAAAATCAGAAGGAAATATAACTTCTACAAAATCAATAAGGAGACCCTTTAGTGATGGGCCCACCTAGTAGCTAATATTCATTTTTATTAAAAACATTGTAATATCTAGGATAGGAATATTCTTTTGTAAGGCATATGCTATTCCATTAGCATATTGCCCCTAGGTTAGTCTAATTATGAAGGACAAGTGTATTTTAGATCTTGTAAGGATAATTGCCTTTATCTTTTGTACATCTATACATTGTAATTGACTGATGCACTACCTTGTCCTTCTATAAAATGCATCATCATCTTATAAAAGAGAGAATTTTTAAGAAAATTTTGTATACTTGAAGAATTAATATAATCAAGGAATTATGCAAAGATTATCCACATTTGATATGTCAATCTCTAATACAACTTTTATCTCAATTGCTAGTTTTATGTCTTGAATTTGAATACTTTATTTGAATTATAGGTTGCATTTTCTAATCAAAGGGTTTCTAATTTGTGCATATGCTATATTAGTTGGAGGAGCTTTGGTTTTGCTTCATTTAATTTTACTCAGTATTCAGATGTGCAAAGGCTATTTGATCATAGTAGTAAGTCCTTAAAGTAGACCTAGTTCTTACTTGTGACTCTTTACATTATCCTTTAAAGTTTACCTTGTATATAATGAAATTTGAGCTTAGGCTATGTTGCATTATATATTAGTTTAATTCATACTTAGTTAAAATTAATGCTTTGTCATGATATTTGAAAGTAAAATTGGCAATCACCATTTCCTTTCTACCTTACTCTTCTCTTTGCTCCTTTTTTACATTATATCACTTTAGTTTAAACTCCATTATAAATATCCCCTTAGATTCGTTTATAGCTTAAGTCTGGATCGTAATTCACTACGCATTAACATAGATTTCTTATAATTTATAAATAACTGACCATGATGGTTCCCAACCATCACTCATTATAAATTTGTGGAACACCAATACATCTCTATCACTATTTCATCATAGGTGACATCAAGTTTCCACAACCTACTACTCATGCTCTAAATCCCTTGAATTCTAAAATGAGAGGTGTTCTTTGAACACTAAGAAACCTTATGGTATAATTAGATGCATCAACAATATCCATACTAGGGATTCACATGCCTAAATAAATAACCCATTATCTCTAGAGAAAAAAACATACCCTTAACCAAAAATATTTGTAGCTTCTAAGTTCACATTATACTAAGGTAAATTTGATCCAAAACAACACCTTAGATCACTCCATGAAACTTTCTTGGATTATGCAAACAACAATAAGATTTTGACCAATCTATTTTTAAGTCTCAAATAGAATTCATTGATATTGAGATGGTTTTATGATCTCCCTTTTCAATCCATAAGAGTATTAAACACCTTGGCCATCCAATTATTATCACAATTTTCCACCAACATTGATGAAAAGTTATCCTATGAAAAAACCATTAAGCTAAAGCAAGGATATAATGAACCAATTAATGACTATGTGCTTCAATATAATACCATCCTAGCCAAGATGACTAATTTTATGAATGATAATGAATTTCAAGATACTCACAAACAAAAATTGCCACCACCGCTCCATGAATCAATCATTACCAAGAGATTCAAATCATTTGACGAGTTATGCCATATAATGAGGGATTGAGAGGTCAAGCTAATTTCTTTTAAAAATCTCAAGTATACATCAACTCTTGTGACTAATTACAACAATTAAGTTTCAAATAAAAATAAATTATAAGATCAAAGCAAGTGATAAAAATAATGAAACAAAGGTTACTTTCAATGTAGTATCAAAACCTATGAACCAATTAGAATTCACTACTCCACCAAATAGGAAATTTTAATTATTATCATCACCTCTCCATATTCTTCTAATGAATTTGTTATAGTGTAACCTTATCACACTCCTTCCCTCATAATAGATCGATCTAATTAGGTATAGACCAAGGAACTATGATGACAATGCATAATATGAGTATCATTAGACTATAAATCATTCAAAAAATAGATGTACTAATATAAAGAACAAGATATAGGATCTCATTGATGATAACATTATTAATTTGGCACTCCTATGGAGTAATCTCAACTACAACAAAATGTAAATCAAAAGTTGAATATTTTTATCAATCCCTTAACTAAACATGAATCAATATATAACAAAGATAATTCAAAAGTACATCATGCATATAGCATGCATCCTCCTTCAATGATATATGATCATCCATAGGATATTATCATTGGTATGATAAAAAAATATTCCACCTCAATGGATTATGATTAAAATTGAAAATAATGAGATAGTTAATGATGATTTTCATTTTCATGAATTATTCATCTACATCTACATTGACGACCAACCTATATACAGTGTTATGATTGATCATGATGAAAGTGAAAATGTGCACATAATGTCACTTATCCGATATTTTGGATACACATTACATGATTTGGAAGATACCAAAAAGGAAGTAAAGGATTCTATGGACAATGAAACCGTACATTGAGATAAATAGTATTACGTCTTTAGTTATGATCAATTATAATACTCATTCCATTCCTAGCACTATAGAGTAATTAGGTATTCAACATGTTGTTAGTATGTGAGTGGATTTAAATACTTTGTTCAATTACATTCATAATGCATCAATGCCTAAGGTAAATATGTTTCAATAGGGTCATTATAGTGTTAGAGGCACAAACCACTAGGGGGCGAATTAGTGGTGGAAAACAATCCAATTTAATTTCCAAACCCTTCAAACACTTAAGCATTCAATACAACCATTCATGAAGCAATCAAGATGTTTATAGCAATGAATACATATATAATTCAATATTACACACACAACACAAGATTTATGTGAGAAACCCTCTTGGGTAATAAAAACCAGTCAACACTAAAAACACATGGACTACTTGTTCTATAAGATCATCACAAACATAAGACTAGTCAAGTCCTAACTAGAATTTAGTGAAACAACTATTTCATAAGGAGAACTTATCCATAGGATGATCAAGTCCTTATAACCAGCTTTAGTGAAACACCTATTTGACAAGGATCACCACCCCTAAGATAATCAGGTCATTCTAACCACCTATTGGTCAAGTTATTATTTTCTATATGTTTATCACCTTCCAAACACCTATGAAATTAACATGTCGTGTCCACTTATTACCTACCAATCTGATAGAGATATAATGTATATTAGTTCTCTTCAAATTTTCACACTACATAATCCACACTCTAATCTACATTTCAAATCAACCACCAAGATTACACAAACATAATCTATCCTTCACTCACACTCAAGGCATTCAAAACATCCTTTTGGATCACTCTAGACCTCTTCGATCATCCTCAATATTCAAACCTACAAGATAACTATCATTGACATCAAAAATATGACCTACAAGACATACACACAATTATAAACCTACTCTACTATACAACATATCCTACAACCTATCCACTAGGAACACACCCTTTTATTCACTCCATAACACACACACACACACACACACACACACACACACACACACACACACACACACACACACACACACACACACACACACACACACACACACACACACACACACACACACACACACCTCTTCTCTCAAGTCTCTCATGTCTAGAAATCATCATCTTTGATTTCACCATTTATAGAACCTTCATGATTATTATCTTATTATTCATCCTTTAGACTTGCCTTAACCCTTAAGACATCTTACAAAGCTCAATACTATCCTCATAGGTCAGCCATAGTAAATATGGGTCACACTTAAGTAGCAATGTCTTTTAATTAGGCCTTAGTAGCCCTTATAAGTTTCATGGAGATCTATTCCCCCATTTATCACTCCATTGATAAAATTAAAAACATAGGACCACTTCAAAATGCATATGTCCACTCCAAATCATCCCCTCGACATCCTCAAAATATCATAGTCACCAAAACACTCTTCTGCTAAAGAAAAATTTGCTCAAACAATATTTTGTACATATGATCACCAAGAATGAACACAAAATAAAATTCTAAGCCTTTAATCATGTATAATATGGCTTGGTTAATCCTTAATAATCCACACATATGGTCCTAATGAAGTCTACAAAATGATCTAACACTTATTTCATCTTAAAACATCAAATACCATTAATAACAACTCAATTACCCTTCTCGGGTTACTTGTAGAGTATGAACACATACATAGTCAAATTTGGAGTTCAATAAATTTGAATGTAAAAATATTTAGACATTAAAATAAATATTTATGGATTCATCTTGAATTATTCTAATTTTTTTTTACACCATGGTCAACTTATACATATATCAAAAGTTATAACTCAAAAACTATAGACTGGTCTTCCCTCACAAATTTGAATATTTGAATTGCAATGGTCACTAAGCAATTGTTAAACTTTGAACACTTTTCCATCATCTCATGTCCTCACATATTTTGGAAAAAAAATCATCATCGATCTTCCTTTAAATTTTTTTGGTCTTTACCCTTACTCATTATTAAACTTCAAACATGTTGACCTCATCTTGTGCACCCTTGCAATATTGACTAAATGTGCACTATCTATCTATATGGATTAATCAAGTCTTTATATTATATCAATCACCATTGATCCAAGATTAGAGCTCCCATGATTTTTCCACTTGGTCTCCCTACATTCCTTCTTCACATTTGACTCTTTGAATTTAACATGTGCCATTGATTTTCTAACTACATGATCATACGCTCATCGTTGATCTTCTATCCAAGCACCATGAATGTGACACATGTCACTAGTGCATTAATTATTTACCATATTTATTTTTGAATGTACCATTAGATAAATATATATGATTTAATGTGCACCATTATATATATTGACTAGATGACTTCAGACTTCAATGTAGTTTAGCTTGATAGTCTCTAGCTCATCACAGTTTGCAAGTGCAACTTTGAAGATTTATATCTTGAGATAGAAGACACTTAAGGACTCCCAATATTTAGGGTAAATTATTAGAAAAATAGACAACATAACCATGAAAACATTTTCCCACTTTTGAATTTATAATTACCTACAATAAATGCTCAAAATTTCTAGATCACATGTCTGCATCACATGCAGTGATGGTCTAGGAAAACATTACAAATTATTTGAGAGACCAACTTTGCATAGTTATGTATTTTGCTTCACTCAACTGCATGACCTAAAATTTAAACCAAATTAACTTTGGAATATTGTGATCACACCCATATTACCAAATTCCCTTGACTAATCCATATGTGGCAATGGTGATGTCAGTAAACTACCTACTCAAATTTTTCTATCATAGAACCAACTATGCCAAGATGAATATAATGAATAACCAAATGAACACCATGCATTACCATAATAACTTAAGAAATGTTGATACCCCATAAGACATTTTCAACATGAAATCATCATATATAACAATCATCAACTTCTTATCCAAGCATATATTGAATATCCATGCTTTTATACTACACTACCAAGCCTATGACAACACACTATTCACATGCTTATCTTATCTCCTTGACCTAAAACCAAATAAACATGATAAATACAATATGATAAGCCTCATATGATACTTAAATTAACTCATATTCATCCAAATCCTACCTTTCACAACTTCAGGCTCAAACTCATCATCATCATGACATCACCACTTTGTCATTACCTTTGACATCAATGCACACATGACATCAATACTTGGCATTAATTACAATACTTGCCAAAAATATCCCCATTTGTCATTGATGAAAACCTCTTCTTTTCCTTTTCCCCGTTTTCTATAAATGTAAAATTGGACTAAATGGCCACCAAGCGCCTCTTAACATCATGAATGTATTCAAATATAATTCTAAGTGCTCTGGTCACTTACATATCTCATATGAAAAAATTACTCCCCCTTTAACATGCATCAATATGAAATTATAAATATATAATCCTTGGACATAAAAAACTACTCACATGGCTTATAAATATCCCCCTAACATCATGCTCCATCTCATGCCATATGTTCTTTGACATACATCAATATAAACTTGGGCTATTTTGATCCTTGGATCTGTTTACCTATAGAAATCACAATATCCCTTTGCTTATACATGAAGATTCAACATATTTTTCAAATTAATTGAACATCTCACAAATTCTTCTCCTTACATCAAGCATTGATCCAAAAGTCACTCAAACTATTTGAGTTCGTTCCCCCTAACTCTGTGTATACCACCTTGTACTTCTCAACCATGCACCATGACAAAACTCTTATTTGATCATGCACTGATAATGATGAATAAAAATATATGAACACCAAAAAATAATTTAACTCACCTTGATAACACTAAGAGATAATCCCACTAAGATATATGATCCATTGCGCTTCTTGAGCATATTTAGATCTCCACACATGATGAAGAACCACCACATAGGCTTACTAGCCTTCTATCTCAAGCCACATCAAGGACCACCAATAGAACATGATGCCACTTAAAAAATAGGAAACATGCTATAAACCAACCTAATAACTTACCTTGAAATACTCATGCCTTTCTCTTTTGGAGAAACTAAGCAAAACAATCAAATATTCATACTAGGCCTATCTAGATTCTTTGTAACCCATCCTGGAACTTGCAGAGCCCACAAATTTTAGTAGACACACCTTTAAGACCTAAAATTTCATATCTGTATCACTCTCATATTCCCCCTAAAACACACCAATTTTCATTACCTATATCATCTTATTCAACATACTCCTTTCATAAACCTTCTAGCTAATTAGGCCTCCATCCTAACAAAAACTTGAATAATTTGATAACCAAAAACCTTCAAATCTGTATGAATCTTGATTTTATAACCCATTTATCCCATTAAACCTATTAATAATCCTCATACCTAAACTCATAAAGCAAAGCACTTTTCTAGCATAGCCCAAAACTCTAAAATCTCAAAATAAACAGAGTCAACAAACCTCCTTTTGGTCAAGACCTACCTCTAAAACTTCTTACACACTTGGAGATAGCCATCACACACTTATGGACCAAGATTTTAGCCTCCATAATTTTGGAAACCCATACATCCTATAACCAATTTTAGGCCTCCTTTCCCTTAAGACAACAACTTAGAAAACTGAGAGCACTCAAAAATTCCCAGTTTGACTTCAACGTATCTTCAGACCATAAAACCACATGGAGCATGCTAAAATAAGGTCAACATATCTTTCTATGCAAAAATATCATCTTAACAACTCACAAATCCTCCTTTTCCACTTGGAAACCTTTAATCTAACACTCTGATCTGAAAACACCCATGCAAGACCACATGCTTCTTTAAACTGAGAAATGTCTTCATGAAGCAAAACAAAGACATCTCTACTTCACAAGGACCTAAAATAGAGGAGCATACTAGTCCTCATCATAAGACTGAAGAACCTTATTATTTTTTCTTTTCTTGAATAAAATAACTTGTTTGGCATCCATCTCTTCTTAGACTTCCTTAACAATACATGATGAAAACACATATTCTTGGTATATCTCTTCAACTAACACCTTCTCTTCTTTGAAAGTAGACAAAAATAGCTCTTGGTAATCATGAAGCTCCTTCTTACCTAAAAATTCTTTAACTACAACAAATAAACCATTATATTGAGATCCTTCTTTTAGATTCTCCTTGGCCTTGAATGGTATAATTGACTTGATTCTTGGATCATCCACCTTCTTCTCCATTTGGACTAATATCAATCTTCCTTGGCTCTCTTGAGACACCTCCAAAATTGAATCCTTTTTTACAGTATCTGAAGTTTGATCCTTGAACTCAATAGGACAAGCCTTCACTACTTTAGGTCTTCACATCATGTTTTGTCTTTTGATATGCTTTTTAGGAGTCTCTCCCTTCTTCAGATGACTTGATGGATTATTAAATCTACTAAGACAAAGTCTAGAAATATGACCTTTCTTATCACAAATGAAACAAATAACATCATTCATACCTTTTGATAGATTTGAAGTATGATCAATCTTTGGCCAAAAACCCCTTCTATCATAGTTCCATGAATTTCCATACTTGAATGACTTCCTTCTACATTCCTTAGCTCTATGACCATACTTATTACATTTATAACAATGACCATGGAATAAACTAGCATATCTTGAAGCATTTGGTTATCTAATAGACCTTATTGAATTGATTTCAAAGCTTACATTCTTCTTAGCTTGCTTAAGCTTTACATGTTCCTTTTATAGCTTATCCAACTTGACTAAAACAAGATCAAGATCACTCTTTAATGACTCCATTTCAACCTTGAACTATGTACACTTATAATCTTTTTTTCTCAAACTAGAACTTATAGCCTCTAACTGAAATCTAAGATATTTGATGGTTTCTTTATCCTCCTTGTCTTGTTTAGTCATGTAATCCTTCAATCTATATGTTTCTCTTCAAGAGACTTGATCAATTCTTAAAACTTATTATCATCTCTCTTGGTCTCACCTAACAAACTTCCTTCAAGAGAACTGAGTTGTGCTTTAAGACCTTTAATCACATACCTCATCTTGTGATTCCTCTTTATGAGCTCAAGTCCTAGATCTGCTTCTTCTTCCTCACTATCATAAAACACTTCTTATTATCCAATGTCATGGAAAACTTATTCATCATACATGATGTCATTTTATTTTGAACAACTTTCCTCTTTTGAAATCAAAATTGCCTTGGCATATTCTAGCTGAACCTTGAGATCATTGATAACTTTCTCATCCTCTTTGGTATCTTTCTTCAATGTACATATTTTCTCTTTAGGTGTCTTTATCATAGCCTTCTACTGTTGATTCTCTTTCTTCAACTACTTAGCCATCTTGTGCTACTTAGGATCTACTTCAAGATGTTAAGATTCATCTAAAGGACCTACTCTGATACCAATAATTAGAGGTATAAACCATTGGGGGGGGTGAATCAATGGTGTAAAAAAATACAATTCAATTTCTAAACCCTTCAAACACTTAAGCATTCAATACAACCATTCATGAAGTAATCAAGATGTTTATAGGAATAAACAAATAGATAATTTAAGATTAAACACACAACACAAGATTTATGTGTAAAACCTCTTGAGGAATAAAACCCAATCTCAATATTATAAACACATGGACTACTTATCTTATAAAATGATCACAAACATGAGACTGGTCAAGTCCTTCTAACCAAAATTTATTGAAACACCTATTTCACAAGGAGCACCTACCCCTAGGATGATCAAGTCCTTTTAACCACCTATTTGGTCAAGTCCTTCTAACCAGATTTAGTGAAACACCTATTTCATAAGGAGAGCCTACCCTTAAGATGATCAATTACTTATAACCACATTTTGGTCAAGTTATTCTGACCTAGATGTTGAGCACCCTCCCAATGCCTATGAAATGAACATCTCCTGATCATTGATTGCTTGTCAATGTGATGGAAATACAATTTATATCAACTCTTTTCAAATCTATAAAATAAATAGTACACACTTTGATCTACCTTTTAAATCAACCACCAAGCTTACATAGACATCATCTATCCTTATTTCACACTCAAGGCATCCAAAACATCCTTTTGGATCACTCTAGACCTCTTTGCTCATCCTCAATATTCAAATCTACAAGAGCATTATCCTTGACATCAAAAATATGGCCCACAGGTCATACACATATTCATTAACCTACTCTTCTCTACAACCCATCCACTGTTCATAGACCCTTTTTTTACACACACACACACACACACCTCTTCTCTCAAGTCTCTCATGTCCATAAATCATCATATTTGATTTCACCATTTATATAGACTTCATGATTAATATCTTCTAGGTCAGACTTTATACTTGACTTAACCCTTAAGACATCTTAAATATCTAAATAATATCCTCATAAATCAACCATAATAACTATAGGTCACACTTAAGCAACTATGTCTTTCAATCAGGCCTTAGTAGTCCTTATAGGTCTCATGGAGACCTATTCCCCCATTTATAACTCCATTGGGAAAATTAGAAACATAGGACCACTTAAAAATTCATATATCCACTCCACATGATCCATTCAACATCCTCAAATGATCACAATCACCAAAACACTCTTCTACTAAAGTAAAATTTGCTCAAACAATATTATGTACATATGATCACCAAGAACGAACACATAGTCAACTTCTAAGCCTTTGATCATATATAATATAAATTTTTAAATCCTCCATAATCCACATAAATGTTCCTCATTAAGTATATAACATGATACAACACTTAGTTCATCTTAAAACATCAAAATACCATCAAGAACAACTCAATTACCCTTCTCGGGTTACTTGCAAAGCATGAACACATACATAATCAAATTTGGAGCTCAATAACTTTGATTTAAAATATATTCAAACCTTTAAATAAATTTTTATGGATATACCTTTAATTATTCTACAACTTTTATTTTTACACCATGGTCAAATTATGCATATATCAAAATTTATAGTACAAAAACTACAAACTAGTCTTCCCTCACAAATTTGAATATTTGAATTCTAATAGTCATTGAGCAACTATTAAACTTCAAACACTTTACCATCATATCATGTCCTCACATTTTTTGAATAAATTTGCATCATTGATCTTCCTTTAAATTTTCTTAGTCTTTACCTTTGCTCACTATTAAACTTCAAACATGTTGACCTCATCTCATGCACCCTTGAAATATTGACCAAATACATACCATTGATCTTTGTGGATTAATCAGGTCTTTATCTTATAGTTATCAACATTTATCTAAGATATAAGATCCCATGATTATGCCACTTGGTATCACCATATGACTTCTACACATTTTACTCTTTGACTTTAATGCATGTCATTAATCTTCTAACTACATGATCATACACTCATCATTGATCTTCTATCTAAGCTCAATGAATACAACACATGTCACTAGCACATTCATTCTTTCACATATTGAATTTCAAATACACCATTGGATCAATATCTATGATTTAACACATACAATTATATCTACTAACTATATGAATTTATACTTTAACATATTTTATCTCGATGGTCTCTGGCTCATCACAGTCTGCAAGTGCAACTTTGAAGATTTATATCTCGAGCTAGAAGACACTTCAGGACTCCAAATATTTAGGGTACATTATTAGAACTATATAAAACATCAACATTAAAAAAATTTCTAACTATTTAATTTATAAGTACCTAAAATACATTCATAAACTTTCTTAATCATACATGTTTGCATGATGTGCAGTTACAGTCTAAAAAAACATTGCAAACTGCCTGGGAGGCCAACTTTGCATAGTTATATCTTTTTCTCCACTAAACCACATGACCTGAAATTTTTACCAAATAAACTTGGGACTATTTTTATCACATAAATATAACCAAATCCCCATGAATCATCCATACATAGGAATGGTGATGTTATCAAACTACCTACTTAGATTTTTTATCACAAAACCAACTATGCCAAGATGAACACAATGAATAATTGGATGAACACCATGCTTTCCCATAAGAAATTAGGCACTATTTAAACCCCATAGGACCTTTGAAACATTATCTCATCATATATAAAAATCATCAACTTCCTATCCAATCATATATCAAAGATCCATGCTTACATACTAGGCTACCAAGCCTATGCCAACACATTGTTCACATGCTTGTCTTCTCTCCTTGACCTAAAGCCACATCAACATGTTAGATACAATATGATAAGCCTCAAATAATAATTACCTTATCTCATATGCATCCAAATCCTACCTTGCATAACTTTAATCTTAAACTCATCATCATCATGACATCACCACTTTATCATTACCTATGCCATTAATGCACACTTGACATCAATGATAACACTTGACAACATATAGTTACAAGAATAGGGTATGTGTATCCCATTTAGTTAATAATATATTTTATTCCACTCATAATACCATAGAAAAATCAATTCCTATAGATTCAAAATGGTTCACACACTCATCACCCACCCTTAAAAATGTCACCATCCTTGGGGCCTTAAAATAAATGAGGATAATGTTGTTGGAAAAGGTTTTCATCTTCCCAGGTATCACTCTTTTTTCTCAGTTGATCCCATTAGGACAATACTTGTTATAGTTTTATTTTTTGTAACTCGATGCTGCATTGAGCTATAACCTTGATGGGATAAAGTTGAATTGTTCTTTTGTCCTCCACCTGAAGACTATCCCAATTTAAAACATCTAAAGGATCTGAAACATATTTCATTAGCAATGCTACATGAAAAACATCATGGATTGTAGATATAGAAGGAGGAATAACAAGACAAAATGCCACCAGGATAACATTTTCCACTATGTCAAAAGTTCCAATATATCATGGTGCTAATTTAGTAGTTTTTCCAAACTTAACTGAGATTTTCTTAGGTCTTACTCTTAGAAATACTTTTTTCTAAAACTTAAAATTATCTATGCAATATTTTTAACTATGCATAGATATTTTTCATATCATAGGTAACCTTTAATATTCATCTTATAATAACCATTTTTTCATCTTACTCTTGAAAAAATTATCGGCTTGAAAACACACAATTTTCCAAGTTGTTTTAACCCAAAGGAGTTCTACATTTTTACCCATATAAGGCTTAAAATAGTGCCATCTTGATTACTGAATGGTAGTTATTATTTTGAAAAAAATATACAAAGTGGAGGAAAGCTTCCCACTTGTATTTTTGATCTATGACATACATTCACAACATCTCCTCAACAATCATATTCAACCTCTCAATATGTCCATCTATTTTTAGATGATAAGTTGGACTAAAATTTAGCTTTGTACTAAAAACATTCATCATATTTTGCCAAAATTGAGAAGTGAAAAATTTATCTCTATCTGATATGATCACTTCTGGTACACTATGAAGATGTAACACTTCATTTACAAATATTTTGGAAAGGATGGAAACATCATTCATGATGTTGTTAGCAATGAAGTGAGCCAATTTAGTGATTTTGTCAATCACAACCAAGATTGAAAGAAAGAACATTCTTGGGAGCTGGCCACTTATAAATACCTAGAAGGCCTCTCACCTCAAGTGTATTCTTGGGAGATATCCACTCATTAATGGTTACAACATTTGTAGGATCTACCTTAAGTCCTTCCTTATAAATCACATGTCATAAGTAATGAATTTCGATTGAAATAAATAAAACTTGGATAACTTTCCATATTTATGTTGTCTCAAACATTATAGTTCCAACCTTAAGTGTTTCTCATTCTTATTCTCAATCCAATAATATATTAGAATGTCATCTAAAAATACCAACACAAATTTGTCAATAAAATCTTGAAATACATTATTCATTTAATTCATAAATGTTGTAGGAGCAGTTATTAATCCAAAGGGCATGACCACAAATTCATAGTTTTTATATCTAGTTCTAAATGTAGTCTTATGGAAATATTCATATTTTATGTAGAGTTGATGGTACCCGATCAAATATCTATCTTTACAAATACAACTGTTTCCTTCATTTGATAAAAAATGACATATATGTGAAGAATATGATACTTATTCTTGATTGTGACCTTATTGAGCATTCTATATTCAATTCATAATCTAAGCATCCCATGCTTCTTATTAACAAACACTATTGGAATTCCCCAAAGTGACATAGTAGGATGTATCATTCCATAATCTAACAACCCTTGAATTTGAACCTTCAGATCTCTTGAATCAGCCACATTCATCTAATAAGGTGATTTAGATGAAGGTGTTATTCTAGGTATTACATCTATCAAAAAATTAAATATCCTTTTTGGAAGCAAACCTGGCAACTCTTCTATAAAAACATCTACAAATTATTTCAAAATTGGGTAATATTAGAGTATGGTGATTATTTCTTCAAATATCTCATTCAACTTGAGAGCATACAACTAACATCCTTGTATGATAGACTTTTTAAATTGTATGGCTTAAAATATATATGGACTTGAAGGGTTTTTGATTCCTTGAATAACTATAAGATTTACTTCATCATCCAAACATTTAACTCTTTTTTTTTAGTAGTACAACTTAGGTTGATGTTCTTGTAACCAATATATGTCTATGATAATGTCATGGGACCCTAAAGGATCAAGGAATAATTTTAGACTGGTCTTAAAATCTCCCAAGTTCATCTTATCTTTCTCCAAACATTTAATAATATCCACCTTCCTCCTAGTGCCAAACTCTAATTTCCATCATTCTCTGAGTATATTTGGTTTTATTTTATATTTCAAGCTATTTTTTGCTCCTAAATCAATTAAAATAGAGGAAACATATAGAAATTATACCTATTATCTCAATAGGTGTTGACTAAAATTCAACATTTCTATTGTCTACAGCTACGTAGACCTTGATATTATCCTTCAACTTAGGATAGTCCATATGGTAATGGTTGTCACTACATTCTTATCAAGTTACAACAATATTAGTTAGGAGGGGAATCGTGTTTACTCTCATGGCTGGTCCATGAAAGTTATGTTGTTTATTGTTTATAACATCCTTCTTTACAAAATAATGTGAATTGGATAAATTTTTATTCTAAATTTTATTTCTAGAATTATTACTCTTCCCAGTAGACTTTTTGGAGCCATTCTTCTTGAAATTACTACTTATTTGAGGTATTGATGACTTAGACTTTCCTTTCTGTCAACAATTCTAACATTCTTGTTTTTCCCTTTAGTGAGACTTCTCTATCATAACCCCAAATTTTCCAAAAAAAAATCAAACTTATAAAAACACCATTTGCCAATGAAAACTAGTTCCAGGATCAAAAAAATATTTTATTAACTAGTTTCAATCATTTTTATACAACTTACACATCTTTAAGATGCAAAGAATTTTGTAAGAGATCAATTCTATATATATTTTAAACTCCATGTTAGTGACGAGTGTTGAAAACCACTAAAAATCCTAAAATAATACTCATCCTTCAACACACACTAAGGAAATAATGTATATAACATATTAAAACCCTACACATGTGCATTGATTCCTTGTAATTGATTTGATTATTATGGGGAAAGGCTAATTGATTTAGCTGATCCCAATAATGATAAAAAAATGGGGCACAAGTCTCATACCAAATAAGATCATCAAGTATTAAATACAAATATGCATCTAATTGATAAATCATTTAATATATCTACATACCTGAGATAAGATTATGAGCTCACTATACAATAAATATGAGTTAACTCATTAATATCCATGCCTGAGACACTTGGATGGTTTCCAGTCATATCTCTCATATAATATGCCCTTGCCTAGTCTTTAAGTGATTACTTTAACACTAAACACTATCAATTTAATCAATGTAAAAAATAGGTTCAATTTACTCATTAAATAAATATAAATCATACCCGTAACTATCATTTTTATTCATGACCATTTCTACCCCTAGTTATATATACTCAGAGAATAGTTCTTGATTACCATATTATCATAGGATCCTCACTTACATCATTATCTACATTAATAATTGCATATAAGTGATAAGAGTATAAACTAATAATCCATTCATTAACTTATAGCATTCTTAAATTTTCCATTTAATGCATTTACACCATTATTTAGACCAATTGTATTTGATCCATTCAAGAAAATAGGATTTCATTTAAGTATACCTATATGCATTTATATGTGCTCAAACACAGAGATATATAGATACGTATATATATCTATATACATACTTATCTACATATACATATACATTCATATATACATGTGTGTGTGTGTGTGTGTGTGTGTGTGTGTGTGAATCTAGATAAGAAATGGTTCTAAAATTTTATATATATATAGATATATATATACACACACACATTTTAGACATTTATCTAAATTATACATTGAGTAACTTTATGAATCCACAAAGGCACATATAACTACTTTATGGTTTCCACATTATTGCACTTAATTTACAATTTACGTAACCTAAATATATTAAGTAACAATTATGAGTTACAATTTTAATTAAAATAGATTTAAAACATCTTGCATTCTCATAAATATGAAACATATTAAGATAAAAAAATCTATTAACAATGGAAATTATTTTGATTCTTAATTCAAATAGATTCAACACTTCCATTTTGAGTTTTATGCAATGGGTACACACACACTCACACACACACACACACACACACACACACACACACACACACACACACATAAATGTATACATATATGTACACATATACATATATGTTTGCATATATTTATATGTATAGGTATATGTATGTATGTATATATGTATTCATGTATGTATGTAACACACACATGTATTATGATATAGACACACACACACACACACGTGTGTGTGTGTGTGTGTGTGTGTGTACTCAAGAAAAGACAACATAAATAGTTGTACACCAAATAAGTATTATATTATACACATAAGTCATAATAAATACAACCCAAGTTTTCCCATGTTATTTTTATTTAACACTACAACATGAACACCTACAGTTACTCTACATTTGAATGTTCATATAGATTTAAAAACATGAAATACAACATAAATAACAATCATTGATCAGTTTTAACCTAATACTATTTCTTTATTTCTTATTCCCTTACACCTTATAGACCCCAAGGCTCTACAAAACAAACATGAAGAGCCATTTTATTATACCTCTACACATAATGGATTTGAAGTCCCAAATCATTTATATACCTTTGCCTAGGATTATGAAAGTGTGTTTAATAATTAACACAAGTAATATTGACAATAATAGTCATATGAATCACTGCAATGATATACTCTAGAGACATGGATTAACAAGAAATCCATTCACAATTATTTCAATGATAAATAAAACTTATCCAAGTTTGGCATAGAGAAACAATATTCCTTCAACATAATTCACTAATGACATTTGATAGTGTAATTAAGCATTAAAATTGTATAGATATGTAAATGATCAAATCTCCATTTTATAAGAGATGTATTCCAATTTACAACTATGAAGAGAATAATGAATCATTCAATATGATATTATACTCTTAATACATCATATTAACTACATAAATTCTCTATTGGAACCCAATATACATTTTGTAACATTATTTTTATGGTCACACAATGCCATACATATATTTTTGTAAACAAACTGTAAATCACGAAAGTATTCATGATTAAAACTAACTTGCAAACCAACAAAATGAGCCAAACAACCAAGGTATGTCTAATTACACCAATGCATAGAAAATAAAAATAATTGATAGTCCTTTTCAAACATAATAATTATTTATATTTCAATAGGAAAGTGATCCACATGGAATAATGAAGTACATAGTCTTACATAACTGAGATATGTAAAGCTAATACAAATTATATGCCACAAATCTTTCTTAATTAAAATTGCAGTTAATTGAAAACATAATAAATAATGTACAACCATCAATGAATGTATAATATATATCATTATAATGAACATCACATAATGTAATCACCTTTGTAGATAACACAAATGGTCTAGATTCTTGAAGATCATTTCCAGACCCTATAATCATTTATCCATAATTAAAACAAAAATGATACAAATACAAATTAATAATTAAAATATGTACCCTAAAGGTTTCATAAAATCATATAATACTACAGAAACCTCATTTAGTTTTCATAGAGTTCATATAATATTTTAAAGGCATACACCAGGTCAATAAACCAAACATAATATTCAATGCAGGATTAATTTCATAATGAATACACAATTTTAAGAATCATTTAAAAACACTTTTACTAGTAGAGCCTCAAGAGCATGAAGTATTTTACACAATTTTTTCCATAGATAAGATATTACAATAAAAAACCCATCCCCATGATATATATAAGCCTAAAAATAGATAAGTTTCCTTATCTACCCCAACCACTAGTTGGAGATGGAAGAAAGAACCCATAAACAAAACTATGAAACTAAAATAAGTGCCATAGTGATGTAACCGTGGCTAGCCAGTTATAGATATGAAAACTCAACCTAGTCTTATACCCAAATAGGATTCACATTGATAGTTATGAAACATACTAAAAAAATCACCCAAAATGGGGTTTAACTTAAAATAAGAATGAAATATAAAAATAATCATTCTCATAACATGACCAAATAACTTACAAGCAATTGCATTATATTTTCTAGTGTACCTATTACTATATGAGGGTGATACAATTGGCAGTCTAAACCTTCTAGTATCCTCCACTGAGTGTAAATCCATAAACTATTTCTAGGCCTATTTAGGAATTTCTATTTCCAAGACACACATAATGTTTATATTCAAATAATACAACACCCATTGTCTTGCTACAACTAAAACAAAGCTAAGAATCACTTACTTATTTTATTCAAATAAATGATACCAAGAAAATCTTGACTAGCACATATTATCCTTTCTTATTTTACCTTTTTTTTTCCTTATTTATCCACCATATTCTCTCCTTTATTCTTATTCCTAATATCTCATGGAAGTGGTAGTTACATTACATAAAACCCCAAGTTTTATTGAATGAAACTCCCACTCTTCCACTTCCATTATTGCATGCAAACTCTACATTTCAACCTAGTGCCATTACAAACTTTTAGTTTTGAAACTCTAGCCTTGTGCATGTATCTATGAAAAAAATAAATTGAGATCTTTTCCAAATAATGATAACCCTAATCTTGTCCCAAAATCAACCAAAAACATTGTTACCATGGTTACCATAACCCACCTTTTTCCTTTTTACCATGGTCTTGAAACTTCCAAGACAAGTCTAATGACCCAACTGAGTCATTAAACCTCACCATGGTCAACATAGCTACCAAGGTCAACACTTATGACAAAAAGTTAAAAATCAAGATAATAATTAGGTAGTCTTGGGACACAAAAAACTTTAACAATAAAATCATGACTTAAGTTATTTTTTTCCATGGCCTTTCCATTATTTAAAGATAATGATTTAAAACCTTAGTTCATATCCACTATGCCCCTTGAAAACTTTAATAGTATAAAAAATATACATTCATTATTTTAAATTAAATTCATTATTTTAATTCTTTATCCAATATTGGACTTTGAGCATTATCATGTTGGCCATGTCTTTCCTAGTATCACAATGTATGTGCATAATAAACCATAACAGGTCTTAACTATGAAACTTAAAAACATGTCAAGGGTATCATGACTTTCAATAACCTCTCAAATGCATAATGGTGCTTATAATTAATCATATTATTTAATTATTTAAAATTTACTTAACTAAAATTAATGACATATAAGACAATCAACCAATATAAAATCAACAGGTGGAAAATTTCCATACATAAAAGACCCATGCAATCACCATTATAAAATAATCAATTAAAAGACTCATCTTGAAGAAAAACATATATTATTACATCACTTTTGTGGTTACCTTGTGTAACACACCTTTTTTTATTGGATCTACATATTTCATATCCAACCTATGTTTATCTATAGTGTACCTATAGTCAAACCAATGTAGACATCAATAGTATCTAGTCATAATCAACAACACAAGATAATATCATATAATCATATAAAATGATACATTAATGATAATAGTTCAACTAAATTAGTAAATAATATTATGCAAATCACATGATGTCTGTAATAAATGTTTACATAATCATAATAATGTCAAAATAGTCCTAATAATTAGTCAAAATGAATGTGTTAGGTAGGTGTGGTCATAAAATCCACTTTCCCTTAAGAATGGAACCATCCTCAGGGCCTTAAAATAAATGAAGATAATGATTCTAAAAAATATTTTCATCTTCTTAGGTAGCACTCCTTTCTCCCATTTAATTGTTGAGTGTGGAGGCCTTTAGGGCTATCACATGACCATGATGGTACATTTTCGAGGCTTAGAGAGCTCCAAGGATGTGGGGAACACATTTTGCATTTACTCCTCATGTGTGTGAATATTATTAAATGCTTATTTAATAATTTTCATGTTGACTTCTATGTTTATTGGAAGTGGGATTGATTTCCTTATTTTAGGGAATTAATTGTTAAATATGTAATTTCCATAGGAGAAGAAAATTATTAAATGTTTTATTTAATAATTTTTATGATGTATTATGGAAGTGGGATTGACTTCCTTATCTCAAGGAGTTGATTGTTATCTCTTTGCATTGGAAGTTGTGCCTTTTGGAGGAGGATGGTGTATTCCTTCTAGGTGAGGCTTGTTGATAAGTATGATGAGGTGGAAATGGCATGTTACTTTGTGGATAAGGCTATATTGGATAAGGATAGTGTGTATCTCCTTATTTGATGGGTTTTCTCCTCATTTATTATATATACAGGTGGAGATGAGACTTTAAGAGATAAGAGATTATAAATTTTTCATATGACAGGACATGATATATGAGATATTTTTATAGGGTGTGGTAAAGTAGCTTGTGGATGTTTATTTTATATAGGTAAAAGTGTGGTAGAGAATTTATGGATTATTGTTGACAAATTTTAGATTTGGATCAGCAATTTAGAGAATTCATTTGTGAATTCTGGAGGAGATATTATATCTTTGAGAGAGGTTCTTTATAATCTTATTTTTTTACAAATTTTATTAAGGACTTTCTTAGTGGATATAGCCCATATTGGGTGAACCATGGTATATTTGTGTTATGTGTTATTTTTGGTTTTGTTCTCTCCATTTATGCTTTCATTTAATTGTGATTTAAGGAATTATTTCTGTGATGCATGTTAGTGCATAATTAAATATGATTTTCATACATTTAAAATCTGGTTATGTGATTTGATGGTGATTTTAATCTATTTTAAATTCTTTTAATTCCTAACAACTAGTATCAGAGCCATTGGTTGTGTTTTTTTGAAGTGGTAAATCATAGGAAAGGTTATTATCTTAAGTGGGAGCTATGGGAGAAGAGATCAGATTTAGAGTTGAGAAGTTTGATGGTAAGAATTTTGGTTTATGAAAAATGTAGATGGAAGACTACCTGTATCAAAAGGAGATTCATCTCCCCTTGGAGGGGAAAGTAGAACAACCTATATGTATGAGTGATGTGGATTGGTCATTGCTTGATAGGAAGGCATTGGGAGCCATATGTTTATTTTTTGCATCTTCTGTTGCATTTAAAATTTTTGATGAGAAAACTACTAAGTATCTCATGGATAAACTTGGGAAGTTGTATGAGAAACCCTCTACTTCTAATAAGATTTTTCTTACAAAAATATTATTTAACATGAAAATGTCTAAAAATGGTTCAATTAATAATCATCTAAATGATTTTAATATGATTTTAAGTATGCTAACTTCTATTGGAATTAATTTTTATGATTAAGTTAGAGCTTTGATAATTTTATGTTCTTTACATAATAGTTGAGATAGTTTGGTTATGGATGTGAGTAATACAATCCCTACCAAGGGAAGCTTAAATTTTGAGGATGTTGTAGGTGTGACTCTTAGTGAGGAAATGCAAATGAAAAGCACTGGTGAATCATCTTTAGGTAATTATTTGTCTATTTATAATAGAGGGAGGCAAAAATAAAAGATCAAAGACAACTGTGGAAAGTCAAAAGGTAGATCTAAATCCAAATCTAGATCCAAGATGATATGCTAGCATTATGGGAAGAGTGGACACTCAAATAAGAATTGTTGCTCACTTTGGGATAAGAATTACAAGAAAGAGTAAATGAATGAGTTAAATGTGACATCAAGTAAATCATGTCAGGATGCCTTAATTCTTTCTATGGATAGTTTTTTTTGAGTCTCGGGCATTAGATTCAAGGGCTTCTTTTCATGCCACCCTGGATAGGCATTATTTGATTGATTATGTTCAAGAGAATCTAGGGCATGTTATCTTGGTGATGATGAACCATGTGAGATAGTAGGGAAAGGTTATGTTTAAGTTAAAATGTAGAATGGGAACACATGGCTACTTAAATATGTTAGACATGTGCCTATGTTGAGATGAAATTTGGTTTTAGTTGGGCAATTAGGTAGTGAGGGATGTTTGATTATGTTTATTGTAGATTATTGGAAAGTTACCAAAGGTGATATTGTGATTTAGAGAGGAAAAAAAGTTGGTACTTTATATTTGACTAGTAGTGTTAATTCTTTTGATTTAGTTGCTATAGATAGAGATGAAACTATGTGGCACACAAGCTCAGTCATATGAGCCATAAGGGCATAGAGATCTTAAAAGAGAGTTGCCTAGACTAAAAGACATAGATCTAGAATTATGTGAGAATTGTGTGTATGGGAAACAAAATCAGGTTAAGTTCCTAAAAGTTAGACCCACAAAGAAAAATCACAAGTTAGAGTTGGTACATTTAGATGTATGGGGACCAACTCAAGTATCTTCTATTGGTGGTTCCAGTTATTAAGTTACTTTTATTGATGATGCAGCTAGAAAAGTTTGGGTTTATTGTATTAAAAATAAATTTGATGTATTTGACACTCTTAAGAAGTGGAAAGCCTTAGTTGATAATGAAACAAGTCTCAAGTTGAAATGTCTTAGATCAAATAATGGAGGTGAATATTATAGTAATGTTTTCTTTGATTATTATTCTAATAATGGAATCCATAGGCAAAAGATGGGTCTAGAAACTCCTTAGTAGAATGGGTTATCTAAAAGGATGAACATAACAATAATAGAATGTGTTAGGAGCATGAGGTTACATGTAGGGTTACATTTATAGTTTTGGGTAGAAGTAGTTAACATGACATTATATCTGATTAAAAGAGGACCTTTTATGCCTTTGGATGGAAGCATTCCTGAAAAAAATTGGTCTAGT
Source organism: Torreya grandis (assembly GCA_037957365.1). Taxonomy (NCBI): domain Eukaryota; kingdom Viridiplantae; phylum Streptophyta; class Pinopsida; order Cupressales; family Taxaceae; genus Torreya; species Torreya grandis. The sequence continues at coordinate 679,437 of JARHVA010003811.1, read as the reverse complement.
AAGAATATTGATTATTCTTTTCTTAGAGTCTTTAGATGTGAGGCTTTTGCTCTCATTAAGAAAGAGGATAGGAATAAGTTAGAGGCTAAATTAGAGAAATGCACATTTGTTGGTTATGGTGAGGTTGACTTTGGTTTCCATTTATGGAGCATTAAAGATAAGAAAATATTTAGGTCTAGAGATGTAGTCTTTAATGAAAAAGTCATATATAAGGATCAGTTGTAGGAACATGATTAGGAACAAAAAGAGTGAATAGTATTGGATGACATTACGGATGGAAAAGTATCTAATGATTTAGTTCAAGAAAATTTTACAAAAGGACCCAAAATTCCTATGGTAAGAAGGTCCTCTAGGGTAATAAGAGCACTTGAATGTTTTTCTCCTTCTTTGAATTATTTGTGAGTCACTGACAATAGAGAACCAAAGTTTTATGAGGAAGTAATGTAGGTATATTCCATGATGAAATGGGAACAATCCATGGATGAGGAGCATAAATCTCTCATGGAGAACCAAATGTGGGATTTGGTAAGGCTACCTAAGGGCAAGAGTGCATTCCCAAACAAGTAGATCTACAGAATAAAAGATGAGGATGAAGGGAGAAAAAAGTATAAGGCCGGGATGGTGGTCAAGGGGTTTGCACAAAAATTAGGTATTGCTTTTGATGATATTTTTTATCCTATTGTAAAAATGACTTCTATTAGGATTGTTCTTAGTTTAGTTTCAGTTGAGGATTTGCAGTTAGAACAATTAGATGTCAAAATTACTATTCTTCATGGTGATTTGGATGAAGAGTTGTATATGAAGAAACCATAAGGATATGAGGTCAAAGGGAAGGAGAACTATATGTGTAGAATATATAAGAGCTTGTATGGAATGAAAGAAGCTCTACATCAATGGTATAATAAATTTGATTTTTTTATGTTGAAACAAGAAGATCAAAGAAGTAATTCTAACCATTATGTGTACATCAAACATTTTGATGTTGGTTCCTTTATTATTTTATGTTTTTATGTTGATGAAATTTTAGTTTCAATAAATAACATACAACATATTTATATACTCAAGAAATAGCTTAGTGACTTATTTTCTATGACGGATTTGGGTGCTACAAATCAAATCCTTGGTATGAGGATTACTCATGATAGGAAGGAGAGGAAGCTGATCTTATCCCAATCAAAGTATGTGAAGAAAGTCTTGGAAAGGTTTAGTATGTTAGATGATTAATCTATTGGTACTCCTTTGGTAAGCCACTTGAGATTATCAAAGGAGCAGTGTCCCAAGATGGAAGCTAAAAATCTTAAGATGTCTAAGGTACCTTACTCATCGATAGTTGGTAGCTTGATGTATTCTATGGTTTATACTAGGCCAGATATTTCCCAAGAAATGGGAGTTGTGAATAGGTATATGATTGATCCTAGTTATGAGCATTGATAAGAAGTGAAATGGATTCTTCAGTATTTGAGATGAACCATGGATATTGCATTATGTTATGGTGGATCAAATACCACTTTGTGTGGTTATGTGGACTCAAATATGGAAGGGGATATTGATAGTAGGAGAAGTATGATAGGTTATATATTTACTATTAGAGATACAATGGTTAGTTGGATCTCTAGGATATATAAGGTTATGGTTTTGTCAACCATAAAGGTAGAGTATGTTGCTACCATAGAGGCTAGAATGGAGATGATATGGATAAAAGAGTTTTTTTGAGAGTTAGGGCATGAGCAGGAGGTTGGGAGACTACATAGTGATAGTCAGAGTGATATTCATTTGGTAAAGAACTTCTCTTTCCACTCGAGGATGAAACACATTTAGTAACATTATCACTTCATTAGGATAGCTTTGGAGAACTTGGTGAAGCTAGAGAAGATTCATACTAGCTAGAATCTTATGGATATGATGACCAAGGTGGTCACATTAGACAAGTTGAGACTATGTTCAGATTTAGTTGGTCTTAGTGATCATGGAGCAGTGATAGATTCTATTTAGGAGAATCAATCTCCAAATGGGAGATTTTTGAGTGTGGAGCCCTTTCGGGCTATAACATGACCATGATGGTATGTTTTGGGGGCTTACAGAGCTCCAAGGATGTGGGGAGTGCATTTTTAATTTACTCTTCATGTGTGTGAATATTATTAAATGCTTGTTTAATAATTTTCATGCTGACTTCCATGTTTATTAGAAGTGGAATTAATTTCCTTGTTTTATGGAATTAATTTTTAACTATTAAATTTCCATAGGAGCAAAAAATTATTAGATGTTTTATTTAATAATTTATATGATGTATTATGGAATTGGGATTGACTTCCTTATCTCAAGGAGTTGATTGTTATCTATTTTCATTGAAATTTGTGCCTTTTGGAGGAGGATGGTGTGTTCCTTCTTGGTGAGGATTTTTGATAACCATGATGAGGTGGAAATGACATGTTCCTTTGTGGATGAGGCTATCTTGGATAAGGATAGTGTGTATCTCCTTATTTTATGGGTTTTCTCCTCATTTATTATATATACAAGTGGAGATGAGACTTTAAGAGATAAGAGATAACAGGTTTTGCATGTGATAGAACATGATATGTGAGATATTTTTGTAGGGTGTGGTATAGTAGCTTGTGGATGTTTGTTTTATATAGGTATAAGTGTGGTAGAGAATTTTTGGATTATTGTTGATAGATTTTAGATTTGGATCAACAATTCAAAGAAATCATTTGTGAATTCTGTGAGAGGTTCTTTTTAATCTTGTTTTGTTACATATTTTATTGAGGACTTTCATGGTGGATGTAGCCCACATTGGGTGAACCATAGTATATCTATGTTAAGTTTTATTATTGGTTTTGTTCTCTCCATTTATGCTTTCATTTAATTATGATTTGAGGAATTATTTCCATGATGCATGTTAGCGCATAATTAAATTTGTTTTTCATACATTTAAAATCTGGTTATGTGATTTTATGATGATTTTAATCTGGTTTAAATTATTTTAATTCCTAACATTAATCGTATTGGACCAAAAATTGTTACAATTTTCTTTTTCTTATATCAATGTTATGATGAACCATAATCTTGATAGGCTCTAGTTGAATTATTTCATTATCCTCCACCTAAATATTATCCTAATTTAAAACATGTGAGGGTTTTGAAACATATTTCCTTAGCAATACTACATGAAAAACATCATGGATTCTAGACAAATGAGGAAGATCATGTGATAAGAATGTGATTTTGGGCTCATTTTAACCCTAATTGACATCATTTAACCAAGAATTAAGTTCATAGGGATGAATTTGGCCCAAATTACATCACTAATTTCCCTAATTGGCCATTTGGCTCAATCTATGATAACATCAGGGCTAATTGAGTCAAAATCATATTGTGTAGTCATAAATAGGTTGAATAAGCTCAAATTGTCCCCAATTGCCTTTATAATTAGACCCTAAACCCTAAACCATATACCTTAAAAAATATTCCCTAAGCTTTAAACCTTAAATCATAAACCCTAAACCAATCAATTTAACTCAAATTAACATCTTTTATAGTAAGAATTAGGTTCACAAGGCTCAATCTAGCCCAAATCACATAACTGATTACTCCAATTAACTAATTGGCTCAATTTTTAATGACATTGGGGTCAAATAAGCCCAAAATCATATTTTTTAGTCAAAAATAGGTCTAATGAGCTCAAATCGACCCCAATTACCATCATGATTGGATCCTATACCCTAAAACCTAATCCTTATACCCTATACCCTAATCACTAAAACATAAACCATAAATCATAAACCCTAAATCAATTGATTTAGCCCTAATTAACATCCTTTAGAGTAATAATTATTTTCATAGGGCTCAATTTAGCCTAAATCACATCACTTATTTCCCCAATTTACTAATTAGCTCAACTTATGATGACATTATCCCAAAAATCATATTCTATAGTCGAAAGTAGCTTTAATGAGCTCAAATTACCCCAATTGCCTTCATGATTAGAACCTACACCCTAAATTGTATACTTTAAACCCTAAGCCCTAAGCCCTAAACCCTAAATCATAAAATCTTTAAACCCTAAACCAATTACTTTATCCCAGATTAACATCATTTAGACTAAGAATTAGGTTCATAAGGCTCAATCTAGCCAAAATCACATTAATAATTGCCCTAATTGACTAATTGAATCAATTTGTGATGACATGGGGGCTAATTCCCTCATTTTATATATAAAGGTATGTCTCAAGTTTACTTACAAGATTAAAGGACATAAATATGCTATTAGTGTTCATATCCTTTTTTTTTACTATTTCCCTTGGTTGTGTTAGGTTTTTTAGATTTTATATATTTTATTTTAACAACACTATTTCATTTTATTTGCTATATGCCACCTCAAAAATTTATATCTCTTCATTTAATAAGAAGTTTAGGCTTAGTGGTAATCATATTGAGCATACTCATATTCCTTCTATTTGAGCTTATAATATGGACAATGGCCCAGTTACAACCCCCCTAATATATCCATCACACCTTGATTATGTGGGCTTCAATGATAATACATCTAAATATGAGCAATACATTCAAGATCAAAATGACAAAAAATATGGGAATTAAGACACACCACCCACTTAATAATGAAAATATTATAGTCAATAAGGATGAGATTTTATAAATTTTTAGAGATAGACTTCAAGAACAACCCCATGATCATGTATAGATTCTATAAAACATAATAAAAATAAAGAACAAATATAATAATGGTCATTGATAATTGTTGATTATTATTAAAATAGGGATAAATTAACTTATAAAAAACCATGATAAATTTATGCCTCTTAATGAAATCTACCACGAAACCACAAGTCACAAAATCACATTTAAATGGAAGGTTTACCATCACAAACCATTGGGAAATAATTAATTTCAATTATTTGTCCATGAATAACCTTGGATTGGTGCCTCGTGATTATTATATAATCTCAAATTAATTTTAAATCCATTTTAAACATAATACCTATGAAAATTGAACATCCATAGCTCTATATTCCCTTAACACTTGAATCTAAAAATTCCATCATCAAGTCTATAAAGCTATTGTAATGGAGGCTCCCAGTTAGAGTCAAACACCCTCTTCATTCTCATTAAAAAAAAACCATGAATATAAGGACAAAACTTTTGATTAGTTATCTAGACATGGGTAATTCATCTTTACACATCTATTTATGAGAACATGGCCCAAGTATGAGGGTATCAGGTGGGACTATGTTTTAATAATGGTCTATTTTACACATTATAAGAATAATATTGAATTCTTAATTGATAATATTATTAATATTTTATACTTGTCTATAATATGCATGTGCCGATGATATGTAAGGATACAAGAATTTTATTAGTTAAGAAATAAATTCAAAGTTCCAAAGAACAAAAGTATTCAACAACATGACTTTTCACGATGATGCCACATGTCTTGATCTCACATTTCCTTTGCAATTTTTGAAATTGGTAATAATGAGAACAAAAATATAAAATGATGTGACTTTTCATGATGATACCACATGTCATAATCTTTCAATTTGGTGCCTTCACAAGTTTTTAGGTAAATAAAGGATGAAAATAAATGTTTACGATAATGTAATTCTATGCAATGATACCACATGGATCACATTATCACTAATTTAAATCATAAAATGTACTGATCAAAATTTAATATTAATTTATTTAGAATATTGTGATGGTCCACCATATGGCACTTGTAACTTTATATAATGGAAATGTAACTTTATATAAGGGACATGTAACTTTCATAGCTCTTATGTAATTTCAATTATCCAATATGAAATTTATCATAATGGTGTCCTCAACTCAAGTTGAAACTCCATCTTAGTTGACTATTAAACTATCAAGATTCACCTAAAAAAAGTAGTTGACTCTTTTATTGGAACTTAATGATGTGTAATCAATTAATCACATAAAATAATACTATGTTGATAGATTTTAGTTAGTATTCATGGATCATTAAAAAATACACTAATTATATATTAGATCATGCTCAAAATTAGAGTTTAAGCTAAGATTATAATAAAAATATATGTTTTTTTAATGATTCTTCCTTCGACTATTAAAATAATATTACTATTTAAAGGTAAATGTTGATTAAATAATAGTCATAAAAAAATTCAAAACATGTTTAAGTGGCTTGGTTGTGTCCACCCCCATCTAGGTTCAAATCTTGCATGGCATGTGAGGTCATTGTGGTCATTGAAGACATCAGTGATTTAGGTGACTTTGGTGATGTCATTGACATTGACAATTTTGGTGATTATGGGGATATAGTCCTTATGTTTATGTCCCTAACTATTTAATAGCTCCAGTCATGATACTACCCCTTCCATTTTATATCTCTAGATTCTGTAAAAGTGCTTTCTCATATCTAATAAAAAAGAAAATAATTTTGGATAGGGTCCCAAATTTGAAAGGAATTTTAAGGGATTTCATGTAAGAGTTAAATTTGATGGCAAACCTTGGCTAGAATATGGAAAATACTAGGACATAATATCCAGATCAAAGTAATATCCATGTTATGAATAACATTGCCACATAACACAGTATGCAAAATACTAAGACATGACATAACAAAAATGCTATTGTATGCCATTAAGAGAAAATATTAGTTGTTAGACTAGGGGAATATATGGTTGGGGGTCATGTAAGGTAGACCTTGAGGCATGCAGTTCATTAGAGTTAAAGTATGAACTAGATTAGGGATCACATACAGGGCTCCTAGGATAGGATTCATTAGAGGTGTATTATGTTGAAAGGATTGGTTAATTTTTTATAATATTATATATACAAATGAAATAGTGGAGATGCCATGACTTGAATGGATACCTCCATATGCATATGTAACACATGTAATAGTATAGGGTAGATATAATATTAGAGTACCACACATTACAAACAAGTCATAATATCCATATATATAATTATGTGAAGTATATGTTCTAATAAAATAAATATTGATAGGTGAGATCCACACTTTCTTGGAATTTCAGAGAAGTGATTATAAATTGAGGAACAAGTAGATATTCAATATGTTTACTTCTCCAAACAACATAACTTATTTTATAAGTTTAAAAGGAAATATACTTTGATTGGAGTTTATTATTTTTTGACTAACTCCTTTTCCTGTAAGATTTTACACTTTGTGATGGAATTTGTCTTTTGATCCATTTTTATTTATATAATTACTTTATTTATATGTAGATCATATTTTTATGGAATAATCCCCCTGATATTTCCAGGTTCCCTCTTGAGGGAAGAGGATCGATGGTATGGAGTACTCTCAAGCTTGGAGCTCATCTAGTGAAACACAGCCTCTTCTGGGTTTGTAATAGTGGTTCAGAGGCCCTCTTCTAGAGTGACTCATGGGATGGAGCATCTCCTCTTTTTTATTCACACCCACATTTACAGCCTCTAGGTGACTCTTTTCACTATGCGGGATGGCACACAGTGGCACACTATAAAGAAGCTTTTAACTTGGGCATGACTATTAGATACAGATGGAAAAACTCCTCTGACTAGCCACTAGGGGGCTCAGAGGAGGACCAAATGGAGTTAGCTCAAATTCTTGTTTCTAGAGGATGTAGCTCTTTGCAAGGTCTAGATGTCCTAGCCTGGGGAGGAGATGCTACTGGCTAGTACTCTATTTCTTCAGGGTATATGGCTTTGACAAAGCAATTCTTTGACAGAGGGCAGTTCTTATGGGGAAAGAAAATTTAGAACCGGGCTTCATGGCCCAAGTGTAATTTTTTTCTATGGCTTCTTACTCACAACAAGTGTCTCACTTGGGACAATCTCTGCAAGTGTGGATTTTAGGGTCCATCTATGTGTGTCTTGTGCCATAGCAGTGAGGAGACTGGGTCACACCTTTTCTTCCAATGCTCGTATGCCAAGCAGATTTAGCATCTATGGTGGAATGTTTAGGGTTCACCTTGCTGGCATGATTCTTCACTAGTGGACTTCTAGGGTTGACTGGGCCATTCTCCATCAAAGGCTTATGTTCTATAAAATGCCTGGTTAGTTGGTCCCTCTTTTATTTTATGGAATATTTGGCTTGAAAGGAATAGGAGGATCTTCAGGGGCATCCATATAGAACTAAGAGCTATATGGATGAAAGTCATCAGTTCACTACAAGAAACTCTACAAGTGAAGTGCGGTAGTGGTATTGGCCTAGATCCCAAAGCTGCTAGCATCTGCTCACGTCTCTACCTTGACCAGACCATGGCTATTACTTCTGACTCATGCAATCATTTAGCAATAGGAAATAGGCAACAAGTGTGACCTGTTAACCAGATGGGACGTTGGACTCCCCCTTGTCAGGATCTTACTCCTCAATTAGAGAACATATGATTACTTCTTGTATTAGCAACTAAACACATAATTATACCAGAATTAATAAGTAACTAGAAATATGAAACAACACAGGATTTGAGAGACAATACACAATTGTATTAAATACTTAGAAGAAAATATAATAAAGAAGATGCCACTTCTTCTTCCACCTCAAAGGCTCACCACACCTCAAGACCTTCTTCCCTCTCTCTCTCGGTCCCAACAATCAACTCAAATATAGAATTGATGTTCACCTCTCCAACCAGTCAGTAACACGCTGCCAGTACACCAAGTACACAACCGTACTCCAAATAGATCTCCTGCTCTCTGCTACTACCTACAAATCACTAGACCTTACTCACCAATGTAGATCTCCAATAGAAGCCATGCTCACCTGCTGACTAAAATCATACAAACATGAAGAACCCCTCTGATTCTCCAAACCAGTACCCACTCTTGGTACTGTGGCACTAGGAGGAACACACCATTGCTCACCTCTCTCAAAAGGAGCTTATATGCTCTCTTACTCTCTAGCTACAAGTTTATAATACAGCCCATGAGTCTATTATATAGATCTCATGCTTACAATAATTAGACTATCTTAATTACATTAATTAGATGTGCAACTCAAGACTACAGCTAGCCTTTAACATGCAAACTAACAGTCCAAAAATAGACTCTTCAGAATCAACATGCAAATTACATGTTCATGTACAGGCTGCCGACGTTGGCTCCTCCATGACCAATGTTGGCCGACTGGTAACTGATGTTGGTTGCATCCTCACTGCCATCTGACCGATGTCAGTTGATTAGATCGATGCCAATTTCCCTGCAATGCATTCTACAACTCTCTATAACCTCTGTAACTTCTCCTATTTACATCTTGGTGATGCTTTTAGCTCCACAACCTAACAATCTCCCACTTGGAGATAAATAGTTGCACCTGTACCTGTCCCTGTACACCATCTAAATTATTCCCTGGCTTGTATCCCTCTTTAAGATCAATCCTGAAGACCAACCACCACACATCCTGTGATGCTACACCTGTCATCCAAGTAACCTAAAACATCCAAACCTACAACTCCATGTAGTGAAGACCTTGACCTTGCATAACATGTTAACCCGCTGTTGGTCCCTCTCAGATACCTAAGAATCTACCTTCCCCGAATTGGCTCCAAACTCTCTGACAACTCCCACTGATTAGGAAAACTAGGTCTACACTAGACCTCATGTGATTTTGAACACTGTTCTAAGCTCTGCTTGAACTGTCCAGCCCTTGGTGTGCTTATCGATTCTGCATCCTGCTTCTTGAACCTCGCCAACACCATCTTCACATCAGCTCCCACTAGAGACCAAATCTCTATGTCTCTCATGCCAAAGAATTTCATTGCTCCAAATTCCCTGACATACCTTTAAACTAACCTTACCCTTAGCTCAGCAAAACCCTGTATGTACAAATCTGCTAGCAAACCATCCACATACAGTAACAGGATAATGTCATGACTCATCATCCACCTGGTAAGAACAAACACAATAGTTACACTGACATTGATTGAAGCCCTGCTTTGTCATCCACCTGTCAAAACCTGTACCATTGTCCTATAGCTTCCTCAAGACCATATACCTTGGCCTTCCATCTCGCGTATCCATCCACTCTCTTCTTTAACTATGGGAATCCATCTATCTCTCAGTGCTTTCTTCTAGCTAACAACTCTACCAACAATACCTATTTGGTTCTTCTCCAAGGACTCACACTCCTCATCGATGCCAAGCTCCCACTGTATCTGGATTCTACCTGTATTGCCTCTTCACATCTTCCTAGTTCTCAACCATCAATAAGCAATATAAAGAAGGTGAACAATGAATATGAGGTTCACTTACCCTTTCTGACCTCCATATGAGCATTTGAGACTTGTTGACAGCTTGTTGTCCACCCAATATCCGTTCTAGTGACTGATCTCGACCATCTCCCAATCTACTCTAGACCGACATCGGTTCTCTGTGACTGACCCTGTCTGCCAATGTCGGTCCCATTACCGACGCTAGTGTACCTTTTGTCGACATTGGTCACTATATGACCGACATTGGTTCCTGCTTCCTAAAACCACTGACTTTGCTGATCTGCACATGACTGACGTCGGTGCCTATCTATTCAACGTCAGTTCATTTTGATTGATGCCAATATCTGTGTTCACTTGTGAGTGATGAATTTTTACCCACGAGCTCCTTTTGGGTCAAACCCTTGTCCAAATTAGCACAGCCTTGCTCAGAATAATTTAGTCCCCTCTGCTGATCTCTATCTGTCATCTCCTCCATGAACACTAAGGCTTTCCAGTTCTTTAGCTTGTCAAAAACATCTGTCTTCAGCTTCAGAACATGCATTTCCCTCCTACATATATAACCAAGCCTAAAAAGCCACATCTCTATAATAGAAGGTGAATCAGTAATATAAGTAGATAGATAAAGGATACCTACTTTCTTACCACCGTCTAATTCAAGTGCATTCACTATGAGAGTTACTGTGCATCTCCCATCACTTAACTTTCCTAAATAAATTAGACTCATCTCCAAGACTGATACCTGCATAACCTCATTCAACACCTATGTGTTATCCATTTTCAATTTCAGCTTCACTTCCCCTTTGCCAATTATTTGACAAGGCTCTCCAGCTCCTAAATAAATCTCTCCAAAGTCTCCAAAGACATACCCATGAAAAGATGCTCTATTTTGGGCTGCATGGAAAGAGGCAAATGAATTTGTAAACAAAGATTCTACTTTATCCAGAATAACCTGTGCAACATTACCTGCAACATATGCTTCTACACGCTGATCTCCTACCGACCAACAATCTCCTTTTCCCTGCTCTTTCTTTCCATCAATCAGACCATTCATGCTATTCAGTTTCTCCATTTGTAGCTTACTTCCTTCTGCCATTGCTATACTCCCACTCAATCAGAAACCCCTGTGAGTAACCTGTAATCAACACACACTACCAGATCTGAACCACCTGTTAGTCAACCCAACCAAAAGCTCTGATACCAACTTGTTAAGATCTTGCTCCTCAATTAGAGCACATATGATTACTTCTTGTATTAGCAACTAAACACATAATTATACCAGAATCAATAATTAACTAGAAATATGAAACAACACAGGATTTGAGAGACAATACACAATTGTATTAAATACTTAGAAGAAAATACAATAAAGAAGATGCCACTTCTTCTTCCACCTCAAAGGCTCGCCACACCTCAAGACCTTCTTCCCTCTCTCTCTCGGTCCCAACAATCAACTCAAATATAGAATTGATGTTCACCTCTCCAACCAATCAGTAACACGCTGCCATTACACCAAGTACATAATCATACTCCAAGTAGATCTCCTACTCTCTGTTGCTACCTGCAAATCACTAAACCTTACTCACCAATGTAGATCTCCAATAGAAGCCATGCTCACCTGCTGACTAAAATCATACAAACATGAAGAACCCCTCTGATTCTCCAAACCAGTACCCACTCTTGGTACTGTGGCACTAGGAGGAACACACCATTGCTCACCTCTCTCAGAAGGAGCTTATATGCTCTCTTACTCTCTAGCTACAAGTTTACAATATAGCCCATGAGTCTATTATATATATCTCATGCTTACAATAATTAGACTATCTTAATTACAATAATTAGATGCGCAACTCAAGACTACAGGTAGCCTTTAACATGCAAACTAACAGTCCAAAAATAGACTCTCTAGAATCAACATGCAAACTACATGTTCACATATAGGCTGCCGACGTCGGCTCCTCCATGACCGATGTCGGCCGACTGGTAACTGACGCTGGTTGCATCCTCACTGCCATCTGACCGACGTCAGTTGATCAGACCGATGCCAGTTTCCCTGCAACTCTCCACAACCTCCATAACCTCTGTAACTTCTCCTGTTTGCATCCTGGTGAAGCTTTTAGCTCCACAACCTAACACCCCTATGGATGGGATCATTAAAATTAATACTAATGGCTCCTCGTGAGGGAATCTAGGGGATGCTGGTATCGGTGGAGTTAGGAATGATAGCTCTAGGGGTATTCAGTTCCTCTTTTTGATCTATAAAGGCTATCATACAAATAACCTTATGGAAGCCATGGCTATCCTAGAGGCAGTGAAATGCTACTGTCAACATGGCTGGTATAACATTATCTGTGAATCAAATTCACAAGTGGTTGTCAACTTGTTGATTAAATGAAATCTTGGTAAGGTGGACTAGCAATTGGATGTAGTTGTTCAACAGATTCTTCAACTAAGTACTTCTTTGGTTTTTGTATCTTTTAAACACATCCCTCGTGAGTGGAATGTTGTGGCGGATTGCCTTGCTAAGTGGGCTTCAGAGAATGGGACTTTATGGAGCATTGCTGATCAGTGGATGTTTCCTCTGAGTTTATCTCAGAAACTAGATCAACTTGTTGACCAAGATAAAAAGCTGTAACTATTATTTTGCTTTAGTATTTAATAAATTTTTACCCCTCTTTTAGTTAAAAAAATATATATATAATTTATGGAATATTTTTACTTAACATGAAGATTGGTGTTAAATTATTTATTTTTCCCATATAGTTAATCATCTTTCCTATCTCCTTATTGTTCCTTATTCCATTATGGATCAACCATCTTGTTTGAAGAGACTTCTTAGATATTATTGATCATAACAATTTTGAAACTTTCTTGGTGATAAATTTTCTTCTTCTTTTTTCTCTCAAACTATTGTAATTCATCTTAAATGAAATTTCAATTAAGGGGGAGTATTAAGGTTTACCAACCCCTTTATTTGTTTGTAAAATGTTTTCTCCACTTATGTAACTCTAAATTAATATTCAAAGGGAGTTTTGGATATTAATATTATTTAAGTTTAGTTTTATCAATATTTGGATTTATATAAAAACCCTAAATGATAAACTAATGTGCAAAATCATGAGATTAAATACTGCAATAAATAGTGCTCAATGATTTGAAACTAGTTCAATCTAGAAAATTACTAAAAATAGCAAGGGTAAAGATAAAATGTTTACTTAGCTAAAAATAATGTCCATAGGGGGAATTTGGGAGTGAAACTTATTAAACTATGGATTTGATGACTACTAATAGGATCCAAGAATTAAACTTAGGCTAGAATAATAGCGGTATATGTTCCATACTAGTCAAAGGATCTATAGTCCTCTACAACACTCTATCCTTTTAAGGTCTACAATTAGAGTCATTAGGTTCATTGTGTCTCTAACTATATTGATTTTTTTAGTGCCAAAGCTTGAGATCATCCATGGAGACTACTATGTAATTAATTTTGTTTTTAAAACCCTAGCTCCTTGCCTTGTTGAATGTGATGCAATCAAATGGAGTAAAAATGGGTTAGTGATTGAAGTTGGGCATGTTATAACACCCCATGTGTTGATCGTTGGCTACATTCCAATACTTTGAAGAGGGATCAAAATTCAAGTAATTCTCACATGCTATAATAGAGTGTGTAGATCTGGTGTAATATGTTAAATGTTGGTGTAGAAATGAGATGATTAAGTGTTTCAATAGTGATTTGTAACCTAGAAAGTGTAATAAAGTTTGATTTTTAGGTTATGATGGTTGTGTGTACTCAAAATTGGAGATAATAGGTGGTTTTTTCTCAATTTAAAAATCAAAATTTGGTGTTTTTGTATATAATCCACGTGTGTGAAAAAAGGATTTAAATGTATTTATATATCCTTTTATATAAAATTAATTCATGTGCGGATTATTAGGGACCTAGGATGACCTTTACATAACTTTGAATTTCATAAATTAATAATTATTTGGTGTGAAGACACTAGTGGAAAGGTGGACACTAGAGGTAATCATTATAGTCCTATAGGGCACTATTATCCAATTTGTCTATAATGCATAGTTCTCTAATCTTGTATCTACCCTATACTATTCCACCTATCACATATGCCTCTAGAGGTATCCAATCAAGGCATGACATCTCCACTAGTCATGTGACCACTATATGCTTATATACCTAGTAATGTAACAATGTAGTAAAATTAATTCCACCACTAAATGAATCACATGTGAATCTATACAAGTCATGATACAAGTTTTCAAACATGGTCCTACCACATGAATACATTCTCTTGTGATCCTGTAGGTATTGGATGATCTTGTGCATCTTATACGATATCAAGAAACCACTATTGTTCATAGCTATAAATGACTTCAATAGCATATCCAAGAAATTATGTAAGTGTAAAACATATAATAGTACGATCATAAATAATAACACATTTGACAAACTAATAATATGATTTTAACAATCTACACTACTAATGAAGTATATACAAGCATGATCCATGGACCTAGGCCTCATAATATACTTTGGCACTACTCTCCTACTAGTCACTATCAATTATAATATCCTCTAGACATCCTCTAACATAATTGAAATATCTCTAGTTAGTAACCAAAACATATAAGTATCTACATCCCACCACTCAGCCAATGTGGCATAATCTCTAGCCAACCTACATATCCCAACCTAGCTCTTTCAACCACTTACCTCTCCCCATATGACAAGGGAAACCCATGCACAATCTCCATCATTTGGCCTCATAAAATTTTTTTTTTATGGATATCCTCCTATAAATAAAAAATAATATAAATCAATAGTTAAGAATTAGTCTAAAAACTATGTAAAAATACATAGAACATAGAATCCACATGCATTTCTGACTGACACTATCCTCATGATTATAATGTTATGTGTGAAAATATAATATTGTGACACAAAAATCAAAATTATGATCCTGATAGTAATGAAAAAATAGGGAAAACAATGTTCTAAGGCTTAAAACTACTATATATTAAATAAAATTAATCAAATTGACATGTACATATTCCACAATAATTATTTAGGACTGTTTTAGTTACTTACTAGTTTCACTTCCTCCTTGGCCTGAATGAGCACCTTAATATCCTCATCCTAGCTAAGTGAGATTTCTCTCCTTTGTGTAATATTTTACACAATTAAATTCCAAATTATATACCCCCAATTATCATAATGAATCCAAATTATTCAAACCCAAAATCATATGTACACTTTTTTTCTATGCCACACTGCCAACATGTTGGTCCCAATTTATTAAAATAGATTTACCTATACATTGAAAATATAATATCTTTAAAATTTTAGCTATGATTTCATAATCATTTTTTGTGTATAATAAAATCTACATATTTCATATCATATAGGCATCCTTCCTATAATACTATTTTTATCACCTCGGTAATGCATTCTTAATTTCTCTTAGCAATTATTCTATTGTTATAAAAGCCCTATCTATGTTCAACCTCTTACTATGATAAATAAATAATTATAAACATATTTTAATATTTAATTCAACTACTAACTTGTGTTCTATTATTCATCAATTTTATCTCAACCTCCTTACAATAGTTTTGTCCCTCTCACCAAAAGGGGGCATACATATTCAGTATTCATATTAGCTCAGATACACAAAAGATAATTAACATAGTACACATTTTTTATTCAAAAGATTTTGACTTAGATCATACCCACATTTAATCAATTCCCTATTATTTTTTATGCATAATGATTCATTACACATAGTTTTTGTTTATAACATCGTAGTTCACACATGACATAGAAATTTAGAATTTCTTAATTACTTAGATTTATGCAGTTAGATTAACTAATTTACTCATATTTATCACAAATTCTTATATATACACAAGATAGTGTTTCTAATTATATATATTATCATAGTTTGATACAATATGACTTAGTTTATACATAGATATGTACACAATTTTGGCATATGATCAATAGAGATAGGGTATGTACATGTTACATGCTCACGTAATTTATTTAGTTTGGGTCAATTTTGAATAGATAATGATGATTATGTCATATACATAGTGTAGGTTCAGATATTTTTAAATCCTAAATATATAAATATGAATCTAAGATTAATAATGAAGTAAGTTAGCTTATGAATAAACAAAGAGATCCAACCTGATTGTAGAGTAGACCAATTATTAAAAATTCAAACAATAAATCCTCTGAATTATACAGTTAGGGTAAATGGATAAAAATAATAATTAATCATAGATAAAAATTAATATTTATACTTATATTATTATATCCATTCCAATTTCTACTTCTATAGAACCATATCTTGGTTTGAGAACAACACTTGGTATATAAAATATATCCAACCTTATGTCTAATCTTACTACTTAAGCTCCACCTATCACCTCTTCAAATACTACTCTATAACATACCATCCTTACATTAAAAGATAAGTTGGATCATATTGAGCAATCCATTTCCCATGCTATCCCTTGTATGGACTCATTTTATTTGTTACATAATCTTTTAAAACCTAAAATTGCATCTTATACATTAGGAATTGGATTTGAGGCTCCCAAGCTTCCTTTTTATGAAGGAAAAAGTGATCTTGAACAAAATGTGTGTGTCATCCATGAAACTTGTTTAGAGGCTAAATTCAAAAATTATGATTACTAATTGACATTGTCCAAGAAGTTGAAAAATTAGTGATAGATGAAGAAGAGTGTGAATAAGGATTACATTGAGGAATTATATAGACTCACTATCATAGAAGATAATTTTGAATATGACACCAAGAATATATCAAGGTATATAAATGGGTTTTAAATTTACATTCAAAATAAGTATGGTATGATCCAATTTTGATATATGTAATAAGTATATTAGTGTGTGTTGAAGGAAAATGAGAATTTATCATGTAATAAATAAGTCACTCCGTGAGGGAAAAGAAAATTTTCATAAGCAAGAGGATAAGGAATAAGAAATAAAGGTTACTCTATGAAAAAAGGATAATCTATTAATTCTCAACATAATGATAAAAATGTGCAAACAAATAAATGACATTCTACCACAAGTAGAATATCTTATGGAAGAGGTTAAGGAAAAGGATCCATGGCTACATGTTTCAAATGTGGTGAAACTAGACATAGATAATTTGAGTGTCCACATGCACATAATTAAGGTAGTAGGAGAAATGATGTGAATGCACATATTTCACAAGATGATGAATAAAGAATTGTGTCTATTCATAATATGTATGAACCATTATCTACCTAGCTGACATGGATCAAAAACATACAACCATACGTAAATAGTTATGACTAAATTCTCAAATCTCAAATTATGGTCATAACTATCACTTACATGATACACAAAAGAAAACAAAATCCATTTTTCACTTGTACTTTGGTGATTTATGACTACGAAGAGTTTGAAAAACCCATTCTAACTCTCCATTGCCTCTAAAAATGGTATTTTTTTGGGTTTTTTTAGTATTAAAAAATAAAATTTTAAAATTTTGTGTTGAAAGTATAAAAAAATGTAATTTTTTATTAAATATAATTTGATGATAACATGTAAAAATTTATAATTTAGATGCTCACACAATTTATTCCATTTGGCTCAATTTTATATAGGTTATGATGATGCGGGCATGTACATGGTGTAATTGTAGATATTTTTAAACCCTAAATATAGAAATATGGATCTAATATTAATAATGAATCAATTTATCTTATGAATAAAGAAAGAGAGCCAACCTAATTGTAGATTAGACCAATTAATTGAAATTCAAATAATAAATCCTCTGAATTATACTATTAAGAAAAATGGCTAAAATAGTAATTAATCATAGCTAAAAATTAATGTTTCTATTTCTAATATTGTATCCATTCTAATTTATACTTCTATAGAACCATATCTTGGTTTTAGAACAACACTTGGTCTATAAAATATATCCAACCCTATTATTAATCTTACTACTTAAACTCCACCTATCACCGCTTCAAATGCTACTCTAGAGCATACCATTCTTACATTAAAAGATAAGTTGGCTCATATTTAGCAATCCATTTCCCATGCTATCCCTTGTATGGACTCATTTTATTTTTTACATTATTTTTTGGAACCTTAAATTGTATCTTATACATTAGCAATTAGATTTGAGGCTCCCAAGCTTCTTGTTTATGAAGACAAAGGTGATATTGAACAAAATGTGTGTGCCTTCTATGAAACTTGTTTAGAGGCTAAATTCAAACATTATGATTATGAATTAACATTTTTCAATAATTTGAAAAATTAGTGATAGATGAAGAAGAGTGTGAAGGATTACATTGAGGAATTATATAGACTCACTATCATAGTAGATCATTTTGAATATGACACCAAGAAGATATCAAGGTATATAAATGGGTTTTATTTTTACATTCAAAATAAGTATGGTATGATCCAATTGTGATATATGTAATAATTATATTAGTGTGTGTTGAAATCAAATGATAATTTATCATGTATGAAACAAGTCACTATATGAGGGGAAAAATTTTCATAAGCACAAGGATAAATAAGAAGAAAAAAAGGTCAATATATGAAAAAAAGAGAATATGGTACTTCTCAAAACAATGATAAAAATGTGAAAAGAGATAAATGACATTCTACCACAATTATAATATCCTATGGAAGAGGTTAAGGAAAAGTATTAATGGGTACATGTTTTAAATGTGGTGAAACTAGACATAGATAATTTGAGTGTCCACATGCACATAATGAAGGTAGTAGGAAAAATGATGTGAATGCACATTGTTCACAAGATGATGAAGAAATAATTATGTCTATTCATAATATGTATTGACCATTATCTAGATGATAACATGTAAACATTTATAAGTTAGATGTTCACACAGTTTATTTAGTTTGGATCAATTTTAGATAGATTATGATGATGATGGCATGTACATAGTGTAGGTCTAGATAGTTTTAAACCCTAAATATAGAAATATGGATATAATATTAACAATGAATCAAGTTAGCTTATGAATAAACAAAGAGATCTAACCTAATTTTAGATTAGACCAATTAATTAAAATTCAAATAATAAATCCTCTAAACTATACAATTAGGGAAAATGGATAAAATAATAATTAATCATAGCTAAAAAGTAATATTTATACTTTTAATATTGTATCCATTATAATTTCTACTTCTATGGAACCATATCTTGGTTTGAGAACAACAGTTAGTATATAAAATATATACAACCCTATGCCTACTCTTACTACTTAAACTCCATCTATCACCTCTTCAAATGCTATTCTAGATTATACCATCCTTAATTAAAATATAAGTTGGCTCATATTGAGTAATCCATTTCCCATGATATTCCTTGCATGGACTCATTTTCTTTGTTACATAATATTTTGGAACCTAAAATTGCATCTTATACACTAGCAATTGGATTTGAGGCTCCCAAGCTTCTTGTTTATGAAGGAAAAGGTGATCTTGAACAAAATGTTTGTGCCTTCCATATAAATTTTTTAGAGACTAAATTTAAAAATTATGATTAACATTTTTCAATAATTTAAAAAATTAGTGATAGAGAAGAAGAGTGTGAAGGATTACATTGAGGAAATATATAGACTCACTATCATAGCAGATCATTTTGAATATGACACCAAGAAGATATCAAGGTATATAAATGGATTTAAAATTTATATTCAAAATAAGTATGGTATGATATAACTATGATATATGTAATAATTATATTAGTGTTTGTTGAAGGCAAATGATAATTTATCATGTAAGAAATAAGTCACTACACAAGGGAAAATAATTTTTTCATAAGCATGAGGATAAGGAAGAAGAAACAAAGGTTACTCTATGAAAAAAGGAGAATCTAGTACTTCTCAACACAATGATAAAAATGTGAAAGGATACAAATGACATTCTACCACAAGTATATATCATATGGAAGAGGTTAAGGAAAAACATTCATGGGTACATGTTTCAGATGTGGTGAAACTAGACGTAGATAATTTGAATGTCCACATGCACATAATGAAGGTAGTAGGATAAATGATGTGAATGTACATATTGCAAAAGATGATGAAGGTATAATTGTTTTTATTCATAATATGTATGAATAATTATCTACCTATCTAATGTGGATCAAAAACATATGACCAAAAGTAAATAGTTATGACCAAATTCTCAAATATCAAATTATGGTCGTAACTATCACTTACATGATACACAAAATAAATAAATAAATCCATTTTAAACTTTTACTTTGATGATTTATCACTATAAATAAATTGATCAACCCAATCTAACTCTCTATTGCCTTCAAAATAAGGTTTTTTTGGGGGGTTTTTTAGTATTAAAAAATAAAATTTTGTATGGAAAGTATAGAAAAATGTAATTTTTTATTAAATATAATTTGATGATAACATGGATAAATTTATAATTTATATGGGGGAACTTAAAAATTAACTATAAAAACATCAACATGGAATTTTAGGTGATAATGCATGTGTTGGTAAGCATTGTTCCATTGGAATATCAAATAGCAAGCAAAGCGTGTGTGCCACTCAAATTTATGTCCCACACAATCCATAACCCTAGCTTGGTAGCTGACTTATCTTTCAAAACTATATCTATTAACCCCTTTTATAAATTATAATTCCATGAAATAATTATACCCAAATATCTAATATTCTTGTAGTGGGTCATATTTACTATTTTTGAATTTACATTGAAATGTATCGTGCATTTAAAAACATAAAAAATAAAACAAGGAATATTGACTAAGGATTAAATTTATCCATCATTCAAACAAAAATATAGATTATTAATTTCAAATTTTGTAATTTTTTTAAATATTTAGGCTTTAATATATTAAAAAATTATATTTTAAGTATGTTTTAGTGATAAAGAGACAAGTTATGATCATATAGAAACAGTGCCTAAAAGGGGGAAAACTTCAAATTCTCTTCTTATGGTCACACTCAAACATTTATTCCATTTTAAGTCACATTTAAGTCACCTTAGAGGGTGACAGTAGGGTGTTGTTATATCACCAAACTTTATAAAGAGACATTATGTTGAATTAATTAGTGACTTAGAATTGCATTACATTGACTTTATTGGTGACATTAGGTTATCATAAGTGGGTGATGTTGGGTTGAATTAATAGGTGATGTTAAGGTGGTTTTATAGGTGATGTTTAGGATATTTAAAAAGTGATTTTAGGATGACTTATTTGACAAATTTTGATTGCCTTTATTCATAAATTTATGTCTATCTTTAGGATTGATGTTAATATGACTTAATTGGACACTTTTGGTTGACTTAATGTTTATCTTTAGGGGTGTAATAAATTCAATTTTGTTTACATAATTAGCCTATATTTATTATTTTTCTTAAGTTCATCTTTACTAAAGTCACATATTAAGTCTAAGATAAGGTTAGATTACTTTATTTCCAAGGTATAAAAAATCCCATTTAGAATAGATTTGCATCATTTTGTTACGAATTAGAAGTAAATATGAAACTGAGTATAATATCAAAATAGTCATAAAGTAAGAAAATCATGAGAACCTATCATCCCAAATCCCCAACTCTTTAATTTTGCATTCTAATGAAGAAAGGCTTGCACAATGTTTTTTAAGTGGTTATAAGTTGTGTGTGTCAAGAAGTTGTGATAAGTAAAAACATGTGCATGCTAAGGGAAGATTAAAAAAACACATTACCACACAAAAATTCTATGCCAAAAAACAATAAATAAATTTCACATAATAATATTTATGTGAAACTAAAAAGTGCTTATTTTTTCAAGACTATGTTTTTTTGTTGATGTAAGATTACAAATGAAACTAGATGCTCCTACATCACATCTTTCACTTATACCAAAATAGGGTTTAGGTGAATTTTTATGTAGTAACATTGGATTTATTAGGGAGATAATTTGAATCATTTCTCTCAATTACACTTCACTCACATGTATAAGAGAACTACATTGAATCTTATTATGAGCATGTGAGATATATAGCCACAAATCTTCAAGAGGTAGGATGAGTCAGCTAACTTTGCACATAATGTTTTTATCACTAATATTTAATGATAATTCAAGGAGTAAAAGAGAAGACAAAAAACCACATTTTTAATTTCAAATCCACAAAATAATTTCACAAACCTACTCAAAATTTCATAATGTACCTATCAAAAAATGACTAAATCTAATATTAAGTAGAGTACATATTCGACATTAACGAGTGGTGCATATTTGGCTACTTACTTATTTTTTCCCATGCAGATTTGACACAACACCATTTTTTTATTAGTATATTCAACACTTCATTTTTCACCTTCAAAACTCAACCATTGACGATCATAATGACCACTGACGGTCACCCTGACCACCAATGATCAGGTCTCTACCACCTAACCACTCAAGGTCAGTCTATGTACGAACCCAAACACATCACAATTTAATTCATGAATTGAGATAATGCATCATGAATTAAATTTGTGTAATGAGTTTCACTCTTTCTAGAACCTATACCTCCATCTCTTTCACTTATAAAAGAGAGAAGCAGGAGGTGGAAAAATCATTAATCAATCCATCCATCTAGGAGCTTAGCAATTAGGTAATAAAGTTATCAAATAGCATCAAAAACTTCTTTATAGGTCTTTTCTTTAGCAATTAAATAGCTATGATAGAGACCCAAACCTCTATTGAAATTATTCTTCAAGCAAAGTACTATTACACTACCAAAATCACTCTAGATCAACTAGCAACTATTAAACAAATACATAAGTATATCTCTAGTTTTCAAGTTCTAATTATTTGGTTTCTAACTCAAACCCTCTTCCATCATATATTCTAACCTCTTGTCCTAACCAAACTTCTATCATCTTCTTACATCAACCCTCTTGCATCATATCCTATGATCACTCAAACATCTTCCACCAATAATCTATCTATTACCTCCACCCAAACTCAATAAAAAAACCCAACTAATAACCAAACACCCCCTACACAAACTAAAAATTCATCCAACACAAGGGAAACCTCATCTCTTTTTACCCATACCCTATCTACTTTGGGGATACCTTCTACCCATATTTCCACTATTCCCCTCATCACTGCCAACCCACCAATTTCCACCCCACTTCAAAATGTAATGCTTTCCATACCTTCTACCCTTCTACTTATCATTACTAGAGTTACCATTCAACCCAACCTTTTAACCCATCCATACCTCCAACCTAATCCATATCAATTACCCAATCTACCAATTAGATCATGCCCCTGAACCAACCAACATCAACTCCTCAACAAATACCTATGACACCCTACCCATGATATGTTCCTAATCCACAAGGATACATAGCTCCATCTTCTACCCAAACTCATGTGCCCATTAACCCTTATGTGGAATCATCCCAACCTTCATTGACTAAATACTAACATGTGGCATATTCTCAACCTTGTACTAGTTATCTATATATTTCATCCACCCAACCTCAATAAAACTTACCATACAATTATGGAACTCCCCAACCCCAAACATATTTGGTCAAAATATTGATGGACAAAATGACCACCTAGAGTCATCTATCTCAGGGGCTCAAAACCTCTTATCTTATTAACAAATATATAATGAACCTATTCACCCATCCATCCCTATCCAACCTTACCCTCCTCAATGGGAATTACCCAAATTTTATAAATTCTAAATCAAGGAGGACCTGTAACAACACCTAAGATCATTTCATAATTCTTTCTACTTGATTGCCTATGATGACGTTCTTCTCCTTCACACCTTTCCTATGTATTTATTTGTACTAGCATTATATTGGTATAGTGCTATCACCAAGCACTCCATATTTTCCTTTTTCTAACTCACACAAACCTTTTTAAACCACTTTTTGATCAATATATCCAAGAAGGTCTCCATCACCAACCTCTACTCCATCAAGAAATTTGATGATGAATCAATTGTTGATTTCATAGCTTGATGTAGATGTCTTATTAACTATCTCTCTTTATCTTTGCCCCAACACTATGGGTTTGTGATAAAAACATCACCCCCACTCTATAGGTTCAAACTTTCAAAACTTTTGATGAGGCTTTCACCATGGCATGCAAACTAGAAATTAGAGCAATCGATGAGGGGAAGTTAAAACTAAGAAACAAAAACTCTAGCTTCAAATCCAATGACCCTTCCACATAAACAACCACTAACTAGACTAACTACCTTAACACAAAACCAAAGACAACCATAAACATGGTTGTCCTTAAAACTACTCCACCTCTGGTTGTTAACCAACCAAAGCAAACCAACTCCTCTAACTACTCCAATCAACAAACCTGAAATCAAAACTGGGATACCCCAAAATAATATACTCTACTAGGGGAGTCATATTCTTCAATTTTGGACAAGTTACTCAAATCCAACATCATACATCTTCCCCCCATCAAACCTCCTCTATAATTTGATTCTTCTTGACTTGTGCTTGGTTAGTACAATGAGAGTGACCTATGTGCTTTCCATTGTGTCATTGGACATGACATTAGTAGGTGTAACAACTTCAAAACCATTTTCCAAAACTTGATTGATAAAGGAGAACTTGCATTAGACAATCCCAATGCACCCCTAAATTAGTCACTTGACATCTTTTGACAACCTTTTCCTAATAAGGCCTCTTCTACCAACCATGATGATAATAAACTAGAATCATCTCACATTCATGAGGTCCATACAGTCAATGTAATTATTAGTGAACCTATCATTGAGGAGACCACTACCTTGACTACTTCTTTCTCCACTCTACTTATTGAAGAAGTGAAATCACCCTATGTTCCATTAGATACCCAAACAAAATAAGCAACCACCACCTCTCCTTCACTTGATGGGATAATGGACTTACCCACCTATCCTTTGATAAAAATACTAAAAGAGGCAACCACTACCATCACACCTTCCTCCCCTATCGTGGAACCACCCACTCTCTCTTTGGAAACTATTACATAAGGAAAGATCACCTTACCTACTCCTTCCATGGAGGAAAAATCATCCCAAATCTTATAAACTTTTATCAAGGATGAGGGTAAAAAACTATTCCCTTATCTCAACCTATGGGCCTAATATTTGAATTTGATGCCCAAGGAACCAAGCTAGTTTTCAAATCCTTCTCTAGACTGATCCAAAGCCTATAATTCTCTTCTCAACCTGATTTGGATTGAGACACCTTATGGCATCATCTAGGGCTCCCCTATCAAAATAAAAATGAAACTTTAACCTCACTCTAATCTACCATTAAACCTATCATCGCCTCAATCCCTTCATCAAACACCTCTCCCTCTAAAACCATGGAAGAACCATCCAAAATTATCAAATCACCTTATACCTCTTTAATCAAACCTATCAATAACCTAGGGATACTTCCTACTCCTATCCTTACCCAGCCATATTTGAAGTTATAATTAACCTCATCTAGTTCACCAAATAAAACCTTAACCAAACCAACCAAGGTGGAGCCACCCAAACTCACCCTAGAACTAGAGTCATACCACCCCCTTCCCTCTTACCATCTATCTTGGGACCCAATCCTTATTTCATATTAGGAGCTCATCCTTCTATCAATAAGGCCAATTCTTCCAAAGTTGCCCAAAATAAAAATTTTCCTTTTATTATACCTTTACCTACCCCCTCTAAAACATCAAACTCTCCATCAATTCTAGACAAACTATCTACCTCTACCTAGCCACCTATATCCAAACCTTCATCATATCAATCACCCACCTCCAAATATTTCACCTTCAAACCTTCCACCTCAAAATCATCCAACACCAAATAATGCAAATCAAACCCACCTACCA
Organism: Torreya grandis; assembly: GCA_037957365.1. NCBI lineage: Eukaryota > Viridiplantae > Streptophyta > Pinopsida > Cupressales > Taxaceae > Torreya > Torreya grandis. The sequence goes on along the minus strand of JARHVA010003811.1, from coordinate 653,300 downwards.
AAACCATTCTACCATATACTACTCCCATGCTGAAACATACTCCTAAGAAAGCTCCCCCACCAAAAACCAAAAGCCCATCACCCATAACACCCTTGATCAAATATTATTATACCATTTTACAGAGGTTGTTAAAAACTTATTCCTTAAGCCTACCACCTATTAAACCCTTTGAACCTTTCATTCATAAACCATCTTGGTTCAAAGATAGTTTAATCTTCTCATACCACATGACACCTGGACATGACATAGAGAATTGCAAAGCTCTCCAAGAAATTTTCCATAACTTATGGGATGAGGATGATCTATTATAAAATGAACCTATTTCAAGCCCATTATCAACCCAACCACAAAATGAAACTATCCAAAACTTAACCACTCCCCCACTCTCATCCAAGAGTGAGGAGGAATTGAAGCACCCTTCTCACCCAAAAGGATAAGGGAAAGGCCAAAGTGTCTATTCCATGGACATATCCTTCTACCCCTCAGCCTTTAAACTAAACTCAAACACCTTCAATTTCACCTTTAACTTTACCAAAACCCAAAATATCCATCTTGGGTGCCTATCCCTCCAACCCATTTGAATCTATCTAATGAGTAGTTCTAAAACAACTTCACCATACACTAGTGAAGATGAGCCTATATGAACTGATCAACACCTCACCCCATCTTAGTCAAGCACTGATAGAGGCCAAAAAATCCATAGAGGTTCAACCTAAATAACCTCAACATATTTCATACTTTATTAGAGCTATTCATCTTTCCACCCTTATCATATTCAAGGATTCAGAAATACCTTATGTCTATCTTGAAGATCCTGATCCTCCCCTCTTCATCATTGCATACATCAATCAAACCTACATCAAAATGGTGATGATTGATAGGGGAGATATTATTAATATTATATCCTCTCATGCTTATGACCAACTCTAGTTACCAAAGAATATCATGTCAGAAACCACAATGCTCCTCTATTACTTTAATGATACTATGGCCACAACATTCGGAATAGTTATCCTCCACATCTACTTAGGACCTTGCATGCTTATATAGATCTTATACATAATATAAGGTGATTTATAATACAATTACTTATTTATATGACCTTAGATATAATCCATGAGTTTTATCACATCCACCTTGCATCGATGCATCAAGTTTAAACATGAAGGTCAGGTCATCACTATACAAGCTGATGCTAGTGCTTTCACATCTTGAAACATGACATATCAACCTAATGAAATTATTCTCCCTCATTCATCCACCTCATCATCAAATAAAAACAAATCCACCCCTATCATTGATGAAGCTTCAACTAGCTCATCTATCCCTTCTTCTCAAGTCCCCATAGAGGACCCCTTGAAACCTATGTTCCAACATCTCTCACTGGAAGAATATCATATTTTGGCTTTAGATGCCTTCCCTACTCCTCAATAGTATGGGAAAATTTACCATAATCTTAGTTATGATACTCATATCAGAACCATCATTCCTTTTAGACTTCCTAACCACCAAACTAATTTCATCTATGGGGGACTTGATCATCTGCTTCTCACTTCTACTACCTCTTCTATCTGAACATTTACCTCTAATTTATGATATTTAGAAAAATTAAAATTTACCAAATTATACCTTCTCTAGTGTGCCTATAAAGGATTCAACCTCAGTTATTATGAACATGGACCCAATGAGTTACCTTTGATCAAAACCTAGAAACCTCATGAGCTATTTGGCCTTGGGTTTATCCCTCTAGAAGAACCCAATGATTCACCCAAACCCATCACCACCATCAAGGAAGATATTCCATACTCACTAACCCCATCTATTTTAGAGTTTAAGGATTTAGAAACCATCCCTTCTAACATTTTTTAATCAATATTGTTAGTTTGGGCCCCTTAACCTATCAAAAGGATGACTAAACTAATACTTTACCTCTGATTTATCCAAAAATGGTAGAAAATAATTTTCCTACCATCCACACCATCCAATGTCAAGATGATGATTCCATTCTCACCTATCTTGGTGTAGGGGATTCCTCTATCCATAAATCCATTCTTCTTGAGAACCAAACCATGTTGAATAAATCCACTATCAATGTCAAATTTGGTACTTAGGATAACCCCCACATTATAAATATGGGTCAAGCCTTAGATTCCTTAGATAAATAGGAATACCTTTCCTTCCTTTATGACCAAATCATAACATTTTCTTGGTCCTATCAGGATATGCCTAGAATCGACCCTTCCATAGATCTCCACAACATTATCATCTATTCTAACACTAAGCATGCTAGGTAAAAGCTTTTTAGGATGCACCCTCGCATTGCCCTTGTAGTCAAAGAAGAGATTAAAAACCTTTTGTATACCAACTTCATCCAACCCATTAACTATCCCCAATGGGTTTCCAATATTACCCCCATCGCCAAGCTCATAGGGGGACTTTACTCTATGTTGACTTTCATGACCTCAACCTTGCCTGTCCAAAGGATGACTTCCCTTTGCCTAGCATCGACTAAATTTTTGATCTTATAGCAAGTCATAATATGTTATCTCTCATGGATGGTTTCCTAGGATATAATCAAATGTTGATTTCCCCCAAGGATCAACATAAGACTTTTTTCATCACCCCATGGGGAACTTTCTACTATAGGTTCATGCCATTTGGTCTGAAAAATGCTAGAGTAACCTACTAGTGTGCAATGAACTACATCTTCCATGATCTCATCCATAAATTCATAGAGGATTATGTAGATGATCTCCTTGGGAAATCCAAATATCACAAGGATCACCTAGAAGTTCTCAAGATTATTTGAGTGCCTAATCCATTTATATGTCTAACTCAACACCAAGAAATTTGTTTTGAGAGTCTTATCTAGAAATATTCTTGGATTTATCATCTCTATTTAAAGAATAAACGTAGGCCATAAAAAATTTAGCACAATCCTTGACATGCCACCTTTAATTGACCTTAAACAACTCCGCATCCTATAGGGGAAGCTCCAATCCATCCATTACTTCATCTCTTAATTGTTAGATAAATGTCAACCTTTTCACGGTCTTCTCAAGAAAGGAACATATTTTAAGTTGAATAAGGAATGTCAACAAGACTTTGATTCACTCAAATAGAACCTTATTTCTCCACCCATTCTTACCCGTCCTAAAGAGGACCAACCCTTCTACTTTTACATCTCTGCCACTAACCATTCCTTAGGGCCAATGCTTTCTCACCGTGATGAACAAAATAAATAGAAAGTTATCTACTATATAATTTGAGAACTTATAGATTATGAGACTTGGTACACCTATACTGAGAATATTTACCTTGCCTTAGTCTTTGTGGCTTTCAAAATTGATCATTACCTCCCCAATCACAAAACCTTTATCATCACCAATACCAACCCACTCAAGTACATTCACTCTAAACCATAATGAAACTAGTGTATGGCCAAGTGGCTCATTCTCCTAGCTAAGTTTGAACTTGAGTTATTATGGTATAATTTGATTAAAGGGTAAGTCATTATTTATCAATTGTCCAAATCTCCTTTGCTAGATAACCACTACTTCCTCTTACATTTCTAGATGATTCCGCCATAACTCTTTCTCAAGAGGACATCACCTACCAAATGGCCATATTCTTTGATAGATTGAAATACAAACATAATAGGGGTGTTAGGGTTATTCTCATTCCCCTCAATGGTGAACCTCTCCCTCTTTATTTCAAACTTGACTTTGAGTGTACCAATAATATGGTTGAGTATGAAGCCCTAGTTATAGGCCTTCAAACCTCTCTGGCCGTGGGAGTTAAGATGATCAGTATCTTTGGTAATTCCCAAATTATGGTCAATTAGATCAATGGATCATACCAATGTAATAATGATGTTTGTAAATAATAAAAATAAATAGTAGATGTACTTTTATCATCATTTTACCATTAACTTATCTAATCTATTCCTTGATCTACCAATAAGTTTGTAGATAAAATGGCTTCCCTTGCTTCCAAAATCCCATATTATTCATCCAATTATAATCTCTTTATCACAATTCATTGATTTATCACACCCTATTATATCCAATATGACCCCTCTACCATTTGTAGTGTGGATGAATCTTCATCAGACATTTGGTACGAGCAAACCTTTGACTACCTCAACCTAGACATCATTCCTCCCAACCACTCTAAGAATGATTGAAGAGCCTTTTTTTAGAGTACCTCTTATTATACCATACTAAGGGGAATACTCTACAAAACATAGCCTCCTTTTCCATTGCCTATGCATCCATGAAGCTTCCCATGCTAACAAGGAAATGCATGATGGGATATGTGGGGGACACTTTAGTGGTCTAGCCATAACTAAACGTATCCTTCACCTTAGCTACTATTGGCCCACCCTCAACCAAGACTAATATGATTATGTGAATAAGTGTGTTAAATGTCCACAACATGCTAATTTACATCATGTATTGGCCCATGTCCTTCAAGTAACCAAGGACTTTTGGCCCTTCTCACAATGGGGACTATATTTTATTGGGGAAATCAATCCTCGTTCTTCATAGTGACACCACTCCATCATCACTACTATTGATTATTTCATCAAGTGGGTGGAAGCTATTCCTCTCATCTTGACTAAATCCAACAAGATAGTCAACTTCATTAATCATCATATCATCTATCATTTTGGTGTTCCTCATAAGATCATCACCGATAATGGTAAATATTTCAAAAATAATTAAGTCCAAGGTCTTTCTGATGAATTTGGCATCAAATTAAGATTTTCCTTGCCTTATCATCCACAAGAAAATGGACAGGTAGAAGCCTCTAATAAAACCCTCAAAAATATGTTAACCAAAATGGTTAATGCTTCTAGGTGGGATTGCCATTTTCACATTCCCTTCACTTGGTGGACCTATCACACTATCATTCAGACCTCTAAGAGTTCTACCTATTTTTCCCTGGTCTTTAGATCAAAGGTGGTTTTGCCTCTTGAAGTCCAGATTTCCTCTCTTTACATATCCTTACAAGACATCATTTTTGAGAGTGACTATCGTCAAGAGCATCTAGCATAATTTGAGCTAATTGACAAGCATCTCCTAACTATGCCTAACCATCTTTGTGTCTATCAAGAGTGAATCAAGAATGCCTATAAGAAGCACCTAAAATAAAAATAATTTAACATCAAAGACCTTTGTCTTGAAGGAAAATCAATATATAACCAATATGGAGAAAAACAAGCAAGGTAAGTTTATTTTTAATTGGCTTAGACCCTACATCATAACCCATGATTATGGATTATGTGCTTATCATTTATCCTCTCTTGAAGTAAAATCAAAACTTGAGCCTCTAAATTCTTTACATCTACATCCTTTCTTTTGTTAAACAAGGATCAAACTCACCTTTTGTCTAACTTAGGCTCATCCCTTGATTTATGAGATTTTCACCTTCCTCACACCTTCATCCTTTCCCCTTTGAGGATAACTAATTACAACATAAAACCATGTGATTAACCATCATATTCGTATCCTAATCCTAAATATGGGTGTCATGACTCTATCTATGGCATGGTTCTCATGGATATTTTTTGTCCCTAATTGGATGGAATCCCATGGTCATTATTTCTCAAACCACTCCATTCACCTATCATTAACCCCTTGCACTCTAGGTATTTCCCTCATAAAGATAAATCTCTAAGCCTATATAGACTTGTCTATGTCTAACCTAACATCAAAATAATTTGGGATACCAAATATCGCTTGGGTCAAATATCTTTAACATGCTGACTGCTCCCTAGAAGGACAACTACCCAGAATTTAAAATTGATTAAAAAGAATAGATTTCTCCCTTAAAGGACAAATACTAAAATAAACAAATCCAAACTTAGACCACTCCCCTTAAGTATGGATAAGTCAATTTTTTCAAAATCAATCATTTGGATCTTCTTGCATTGATCAGATTCACAAACCTATCAAAACCTAACAACAAAAGATCCCTTATCAAAATAAAAAATAATCTATCCCAAAAAAGCTACAATTAGCTTTCATATATATAGCACCAATAGACTTCCTACATTAATCGGTATACACCTTGCATTAAAACATAGACTTATCTATTATGATTCTTAGGTCACCTATAGAAGGGGTAAACCCACCCTTAGGAAGGTTATAATCCCCTTCACACCACCTATCATCCATCTCCCCTTTGTACCATCTACAAATCAAGGGATTCAGAGATTACTTGACACAATGTGATCAAGAAACCTTTTTATCAACCCATGCATGCTAATGCAAAGCATTAGAAAAGCTTATATTCCTTAAGCCAATCTAACTCTAGGTTTTATTTAGTCCTTATCAATGATGAAACATTATGCCTTTTCCTTGTCCTCTCATACTTGGTTCATATATTTACTTAGACATATGTCATTATTTTCATCTCTTTTTCCCACATCTAGTTTTGTTATCTAACTTAATTTATATGCTATCAACAATAAAATAACTATAAATCATAACAAAACCACAAAAATCACATCATCATAACATCATAACCATGTATAGAATAATAACCATGATCATAAACCACATCACATATCCATGATCATAACCATAACTATAAACATCATAAACATATATAAAGCCTCACATCATCATAATCCTACACAAATCCTAATATCAACCATAAACATCATCCATAATCATCACGTACCTAAGCTAGTGAGTCCACATATCATAAACATATAACATTTAAACCATGAACCATAAAATAACATCTATATATCATCATCACATCATATACATCATGTCTCACCAAAATAAAATGGTACATATAAAATGTGTATCTCTCTCTCTCAAAACATATACATCTCACTACATCAACTCGTAAGCTAGTAAAAAAAATCATATACATATATAAATATTGTATCATATCATATTCCCTAGGGTACCACTACCATCTGGTGCTTACCCCCCTGAGGTGCCTACCTATGCACCCATCAAAGTAGCCCATTAACCCAGAGTTGTTACACCTGTACTACCTATCAAGCTAGCTCTGTACTCACCCCATCAGGGCTCCTCTAGATAATGTGTCAAAACTATGGCCTCATAATAATCCAACTCCTTGATTATAGCTAAATATCATTCCATAAGGATGCTACCTAGTGGTCCTTCTAGTGCTACAACTCCTCCTCCTCCTCTCTATCTCAAGGTGTCCCTCTCTTGGGTCATCAATGCTTATGAAATCCTAGCCTAAACATCTCACCCATCATAGTGGCAACTTGACCCTATGATATTACAACCTATCCCTATAATATATCAACTTACCCCTATAAATTTATAACTTGTGCCTATGTAGTAGCTATCACCACTCTTGTTTATCCATTAGGGCCACCTCCCTGTACTTATACCTATGGACCACCACTAGCTAGGTACACATCTATGGGCTGTCTAACCCCATCATCCTATCCAAATTTTTCTACTGCATAGAGGGCTTGATACCATACCACATAACTATCAACAAAACTTATGGCATCAATCTTTGCTCTAGAAGGTAGCTCCTCATAATCAAGCATTGCCTCCACTAGCTATGGATCTATAAGTAAAAACTTAGCATCCTCCTACCTATACCTTAGGAACAGAGTTAGAATCCCATGTATCAATTTGAACTACCTACAAACCCTGTTAAAAGGGATGAGCTCTGACTCACCCTCTCTCCTCTTAAAAATCCACCTGTAGCTCTACATTGATAAAATGTGTTGAGTACAGTGGGCCCACCTCAAAAAGTTGACATATGAACTCCAAACCACATCTCCAACTATAAATGCCTCCAATGCCCCCAAAAATAAATCAATGTCTTGTACACCTCCTCTAAGTCCTATGAGCATGTAATCACTCTTCCACTACATAAAACCTACCTTAAAATCCATCTGGGCATATCCCTCCCATGGTAGCCCCATCAGCGTTAGAACTCAAATATACTCATAAGCCCAACAATGCAACATGAACCCCACACTAATCCATACCTCCTATCAACTCTGAACCCCCATAAATCCATGTATATTTGAACCAATAACACTGGTTCTCACACAAAAATTATTCAACCTAGTAACATCTCTACCAAAAATCCTCATAGTAGATACAAAAATCACCCACTACTCGAATTTAGCATCATAAATTAGGATATCACCATCATCATGGCCATCAACCTCCTATCATCTATGGCCCTCTAATACAAAGGCTCATAGCTAAATCCTCCAGTGTGCCATTTAGAAAAGGCTTGATCCTTACCATATAGAAGCTTCATTTACTCATATCTCTCCTCCCTCTCAATATGATATATCAGCTCCCCCTAAATGGGCAATCATGTGATCCCATTTACATCCTTTATCAATATCATCATTTCACCAGTCAGTAGGAAAAAGGTGTTCATATTTGGATCCCATTTATCAATGAGGACCATGATCATCACTGCACTCATGGCATGTGCTGGAAGTGTATCATCACCCCAAGGCTGACCTCCTTTATGTGGACCCAGTCATCATCCATCATCCCATGATGAATCTCCACAAAGATCTGAGGAATGTAATCTCACATTTGGATATAATCCCATGCCTACAAATTTCAATATATAAAACACACTTAGTTTTCTATAAACTACCTTACCCATGGATAATATCCTTTTACCCATTTTACCTAGCTAGTTACACCTATTTTATCTATAAAAGCAACATCTACATCTTTTATTTTAAACCTACCTCAAACCAAAGCTACTCTTAGCATTCTAATGCTAAAACATTTTAAACTCACCTATTTCCTTAAACCTTTTACCAAAAACACTTGACCCTTTGGTCAATTGTCAATGGTCACTATGACCACTGATGATCAATTGTTCAATTAGCCAATGGTCATTAATCATCAACGATCATCTATGACCACTGATGATCATTATGTGTGATCACTGATGGCCAAACCCCCAAACCTACCTACCCAAATTCTACCAAACCACCCCTTTATAACCAATAATTAAGCTAACTATGTCCTCTACCCTACCCCCAACCTACATACCCTCCCAATTTTAATTTTTACTCATAAAATTTAAATAAATAATACCAAACCTAAAACTAGGTTAAACCCAAAACCCTCACCCAAATCAATCATAAATCAATAAAATTCAACTAACAATGACCAAAATCAAACTAATTTATAAATTTAATGCAACCCCTACCTCATTCCTTGACCATCATCAAGGAAGAATCTTAGGTCCTATTGCCTAGCCATGCCCTTGTCCGCCATGCATCCTCATTCTAACACTTAGTTAACTCATTAATCAAATCCACTTAATCCACCACTCAACAACTACCTCATCATTACTCTCGCACAAAATGAAAAATTCACAAATGCATGGGAGTTAAGAGAGTCAAAATCGCAATAGTTAAAATGAAAACTCTTTTTTTACTTTTTATCTTCTATGATTTTAGGGTTTCCCCTAACCATTGATGGTCAGGGTGACCATTGACAGTTGATCTCAGGACCCCTAACCACTGATGGTTAGGATCTCCTTTTTTTAACCTTTTGGAACCAACACCTTAGTACCCAATTTTGGAGATTACCTTCTCCACTTACCATACCAACCATGTCCACCTTGATGTTGGCCATTTTGGCCCAAATTATCACATATTTTGTAATGACCTTGCCTTAGTCTTTTTTATTGTATCAATCGACATTGCCATATTGACCATTTGAAATTGAACCACATAGTGCACACTAAACCATTTGTGTTTTTCTCAAGAGTACTTCTTACCTTATATACTTATGAAAACATTGACCCTATCTAGTAAAATTGATATGAATAACCCAATCAACTATGCCTAATGTTGTGTCCTAGTTACCCCATCACTAGTCCTTCTAGAGCCAACCTTTTATTTTTTACCAACTATGGAAACTTAGTCTATGTGTGATCTTGGATATCATACTTAGTCACATTTTATGTGCATGTTTGTACTTTAAATTCCCAACCACCATTGTCACCAACCTCATGACTCCCTATAACCACTTATCAAACTTGCAGTTGATTTTGCTTCACCTCATTGACTCTCAATTTGAGGGGGAACACCTCCTCTCATACTTAGGGCAACCAAACCTTTAACCTACAATCCAATTTTTTGTTTTATATCTTTATAACACAAACTACATAACAAAAAGGGGTAAAAATTAAACACTAAAAAACTGCACATGATGGTTCTAGATGTAGAAACACCCCTATATTGAACCATTACCTAACCTCTAACCATGACCCTGAGTCAAGTTAGCTAACTAGCTAAATAAATTCACTAACCAACCCTTTTCACCCCACTTGACCTTTGACACTCAACTGCTGATGGTTATAGTGACCACCAATGGTCATGTCCATGCCACCTAACAACTCAAACTCAGTCTATGTGCGAACCCAAACACATCACAAATTAATTCATGCAGTGAGCTAATGCATCAATAATTAAATTTGTGTAACAAGTTTCACCACTTATATAACCTACACCTCCATCTCTTTTACCTATCAAATAGAAGATCAAGAGGTGTAAAAAGCATTAATCAATTCATCCATGCAGGATCTTAGTAATTAGGTAATCAAGCTATCAACCAACATAAAGAACTTTTTTTTAGGTCTTCCCTTCAACAAGTTAGTAACTATAATAGATACATGAACCTATATCAAAATTATTCTTCAAACAAAATACCATTACTCTACCAAAATCACTCTAGATTAACAACCAACTATCAAATAACTAGCTAAGCATATCTCTAGTTTTTAAGTTCTGATTATTTGGTTTCTAATTCATACCCTCTTGCATCATATCTTCTGACCTCTCATCCCTAACTAGAATTCTAGCCATTTACTGACCCCTTTTTCAACCTGAATCAGACTCTTTTTTGAAACACCCTTAGAACCCACAAAAACCATCAACAATCACCCTGACTGCCAATAATCACCTTTTATTATCGATGGTCACTCAATTGTTGATAATCACCTTAACCATCAATGATTACCCTAACCATCGATGGTCACTATGGTAGGAAATAATAACACATTATTCCCACCTATCTACCCTCAACAAAATCCAATTTTTTGTGTCCCTATCTATTCATAAACCCCTACTTGATTTTCTAAACCCAACCTGACCTATTCAGCATTAGTATTGACCCAATATTTGCTTAATTAGTCTATTTTATTTATCAATAATTTATTTCTTCTTACATTCCCTTTAAATATTTTTGGTCATTTGATTCAATTACTTCATCATTATTTCTTTCAACTTAACTATTTTAAGAGTGTGGATTGACAACCTCCTAACAAGCTCATTCTTCTTGGATCTAGCTCACACTAGGCAATCCACCTTGCTATCCATCTAACAACCCCTTTCTATTAGTGATTTATTATCTACATGTCATTCTTCCCAAGACAAAGAAGATCTCTTCAAACTCATCTAGATCATGCATGCAAAAATAAATAGGTTCTTCTACCACACCGATAATTAGTTTCTTACTTCTTTAAATAGAAAATAAATAGAAATTGAGAAAAACACTAATCACCCTAGATCAATTTTTAAAATGTTTGATGTCTTATTTATGTTTTTTACACTTCCTATAGGATAATCTTTCCACTCAATTACATTTCTACTTTCATATTCACATTCATTTCTCATAAAATGGTGAAGTCTTTCATTATTTTAACCTTATAAAGTTTCCCCCTAGCATTTGATTATTGATTTTATATTTCATAGATAATTTTTAGAATTTCATCTTGTTTGGATTATTTCATTACTCAATCCTTAGTCTTATATTCCTTCATATTGTACATTTTTATATCTTATGCTAACTAGGAAGTCTTAATTTACACATCCTACTATGTAGAGTGTTAGATTGAGAGGTGTTTCTTGAAAATTTTAAAAAAATCCATTATTTCATATTCAAGATTATTTGAAATCAAAAATGACAACTACTAATAAATTTCCTATTAGTGACGTTACTTCTACTATTTTTACCCCTTATATGGTTTTTGATATGAATCCTACAAATGATCCAAATGTTTTTTAATTAGTAAAAGAGGGTTGAAAATTCCTTCAACCATCTATTAAATATCATAAAAAATTACTAAAAATCACCAAAGCCATCACCATAAAATATCTCAAAAATACCTTAAAGGCATCACCATACAAAATGTGAAGCATATAAGAAAGCCCACAACAAAATCTTCTTAAAATATTATAAGATAAAATTCAAAATTTAAAAATTTGTAATAGCCTCTTATCAAAGATGAAAGACCTTCAATGTCCCATAGTAGAGTGATTCAAACTCTCACCCAAAATGCCCCAAAAAGAACCATTCAAGCTAGAAATTCTAAGGACCCTAATTGGATTTTAAAAAATACCTTCAGATACCCAAAGTAATAATTATGTAACAAAAACATTAAAATATATTACAACAATATGAAAATATTATACATCCACTTACTCTCTTCCACAACACTACCCTAGAACTTCAATAGCCACATTTAAGATTTTTTTCAGCTAATTTAGATTCTTCTAAGTTGGTCTTAAAATCAATGCCTTAAAGCCATAAAATTTAATGTGGATTTTTTTTCTTAATCATTTTAGATCCTTACAAATCATCCAAAGTGGAAGACCCAAAATAAATCCTAGCCATCAAGAAGGTTCATCCATCCCTATCTTCAACCATAAGTTTATATATATTTTTTATGTTGCCTCTCCTGCAACAACTTTCCTAGCATATTTTATATCTAGATCCATAATTTCTACCACAACCTTTTCCTGTGCTTATTTCATAATTAAATACACAACCTCTACTACTACCTCTACCCTATATTTTTATACAAAATATTCCAAAACATATTTTAAATATATAATCATAACTAACTATTCAACCACACTAAAGCATTTTAAAAATTATTAGGGAAAGGTGAAACTCAAACATCCAACTATTCAATATTCCCACAAGGGAAATTAAAGGTTGAATACTTGAATCATTATTAACATTTTGGTGAATAAAACTAGTCCTTTTCCATCAAGTAGGTTTCCTACCCTTTTTCAAGGAAATTCCTAGAAAGTAACCCTTATTATTTGGACAAACATTTTCCACATGACCCACATCATATAAATATTTCAAATAAACACCACGCACTCATAAACCAATTTTTGTTTTTAATTTGATCCCTAAACTTAGTCCAAATCTCTTTAGGTAACTCTATAGACATATCCATTTCAACACAAATTTGTGTAAAATGGGGTTGGTAATGCACACATGTTTCCACATAAATAGAGAGGCAATTTCCCAAGGAATTATCAATATAATAAAGGAAAATAATTTCCATTAATGTAGAGGGAGGTTAGGCATTATAACCCAAATGAAAACCACTAAAAAGAATGAGTTAAAGGGATAAAATATGGAAACCAAGGCTTCAAACATAAAGAACCTAAGTGAAATATCTTATCTCTATCCTCCTCCACTTGAAAAAACATAATAAAATTACCCTTTACAAAAGGGAAAATGAGAATATATTTAGATAAAAGAGGTTTCCAGTGAAAAGAATATAAGAATGTAAGTCCACTAATGAAGGTCATAAATTTTTAAATTTGTAAATAATTACAAGAGCCAGTACATATTACTCCATCACCTCCCTTAAAACATCCTCATTGGATCTAAGATATGGATACTATAATCCATGGATACAGGTAAATGAATCAAAGTAGACCCTAAATCAAATTTTCACATACAAATATTTCCCTCCCATAAGATCAACATTAGACTCATTAGCAATAGGTAATAATGACTTATCTAAAATAAAAGAGGTATTAAGTAATATAATATCCATATACAAGTTTTTTGGTTTATTTTACACCTGAGTGATATAAAATAATGTACATTATACACTAATTTAGATATAGAAAATATGGGAATGAGTACATTGACCTAAATTTCAATTTATTGATTGATATTTCAATTAATTAATTTATAAATGATAAAAAAAGATATAGATGATGTACTTAGATGTTTTTGATTATTTTTCACTCATAGGAGGTGTCAATATACCTTAAAAAATATTTTTAACTAACATGCCAATTGTTAAAACCTAAAATAGAGGTTAATAACCTCTCTAGACATTGTCAACAGAGTCTGAATCTTGTGGTGGTCAACACTATTCAAGGTTTAATAGTAGTGTCCATGTGCACTACATGGATATATACTTATGAGATCCCTACATTATTCATATGCATGTAATTGGTTCTTATATGTGTGTATACTATTTATACTCTGTGATAATGTATATTTTTCTATCTTTTATCTAAACCCTAATTGTGCTTGATTAACTACAAGATGCCATTAAAAAGGAGTGAGTACTTCCATACTAAATTATTGAGCATTTCCAACATCCAATACTTTTAATAGGGCTCAAACCTTACATAATTATCCTACCTTTTATGTATGTGTGCAACTTAAAAGGATTCCTCAAGCATCTGGAAATATTCTTCATCCCCTAAGATGCCATTATTGCCTTGTATGGCCTGTGAAGGAGGAATATTTGAAACTAATTTGGTTCTATCTTTCTTAAGATTTTTTTTGTTCTAAAATATCACATCATTAGTGTTTTATCCTTTTAAAATAAAATGTAGGCCTTGAGAAATATTTTTGAAACTTCTATAATATGCAAATGAATGAAGGTAATAAAGTAAACTAAAATAGAGGTAAGGTGCCATGGTAATCCAAATAGGATCCTAGGCAACCTAAGGTGGATGTGGTGAGTCTAAAAAATCCTATACCTACCCCAACATATTTCAAAATACATAGAGTCTAGACAAGGATTCACACACATTCATTCACTAAGAAACATGTAACATATATACTATTAAGTAATAAAGGAAAGAGCATAAGGTTAAAATATACTTACCTTGATGTGTACATGTCTAACATCAATATTCACATTATCTAAAGTAGATATTTACAAGAGAATGTTGTGGGTGTGAATAATTCAATAGTTAGATAAGGATCTAGACCAATAAGTAATCCTCATAGTGAATCTATAAGACTTATACAAGACAAGATCTCCTCAAGACAAGATTCTACACCAATGGATCTCAATATATGACTTGGGTAAAGGTGAGAGTGAAACTAGAGTGAATATGTGTGATATGATATGATGGAAGTAAAATATGACTCATATATTGAGATCCACTGGAAACTAGAGTGAATATGTGTGATATGATATGATGGGAGTAAAATATGACTCATATATATAGTTGTCTAATACCCAAAACTAAAACCTAAATCTAGGTTGATGACATCAACCCATGTTTGTTGTCAAAAAAATATGTCATCCAAAATGAACTAACATGAATGGCAGAGAACATAGTCATGAATACATTAGCTAGGTTGATATGGTAAAAAATGGAAAGACACATAATATATAGCATCATCCAGGGAAATATCATAGAATGTGAAGAGGGATAACATAAGTTACCAAAGGAAAGATGAGAGAATTGAATGAAAAGACAATCTGAGGAGACTATTATGGGATTAGAAAAGGATATAGACATGATATGGTGCAAGAAACATCTCTCATAAATATTTAATGGTATCCACTTGAGGTAGGTATCCTAAGTTAAGATTCATCAGAGGTGTATGGTGTTTCAAGGCTTGGCTAATCATCATTATTTGGTTGTATACACCTAGTTGATGAAACAAAGGCAAAGGGTGAACTCTATAGCCTTATGAAACCATCTATTGCTTAATGTTGAAAAATTTGATACACGCCAAAGATAATGATGCCAAGGTCACTGGGTTATCCTAATGAACATAGAGGTCATCAAATCTAGAGACATAAGGTAGGTTTATATGGCATATCCTTTGGTATGAGAGTAAATATCCTTTAGATGTTGGTATAACTTGTGGAATTGAGTATTTAAAATACTCATAGGCTCATTTTGCTCCCTCTTAGTAGCTACAAATTGTTGACATAGGATTGTAGGGTTAATGGGGAGTTTGAAATGGTTTATAAATATAGTTTCTAAACCATCCCAAGTAGTAATAGACCTATTAGGTAATTCAAGATACCAAGTATACATTTCTTCCCCTAAGGAATAAGGAAATAACCTATATGCAACATCTTCATGTTAGACCTAGGTTCTAATCAAGGTATCTTTAAAGGCTTGAATGTGTTTTTCATCTATTTGGACACTTCCCATTATGGACTTAGGGCATAACTTATCTAGATTCTTGGACAAATCATGTGTCATGATTGGAACAGCCACATGACAATATCCTCCTTGTCCAAGTCAATCCATGTTAGCTATAATTAAATATTGGGAGATGATTAATGGGTTAAAAAAATGGGTAGACATCATCATTGGTGAACTAATATCTGAATATAGAGGTTTGATTCTTCCTTTCCCTTTGTTAGCTCTCTATTTTGATATTCTATGATCAGTGATTTCTAGGATCTCCAAGTTATCCTCAAAAAAAATTTATCGAGTATTAATCCTTCTATTCTTTAGCTTAAGAGAAGGTTTAACTTAGTGGGATAGAAGGGTTCTAAAATTCCTTAGCTCGATCTTTTGACTAATGAATTCAAAGCATGGTTTAACCCCTCTTTCTATCACTAGAAACATGTTGATGTGTGTTTTGACACAACCAACAATATTTGGCAAGGGAGTTGTTAATCCTAGGCCTCTTCTAAAATAAGGAAGATCCTATGAAGAAATACCTCCCTAAGGTCTAAATGTACTAGGTCTTGGTATACTAGTCTTCATTTAGTTGGTTGATGTGAACTATTCCATGTAAAGGGCCAATTTTAATGATTTGAGGTGCAATTAACTTTGCCTATGGGACACAAAAGAGGCCATTCACTTCACATGGGATAAGTTTATAGGGTTCAACCTCCAACATAAACAAGGATTCCAAGATTTACTTCCTAATAGAAGTTGACTTCCCTCATTAGCTTATCATGTCTAAGAATTCTATAATTTGATAACAATGATAAATTTTGATAAATATATATAAAAGAAATCAAGATAAATAGTTAAATATATATTGTTAAGTTCATAGATTAATTTGATAATAAAGAAAGAGATAAATAATATGGATAAAGAGATAAAACACTTGCTATAAACACAAATGAACATGGATTTATCTGAATAAGTAAATCATATGAAACCAATCTTCAATTGAGCTAGACTTAGCACAACTCTAAATAAATATGGTAATAGAGTTAGCGGAGAGAGTGGTAGTAATAAAGGACATAACTACCATAAAAATACACAGACCGTGACCACACAGACTTAATAGTATTCCAACTATAATGATTCTTCCTTTTGATTAATAACATTTTGAAATTCATACAATCATCAAAGAATCTAAAAATAATTATGTAACAAAAAATCTAAAATAGGAAAGGGAATAAATTATCCTTAAAAAATTTAGAAAAAGTCTAGTTCTATATGTCTCCTTTCAAAAT
Source organism: Torreya grandis (assembly GCA_037957365.1). Lineage (NCBI taxonomy): Eukaryota > Viridiplantae > Streptophyta > Pinopsida > Cupressales > Taxaceae > Torreya > Torreya grandis. The sequence goes on along the minus strand of JARHVA010003811.1, from coordinate 635,798 downwards.
ACACAGAGTCTGGCCTTATTTTGGGACAAGAGTTAATATTATATAAGAACATAGGCCTGAGAAGTTCAAATGAAGCAATCATTAGTGTGTCTAACCAATTTAAGGTTGTTTGGGAATGAATCCCACTCAATTGCATCATTTAAATATCAATAACCATATTCGACCAAATCAAGAATGAGAGCCTATGAGGAATGTAGTTGAGATTGCATTAGGATAGTCAGTCACCTACATCATGTGCAATTAGAGTCATGCCTCTTTAAGGAATATAATTTATCTTTTATGATTCATTTTTAATCTTAATTAATAGGGTATGCTAATTATTCCCACTACAATTTGATTCTACAAATCAAATTAGATGCACAATCTATAACTTACCTCTTAATGATTTTGATGGGAAAAAGGGTCATCAACTTTAGGCTCATGATTTTTTGGATGTGAAACCAACATGTCCTTAGTTATGATGGGGTCCCTACCACATGGATTCTCCTCTCTTTCATTTTTTGATTGAATATTTAAGTTCATGTTATTTTTTTATTCCTTGGTGAAGTGATATTTTTCTACATGGCATCATCTCATTTTTATAAGAGCTTGGTTGGGCTTCACTATTGCATGAACCAACCCAGGATAGTGGTGTATAAATATTTTTCCACATGGCATCATCCTACTCACTTACTTGTTGAGAGGCTCTGCACTTTTTACAAACATCTTTGGGATAGTGGAGTAGAAAAATGATGTCATGTGGCATCATCTTGTTGACCAACTAACTTATAGGCATTGCAAAAGTATAGACATTTATGGTATAGTAGAGAAAAAATATTATGCCACGTGGTATCATCCTACTTACTCATTATTTTGAAGCATTATTGATGTCATTGTCCCATTGAGAAACCTTGAAGAAAATCAACTAAGTCTCAAAATAATTTCAAACAAGCCTAGGACCATCAAGATATTGACACATGTCACTAAGGAACATTTTAAGAGAAATGACTAAGTCTCAAAAGACTTTAAAATAGGCCTAAACCATTGGGATATCAACACATGGCATTGGGTAACATTTGAATAGAAATTTATAAGTCCCACTAAATGAAAAAGTGACACACGGATCTAGGAAAAGTTAAAGAATTGACTAAGTGTCAAAATTACTTTTTGACTGGGTTAGAGCTATGGGAGTTGTGAAATTTAATAGTTTTATCCTTCTAAGTTTCTAAACTTTGTACCTCCATGTGAATTTTGATTTAATTCTTTAGAAGTTTCTTTTTCATAACTATTATTTGAGCATTCATCTTTAGAAAAAAAATTCATAATAAAAATTCTAACTAGTCTTCACAACACTTTTTATGAAGATCAAAACACTTAGATGATTCTATTGAAGTGCTTCAGGCTTCCTTCCTTCCTCACAACTTTTTTTCATAAATTTTATAAACTCTCACTTGCACAAAACTTCCAACATAATTATTGAAGAAGTGTGAGCCTCTTTTCCCTTCTTCATGACTTTTGCTTTTTCCTAGTCTTCACAGCTTTTATCTTGGACTTACTTCATGAATTTTGTTCTCACAACACTTTTTATGAACATTGTTCTTCATAAATTTTATTCACAAAAAAATTTAAAACTAATCACAAATAATTTTTTTGAAGACCTAAATACTTGAATAATTCTTGATAAGTCTTCAAAACATTTTCAAACGTTCATCCACATAAAACCTTCAACTAGTCTTTTTATGGAAAAGAACGAAGGATAATTTTTTGAAAATCTGCTAAGTATTTTACTTTTGACTTAGCCCATTTTTTAAAAATCTAATTTATATTTCAAGAATCCTTTAAAACTTTTACTTTGACAAATTTGTAACATTTTCTCCAAAGACATGCAAGCATAATATGAAAAGGCATAGTCAACGACTTTGGTTTAAAAACTAATAGTTGAGCATTTGAAAAAAAAAAAAGCATTTGAAAACAAATGGATAAATATTTGACAAAAAATGGTTAAATATTTGAAAATAAATGGCTAACTATTTGAAAAAAATGTCTAACTATTTAACAACAAATGGCTAAGGCAAAGGCCTAAAAAATGACTAAGTATAAACTAGAAATTGTAAAATGACTTAGTCATTTTATCGATTCCAAAGCCAATTTCATCCATTTTTATGGGAAGAAACTAAGTTAAAAATTAAAACCTTATAAACATTTAGTCATTTATATTGAAATTAAAGTAGAAATGGATAAAATTATTCAAGAAAAGAGGTATAAAACTCTACAATAGTCAAATAATTTATACAAACCTGAGGTGAAATAATCTAAGAAGAAGCCATAAAATGTGTTTTAAAACACAAGCGAACAAGCAAACTAAGGCTTAGTAGACTTATGTAAATTCAAGTAAGGAAATTAAATCATTCCAATATGTGAATTTCAATGTCAAGTGTGTTAGTGCCCAAAATTGCACTAAAGCAATTGGGCCTTTGTCAAGTATGAATGCCAAATTTATTTCCCATTTCTAGTTTTCAAGTGCTTTTGGTTTGTCAAAAAGCCAAGTGATTTCATATTTATGCATTTTTAGAAACCATCAATCTAATTGCCCTAGCCTAGACCCCCTAATTCAAAGGCAATATTAAGTGAGAATGTTTTAACATATCGTGGACTTAGTTGCATTTTTTATATACTTAGGATTGGTCATGTTTATTAACACAAACAAACCTTAGTCAAAAAGGTTCATGTTTGGTCTTTTTTACTTCCTATAACTTGGTCCCTTTTATTTTATTTACATGGTCTGGCTAATGCCCATGGTCCATTTTATTTGTTAGCATGGTATGAATAAAGATTGGTCACTTTTTTTATACTTAGCATAAAAGTCCATAGGTCCTTTTACTTTGGGCATTTTGCCCATGTAAAAAATCTTGACAGAAGTCAATTGTCTTGGTAAAATGCAAAGGCTCAATTTATTTAAAAAAAGTGAAAAGTCTTTTCCTTCAAGGAAATTATTTTAGATAAAATGTCTAAAATAATTTATGAGTAAATTTTCACAAAGGAAATCCTAAAAGAGTATGTTTCAGATAATTTTTTTAGATAAAATGTCTGAAACAATTTTCCTGACCAAATTACTGTAGGATAATTAGCCTGATAAAATCCTTCTAAAGACCAAAGGACTGATTAAAGTAGAAAATTCAAAGACAAAATTCCCTAATAAAGTCATCCAAGTAGTGTGATGGTTATGTGGATGTCATTGATGATCATGTGAACATCAAAATTAGGCTCAATGATCATCTATTGGGGGTTAAATTTGACATTCACATAGACATCATTAATGGTCATGCGAATGTCAAATGATGGGCACACATATGTCAAATTTAAGCCATGATAATTATCTATAAAGGGATTAAATTTGATGATCACATGGATGTCATTGATGGTCATGTGAACATTAAATGATGGGTGCATAGACGCCACATTTAAGCCATGACAACTATCAATTGAGGCTTAAAATTGATGGTGGCATGCCTATTAAATACATTCATGTAGACATTAAATGAAAAGCATGTAGACATAAAAATTTAACCATAGTGGATGGCCAATGGCATTTTATCATTTATATTTGGATTGATGGTTTACATCGATCCATGCACACAGATTGATAGTGCAAGTGAGAGCCAACTCCTCAAAGGGATCATAACCTGTAGGAAAATAACATGTGTCTAATGGGTGACAAAGGTCACATTTCAAGATAAGGAACAATATGACATGGAAAATACCACATGGGCATACACATCATATTCAAAGGTCCCATGTAGAAGCAATTTATGGATCTTTCACTAGTGATAAGTGGATTGACTAGGCAAGTTTTAGATGAGTCATGGGAGCTCCGCTAGGATTTTGAAGGTAATTTCAAGTTGACTAGATATCTATAGGTCCTTTATCTAAAATCTCATTATGATAATATTACCCTTGTGTCCATGATTAGTTGAAAATTTAGGAACAAAGATCATAATTTAGCTCTCAGGGTTGTTGTAAACAACACAAAAGTTGAACATTTAAAAGATTACTAGTTTTTATGTAGGTAAGAAGATCAAGAGCATTTATTAAATTATAAATTCAAGACAAAAGAATAGGTCTCTGAACATGTCAAATGTTAATCCTAAGGTGTGACCTTGAAAAATGGACAATGCATAAAGCCTATTTGTAGATGCAGAACAAATGTATTGCCTATTTACAATATAATTAAAGAATGAGATCCATTCTAATCTATTGGTTGCTTAAAGTAAAATTGGAAGTTTGAAGCTAGATGGATGGAACATGTAGTTTGACAAATTAGTATTATAGATGGACATCTTAAAGCAAGTATAGTAATTATAATAACTCAAGTAAAATCTCACGTAAGCAAGGGAGTTATAAAAGTGAAAGGTCTAGGCACAGTGCATAATATTTCAATATAGCTTTGCTAACCCTTTATGTGCTCATTTGAGATTTCCCTATGGGAACTTCTCAGGGGGACCATAAGTGTCCAATGCAACTTGGTAAGTTGTAAATGAGAAAATGGGGCCAAATTTTCCCCAATATGTCCATGATTGTAATAATGTATTTATGCATTAGAAAAAAAAAATCACAAAAGGATAAATTTTCTAAAGGGAAAATTTTTCTAAAAGGATAAAATTACAAAAGGATCAAATATGTGAAAAAGCAGATTAAAACCAAAAGGGTAAAAAAATATTTTACCTTAAGTTTGTAATTTTTCATCTTCTTTATTTATCAAAGTTCCTCCATGGGAAAGATATTATAGGTTTGAGAGATCAATATGGACCACTCCCAAGAAGATATTCAGACAACCATGAATTAATAATATTTCCCAACCATCATTGCAAGAGTAGGTTGTTTCATGGCATGCATAAAGTAAGGGCAGTTGTCCAAAATATTCTAGACTTGTCATAAATTAATAGAAAAGCATCTCCATGTAATTGCACATAATAAAAAAATATTTTTAGCTCTTGAAATGAATATCCTCATTCTATCTCATGAAAAAGGGAATCTTCAATCAAAATATCAAATGTTTATTACACATATTCATCATTCCTTGCAAAGGCAGTTACAACAATGATTCTTTTCTTATAAGTGGATGAAGATCTCAAGTGTGTCAAAGTGCATATTCCAGCTGGAAGTATCTTGGTGGCCTTTAAGGATTGTTATAATTTTTTTTAAATTACAACCCATAGTCTCACATTTAAAGTTTATAAATATAAGGCTGGTCTTCTATTCAAGAAGTTGATTAGACAGTATGTTGGTCATTGTGTTGGTTTGTGTCTTCCATAGTATAGGATCTTCCCCATTTTAGTATCATTTTTATGCATATTTTTCCTCTCTTACTAAGGTGGTTTTAGCTATATAACCATTAAAAAGTTATAAAATCATGTTCATATTTCTCCCCTACCCAACATGGAGCAAATCCACCATGTTTGTCCCCATGGCAGCATTTTGAAACACTAATGTGTGTAATATTTTATTTCAAAGTTAATGAAAATGTTTATGGTTCTCTACTATTTTCTATTGATGAAGTGTAGTAATATGTTTTTCAAATGTTTTTGATTGGATATCATGTTCTATGATCATTACTGGTTATCATCTTGGGCTTAGATCTAGATTATAAATCCCTTTTTGCATTATGTTTGGGAATTTGTTGCTGAATAACTTCTTAGGGCACCCTAAGTTTATGGATTTAACAAGACAAAGAAGGTGAGATTTTAGTTTTAGTGTATATTCTAGGATTTCAAGGATCATTTAGGTATTTTCATTTCATTGGAACCAATAAGTGTAAATCACTCTTAGTAGTTCCATTAGCTTGCATTTAATTTTTTTGCATCTGTATTGTAAGTGATGTCATGAATGTTGAAAGAATCCCTATTTATTAAAGACCACCAGTGCACCATCCTTCCTTTTTTAGAAATATCTATCTTACCCTATCCTACCCTACAAATAATACACCTTTTACATACTATGAGTGTTATTTTCCAACAGATACATAAGATATTATATACTTAACATGTGTCTATGTTTTGTTATTTAAATCCCAAGATTAAACTATTTTATTAAGCCCCATGTGTTGTTGAAAAATATTTTGAGTGAAGGTTTTAATCACTTTGATATCTATCTTCAATAGCTTGTAACTGACTTAGAACATTTGCTCATTCTGTGTGACAACCTTTATTGGGTGGAGTAAGCAAGTTCGGTTATGTTTTGGTTAGATCCGCATTGTATTGTGTTGATAATCCCCATGGAGCTTGAATTGAAAGATCTCTCTATGTGATCAAGATAACCTATAGGGCCAAAATTAGTAGGGATCTAGCCATACCCTTTTTAAGTACCTCTCAATCAAGTTTTGTATTTGATCTAATCTTCATGCCAAACCCTTCTCCAACTACAATGACATACTAGCAGGTTTTTCATCACTGTTTGTTATTTTATTCAAGTGTGCAAGGCCAAACATATGAGGTGTACAACTGGGAACCAATACTCTTCTAGCACTATTACCTAGGAACACTTTTTGTCACATACATTTTTGGGGACTCTTTTAGAGAGATAGAGCTATAAGTAATTTATATTATCAAGTTATTTACTTTTATTTGTGCTATAGTGGAAATATCTTAGTCATCAATGCCACAACACTCCACTGGGGATGTGCTAGGATTTGATATTTGATAATTTGACATCTGTTAAGTTTATTTCAAAGAACTAAAAAATTATCATGTTTTGAGGTGGTTTCCCCTTGTTAAACATGAATCTAAAAAGTTCATTGTTTTTGCTTTCATACATCATCACTAATTTCAACAAGATATGGTTTTAGTATGTATCACTACAAGTTTTTAAATGGTTATATTCTATAAATTTACTTCTAGTGGCAACTCTAAAACATCATCTAGTTTCAAAGAAATATTAGTGCCCATCTTCAATATCTTCATTTTTGAGAGTTCTTTTGCTTGTAAAGCTAGAAGGACTAAGGTCATCTTTTAAAGGTAACTCATAAGAGACTTGTGTCATCCCTAAGTGTTTATCAAAGAAGGATACAAGCTTGGAGGCTTGTTGAAGGTGTTTCTATTCAAATTTGCTTTCTACATTCAAGAGAAGAATTAAGAAACTTAGAGATGGTCAAGGCTAGAAGATACCTGATAAAGTCGTGCACACCAAAATCAGACGTTGAAAGATTCTCCTCTTTGGCTGTGGAGGAATGACACCTATGAAGAAAAAGAGACTGAAGCACGGAAAAATGTTAGTCAAGGATATGGTGGGCTGTCAGGCGAACGCCCGATCCCGGAAGTACGAAGACTTCCTAGAAGGATATCAACCCACTGATAAAAAAGCAGAATATTGGACTGAAGTAGATGTAATGAAAGATAAAATGATAGAAATAAAAGATAGAAAATAAAATGTGTACCTGATAATGAAGTAAACTATTCTGTGCAGTCACTGATGTCGGTCTTTGTAGTGCCGGTGTCGGTCGGATAGGTGCTGACGTCGGTTAAGATACCGGCGTCGGTCGGGGTAGTGACCGGTGTCGGTCGGGGCAAGTTTTGGACAGAGTCTGGGCGAGTTGCATAAGGTCTGGTAGAGTCGGGATAGGGTCTGGTCAGGATCAAGATAGGGTTTGGATGGGGTCTAGTCAAGATAAGGTCGAGTCTGGACAGGGTCTGGGGGTTTTGGTCGAGTCTGGACAGAGTTATAGATTGGGATAGTGGGCAGAGATGTAAAGAAGGGACTCAGGGTTCAGGTCTACGGTCTGAAGATCTAGGGGTGATAGAAATAACGAACAAATAATAACCAGAAAGAAATAAAAATAGAGGAAATACTTACCTATCAGAAGATATGATAAAAGCCATGATTGAAGTCGTCGAAGCGTTACTGTAAGTTGATCGAAACGAATGCGGATTGGTCGAATGCTAGAGTTGGTTGATCGCCAGAGCTGATTGGTTGCAAGATTCTGTGAATGTCAGAGTTTGGGATCGATTGGCAGAGATTTCAAATGGTTTTGCTGATGAAGGTGAGGGATGGTTCGGGGGACGGTTTGATAACCGATCGGGAAACCGAATGATAACTAAAAATGGGTAACGGTAAGGTGACCGACGTCGGCAGGATTGTCGACGTCGGCTGATAAGTGATCGACGTTGGTGACGTCGGCCAAGTAACGACCGTCGTCGGTAGATGCATAATGGGGATAGAGTCTAGCTTTAGCTTTGTGCTCATTTTTACATGCTGCCAGGGTCAAGGCTAGTGGGAAAAGTGGTCGACAAGGGTTAAATAGGCAAAGAAGAATAAAACGGGGGATGACCAAGGGAGTCAACATGATTTCGGTGTCTACATTTGCCCCTTTTTGTCTTGTTGGTTGTTCTGGATGAACTGCAAGACAAAAACAAGAGTGATTGCCCCAGGTGTAGATAAGGTTGATTTCGTCTTGTTGGTTGTTCGAATGAACTGCAAGACAAAAACAGGTAGCGGATTGCCCCGATTATGGATGAGGTATTCCCCCTCAAAGCAAGAGTCGAGGGAAGGGAACCGAGAATCGGGTGCTGATTTGACAAAGAGTGGATGAAAAAGGGGTGAGGGTGAACGCTGCAAAAGGCGTGATTGCGTGCATACCACTGCACGAGATGGTTAGGTTAAAGTGTCACAGGTCAAGGGTTGAGGAGTGCCAAAACAAATGGGCCCCAACATTTAGTCATCTGCTAATCAGGTTATTCAATCGAAGCTGAAGCTCTAATGGGTCATCGGGTTCTAGGTATCCCAGGCTCAGGAAGTGCTCTTAGAAACACAAAAAAGTCACAAGTAGTGCGGATCAACCGGCTTGCGATCCTATACTTGTGAGGGTCCAAAAATAGGTCTGTGCACAATTTTGCTAACCAATCATGAGGTAACATACATGCAAAAATAACCAAGGCAACATTGTCTTGGAAGTGGTCGAGGTTGGAGGAGATAGGCATGATCTCTAATGGTTGGTGGTCGAGGGGAGGAATGGACAAAAGGATGTGGCCGAGCTAACCTCAGAAGACCCCATGTCAACTGAGTGCTACCTACATAGCCCCTATGGAAGGGCCTCAGGCCAATGTAGTTCTCCCTAGAAGGGAGGGAGGGACAAAGGGATAGCATTGGTCATGGTCAAGGGCAAGGTTATGGTTAAAAGAAGGAAAGAAGGTTTGTCCATCAGAGAGACGAACAAATGAGGGTGGTCGATCTAACCTCAAAAGATAGTCGTGTCATCTGAGTGCTGCCTACATAGCCTCGGTCTTAAGGCCTCAGACCAATGTAGTTCAGACAAAGGGTCCGAGTAGGAGACAAGAGGTTAAAATGGTCGATAGATTGGTCTTGGTTATGATGAAATGATGAGGGGAAGAGAGGATGTTGCAGCCTTTTCCATATTGTGTGATGGTGTATTCTGCAACATTGGTTAAGAGGTTTTTCATCCCTAGAAATATTCCATATTCGTGATGGATGTATGCTAAGAATGAATTGAGGTCGATTTATGCTTCAGCAAGTATTGGTTTATGCCGAACATAAATTGCGGCTGGTCGATAGTTTCCATGTGTATTGGTGTCCATAGAAACTAGGGTGAATAGGCTAGGGGAGTGGTCTAAAAAGAGAGTTGAGTTGAGTGAATTGACAAGTGATGAAGGTGAATGTGACCAAAGTGCAGAAGAAGTGAAAAGCATATTGCTCTTTCATTAACAAGGACCAAAAAGATAGTATAGATAGGGGTGGTTAGAATCAAGAGCCCCAGTCATGCGTGACGTCGTTGACCAGAGTTATGTTAGAGCGGTAATCGAATCACTTTGACATTAAAGTGAGCTCGAAGTCCCTTGAGCAGGTGATAGGAGGAGGAAAAAAAAGGGTAACCCATTTTAAGAGCAGAGATAACTTTGCCCCTTTTTATAGGAGACCCTGAGACAACTACAAGTCAAGTCCATGACTCTTTTTTTTTTTTTTTTTTGTGCAGACTGATCAATGCGGGAAGCTTGCATAGAGATGTCATTTGCTTGGTGGTTAGTTGTGAAGCTGATCAATGCGGGAAGATTCTAAAATAGTGCTATTTATTTCCAGATTAGTCATAGCCATCCTTCGAGGGAGTGGTCTATATTTTTGTTTAATATAAGGGCTTTTGAATAGCTGTCCTTCGAGGGAGCAGTCTATTAATTACAGCAATGATAGTACAACTGTCCTTCGAGGGAGCAGTCTGCCTTTTGATTTGATATTGATATAGTGACCATGGATATTGTGACATCTTGATTTGTTTTTATAGAAATGTGAGTCATGGACAAGATTATAGAAGGTCAAGGGCTCCCTTTAATTAGGACAAAGCATCCATACATCATAAAAGGGTTATAGGAATTGTTAAGAGGAATAGGGGTGAAAGGAATTAGGACTAAGAGGATGGGGATTGCTCAAGGGATGAGCTCAAGTTAAGTGTCAAGTGGACGAGTACTTGACTAGCAGTAGAACGGTCATAGATGCAACGCATTAAGAGGCTCAGGTTCTGGTTGTCCATCAAGAGAAGACAGACGATAAGTCCCTGATCCATACTTGTGCATGATAATAAAAGGTCTGAGCCAATTAGGAGCAAACTTGCCTCATTTACTTCGTTCCATATTGGTCACGTGTTGATTCTCTTTGAGGACGAGGTCTCCGATGTTGAAATCTCATTCTCACATATTTTTGTCGTAGGCGCGCTTGATGCGATGTTGATAGACATGGAGATGATTAAGGGAAGCAAGACGGCGTTCATCAAGTAACTCAAGTTGAGATAAGCGATCTTGACGAAAGTCATCATTGGAAAGGATATCATGTAGAGAAATGTGGAGAGACGGGATCTGTACTTCGAGAGGTAGGACAGCCTCTGTTCCATACACGAGAGAAAAAGGGGTAGCACCCGTAGAGGTTCAGATGCTAGTGCGGTAGGCCCACAAAGCGAAGGGAATGTGAATGTGCCAATCCCTGCCTATGTCACTGACTATCTTCATGAGAATTTTAGTGAGAATTTTGTTGGAAGCCTCGGCCTGCCCATTTGCTTGTGGGTAGTAAGGCGAAGAGAAACTGAGCTTGATGCTGAATGAGTCGCATAGCATTTAGATAGTCTTATTTTTGAAGGACTTGCCGTTATCAGTAATGATTTTATGAGGGACACCGAAACAACAGATGATATGGGTGGTGATGAAGTCGATGATCTTGTCGGCTTTTGTGGAGATGAGAGGAATGGCTTCCACCCACTTGGTGAAATATTCAGTGGTTGTGATGATGGATTGATGATGAAGAGACGAATGAGGGTTAATCTCACCGATGAGATCTAAACCCCACTGAGAAAAAGGCCAAAAATCCTAAGTGATTTGTAAGGTGTGACTAAGAAGATGAAGCAAGTTAGAGTGCTACTGACACTTGATGCAACGCCGAACATAATCGCTACAGTCTTGATGAAGGGTAGGCCAATAATAGCCCAGACGAAGGATGCACTTGGCAACCGAATTCCCACTGAAATGTCTGCCACAAATCCCATCGTGGACTTGCTGAATGGCTTGAGATGCTTCAGTGGAGGTGAGACAGCGAAGAAGGAGGCTGTCGAAGCCTCGCTTATAGAGAAGACCCCCTAGCATGGTATAGCGAGCGGTACGCTTGATAAAAGCTCATCGTGCATTACTAGAGAGGTTGGGAGGAATGACAGAGAAAGATAAGAAGTCTACAAGTTGCTTATACCAAGCATCTCGTGGGCTAGGGTCTATAGTGTTGACATGATTAATGTGAGGAGAGATATATGAAGGCAACGGCACATGACGCACCGTGACAAAAAGTCTGGATGCAGATGAGGAAGATGGGATATGTGAAGCGAGAGAAGCCATGGTGTCAATAAACTTATTCATGGATCGAGGAACAGTCTGTAGGAGGTAATGATCAAAAGATGCAAGGAGAATGTCAGCACGGTTTTTGTACCTTTGTAAAATTTCATTTTTACAAAGATATGAACCGTTGACCTGATTGATGACAAGTTACGAGTCGTTGAAGATGTTGATGGACTTGATGCTGAGAGAGAGGGCGGTCTGAAGTCCCAAAATTAAGGCCTTGTATTCGACCATATTATTGGTACAATCAAAGTCTAGTTTAAAAGACAGAGGCATGGGCTCCCCTTCGAGTGGGATGAGAATGACCCCAGCACCCCCACCTAATTGACATTTAGAGCCATCAAAGAACATAGTCATCTGATAGGTGGTGTCATCGGAGGAAAGCACAGCGATATATTCGTCAGGGAACTCACACTGTGAAGGTTGATTGTCAGGAAGAGGGGCATTTGCTAGTTGATCAGCGATAGTTTGCCCCTTGATAGATTTCTACTGAATGAATTCGAGATTGAACTCAGCAAGCAGCATGAGCCACCAAGCCATACGTTGATTCTAATATGTCTTGGAGTGCATATACTTGAGAGGGTCAGTGTGGGTGATGACAAAGGTTTTGTGATTAAGAAGATAGTGGCGAAGCTTAGTAGCAGCAAAGACTAACGCCAAATAGAGTTTCTTGATATGGGTATACCAAGTTTCATAGTCGACCAGTGTTTGGCTGATATAATAGACCGCTTGTTCACAGTGATGCTCGTCTCGATGCGCGATCATGGCACCTAATGAATGATTAGTGGCTGAGATATAAAGGTAGAAAGGTTGGTCATCTTTAGGTGAAATGAGGACTGGTGGAGAGACCAGATAGCGTTTTAGGGCTTCAAAAGCCTCTTGACAGTCCTTATCCCATGTAAAGGTGATGTCCTTCTTAAGGAGATGATGAAAAGGGTGGCAGCGGTCAGAAAGCTGCGAGATGAAATGATGAATGGACTGGAGCTTGCCTTGCAAACTGTGAAGCTACTTGAGATTGGTCGGGGGCGGCATTTCGAGGATAGCGCGAATCTTGGCGAGATCTATCTCGATGCCACAGAAGGAAATAATGAAGCTGAGAAGCTTGCCAGAGAGGACCCCAAAGACACATTTCTTGGGGTTAAGACGAACATTATACTGAAGAAGATGAGAAAAGATGATTTTGAGAATGGTCAAATGGTCATGGCGAAGCTTGGACTTGCCGAGCAGGTCATCCACATAGTCCTCCATGATTTTGTGAAGGAGATCATGGAAAATGTAGGTCATGGCATGCTAATAAGTGGCACCTACGTTCTTCAAGCCAAAAGGCATGAATCGATAGCAGACATTTCCCCATGGGGTAATGAAAGTGGTCTTGTGTTGATCTTTCAGAGCAATCAAGATTTGATTGTATCCTGAAAATCCGTCCATAAGAGATAGCATCTCATGGCCGGCCGTAAGATCAACAAGATGGTCAATGTTAGGAAGAGGAAAGTCATCTTTAGGACAGGCTAGGTTAAGGTCACGATAGTCTGTGTAGATCCAAATCCCCCTAGTTGCCTTGGTGACTGGGATGATGTTAGAGACCCACTGTGGATAATCGATGGGCTGGATGAAGGAGACAGAAAGGAGGCGCTGAAGCTCCTCTTTGACAAGGAGGGCAATGTGAGGATGCATCTTTCGAAGCTTTTGCTTGAAAAGCTTAGCCTCTGGTTTGGTGACAATGTTATGGGTAACGATGGTGGGGTCGATGCCAGGCATGTCACTGTAAGTCTAGGCAAAGGCCTTGCTATGATCGGAGAGGAACTGGATATAGTCAAGCTGCTCCTGAACGTCTAAAGATTGTCCAATCTTTAAGACATAAGGAACATCAGAAGAAGGAAGTTTGATGTCAATGGTTGATTCATTTAACATAACATGGGTCTCAGAAGAGAGGGAGCACTAGATGAAAGAATCGTCAGCACCCATGTAAGAAAGGATGGCGTCATCGTCAACGCAGTGGACAGTGTGAATGGTTGCTGACTCATCTTTGATCATGCTGGGAAAAATGAGAGGGAGAGACTTGGACACCCCATTGAGCTGATAAGTCAAGGGTTCCAGGCGGATGGTGTTTATGCAAAAAAAAAACAAACTAAGAGGAATGGAAATCACTGACTCCGTAGGTGAAGGGGGTGGAATAGGGGAGTGTGGAGGAGATTGGTCAATGATTGGTTCAGGACAAAGGTCTACAGGGTCTTGAGTGGGGTCATGATATCCCAGACCATACCATTTCTTGGCATTGTCATCGTTGAGCGGTTAGATAGGCTGATGGGAGCCCTGCTCATAGCGTTCGAAACCAAAACCCTTCCATGCACACTTATAAAGGTAAGTGTGTGTAAAGGTGGGGTTGCCAAAAAATGAGAAGTCTGATGTGAAAGGTTGAGGTGAAGAAAGAGGATTACCATCAGTAGGAGCTTGATTGAGCCCCCCATAGACGAGGTTGGTTCGGAGGTGAGGAGGACTATAAGGCACGATCATCCCGATCTGATGGTCGTAGCTAGGGCTGTGCTAAAGGCATCCATACTCTTGTGGAGTTTGGAACATGTCTAAAGTCAGCAAGCGATACTCTCCTAATGAAAGTCTTTGGAAGACGTCTTCCATGGGGTCTGTGGTCGTCGCTTGAAGGGGAGGTGTAAGGGCGACCGCCTATTGTGAACTGGTCAAAACTTCTGTGGATGGAGGCGGTGCCGGGGTTGACGGCTTGATAGGGATGAGGACATCGTTTGGATGGTAGGTGGTGTTGCAAGTTTTAAAGGGCGAAGGGTCAGTGAGAATGGTATGGACTTGCCCGTCATGCTCAAATTTCACACAATGGTGCAGGGTGGAGGGGACACAGGCCATGGCGCAGATCCAGGGTCGGCCCAACAAGATGTTGTATTGAAACTTTCCTTTGATAATGTAGAAGAGCTCTGGGACTGTGCGTGGACCAACGCGAATATGAAGGACGATTGTGCCAATGGTCGTGGTAGTAGTGTCATTAAAAGAGCGCAAGATTGCATCAGTTTTGGAGACGCAATTCTTGGGAAGAGCCAACTGATCAAAGGCATGGGTGGAGATGATGTTGATGCTGGTGCCTCCGTCAATCATAACGTGTTTAATGCGTGTCCGATCGATATAGGCAGTGATGAAGAGGGCGGCGTCTTGATCTTCCGTGTTGGATGTGGGAATCTCAGAATCACTAAATGTGATGGAGGTAACAGGGGCTAAGGAGTGGACAAGGGCAGCAAGTGGCTGGGGGTCCTCGAGTTGGACCTCCGCTGCCTGCAGGGCTTGGATGAGGGCCTGACGATGCTGGGGCGAGGTTTGGATGAGGTCGTAGAGGGACATCTTCACAGGCGTCTGGT
Organism: Torreya grandis; assembly: GCA_037957365.1. NCBI lineage: Eukaryota > Viridiplantae > Streptophyta > Pinopsida > Cupressales > Taxaceae > Torreya > Torreya grandis. The sequence goes on along the minus strand of JARHVA010003811.1, from coordinate 620,569 downwards.
GAAGCTGTTTCAACATGGAGTCGTGGATTGGTCCAGAAGAAGAAGAAGAGGAGGGTTGAGGTGTGCCAAGGATAGAAATTTTAGGCTTAGGCGGTTGAGGTGGATTGACAAAAGGGTAAGTCCAAGGAATGGCGGCTTTTTCTTTCACCTTGTCCTTTTGTGACCTAGTGGTGATGTGGATGGCATTGATTTCAAAGATAGGAGGTGAAGGTGAAGAAGGGGTTGTAACCGGTTGATGAGATGTGGATGGATTTGAAGAGGTTGAAGGGTTATGAGAAGGAGTCAAGGGTCGGTCGAAAGTGTCCTCAAAAAGAAGAGTGTCTTTCTCCAGATATCGGCAAATGACAGCCTTGAGGGCACAGCAAGTCTCGTGTGATGTCCCTTACTTAGGGGCTCCTTTTTCTGCACAATAAGCTCTAAACAACTGTAATATCCCCTTTCAAACAGGGAATATATAAACACATAAAGCTCTGAACAAGATACAATTTTGTAGAATAGATTCACATATGCATAAACAAATCACAATATAATATCTCAATAGCAAATCAAAGATCTCATCACTTGTTCTTCTGGACGATTACACAATTGAGTCTCTGTTATACAAATAAAATAATATTAAAATTTGGTCTTAAAACCCTGGCTTTTGCTAATCTGGATTTTGGAAGGTCTCTGCTTTTCTGTTTCGACACACAGATGCCGTCATCGGTTGATATCTCGTCGACGTCGGTCATTGTCAGTCGGCTTTCTGCCAACGTCAGTCTTCAGTCGACCGATGTCAGTCACTGGAAGCTCTTTATCTGCCGAGGTCGGTGCCTGAGTAGATCTGTACAGACCTGTACGGACTTAGTACGGCCGCCAACCTGTTTGTTCTTAACCCCTGATAGCTGAATAACCTGATCTCAAAAATATATGATTCTAACACAGTAGATCTATATCTGTATAACTTATTGGATTAAAAACTAAATAAGAAATACCTAGAATATCTGTAATAACTTCTGTGTGAAGTTATCTCTCAAACCTGAAATTCTGTGATAACTTCTGGATGAAGCTATCTCTCAAATCTGTACCTCTGTGATAACTTTTGGATGAAGCTATCTCTCAATTTGGCAATAAATCAGCTGATATTTCATAGCCTCTAAATTGCACACAATGAAGAGTTGACGTTCTCCACTGCAATGGAATCCTGGAACCCTTGGCTCAGTCTTCACAGAAGAATTTCTTCAATTTTCAATAATCAATAATCTATGCATAATCAATAATGGCCTCCATGTGAAACCCTTATACCCTCAAAAGATATGCTTGCCCTAATTAGGGTTTCTAATTTAAAATTAGCTCAAATAATTAATAATTAATAATTAATTATTAATGAGACCAAATAATTAATATTTGATTAAATCAATCAAATATTAATATCTCCCTCAATATACGTCGGATCCTCAAACCGATCAAAGCAGGTGAATCAGGGAGTGATTCTGCACATGACCATACCAAAATAAAGGTGCTCCGCTGCATATCAAATATCCCTAAAAAGTAGGAGCTCAGGCCCAATGCATCTAAAATAACCTGAATGAAAACCAAATGTAGAAATTATGTGAATCAAAGTCAAGCCAAGCTCCATTATGACCCTCTATCCATCGTATTAGCCTACGAAGGTCGTATAATAGGCTAACCATCAAGTCTGTCAATGTCCACGAAAAAGGGGACATGACATCTCGGTGTCGTGTCCTGGCGTACGATGATATAAACAAATCTTCATGTCGTCGAACCAGGAGGGTTTAGACCCGAGAGGTTGGAAGGGCCTAATGGGTGGAAGAGTTATGCTGGAAGTTTGCAAAAGTCATTGTAAGATCAAAGAGTATGAACCCACTAAAGGGTCCGTGCTCATCGATGTATGCGATGTCGGTGACTTTTGCTTGGGCGATGTTTGAGGGGGTTTTCGTGCCACCTTATGGGTTGATGGTGCGATGACAGGCGGAGATGGTACATTCTTCATGAGAGGTACCGCCCTTTTGGGAGAGGGTAGGCTTACGGTAGGTAAAGGAAGCAAAGGAGACAACCAGTTTTGATTAGAGGAAGTGGGAAGGACTCTGGTTAGAGTTGAAGGATGGGGGCCCAAAATGGAGGGCAATGGTGATGGAAGAGGAGGTATTCGCCTCTGTGGTTTGGCAGTCTTTTGTGATTTGGGTTGAAGACTACTATTGGTTGAAGTATGGTTTAAGTCCACCTTCACTTGCGGATGAGTGAGGTTGGAGATAGGGCGAACGCCAAGTGACTGGATTGGTTTAGGCGGAGTAGATGAGGGTTTTGGTTTTGATGAGGTTGATGGAGATGTAGACAGTCTAGAGGTGGAAATCTGATTTTTGTTGATAGTCTTGGGAGGTTCTGCCATGGGAGGATTAGTAGCATGAGATGAGAGGGCACGGGCTTGTTGAAGAGCTGTGAGATGGTCCCATAATCCCTGATGCTCCACTTTCCTAGAAGGGAGAAGTTCGAGTCTCTCCACTAGTCGGGAAAATGGCTGAGAAGATGCGGGATGAGGTTTGAGCTCTTGAGAAGACGTCGACGGTTGTGGGACTGAAGGTATGGTAGTTTCAGCCCCAAGGCATGATGAAGTTGTGACAAATTTGTCCTTGGTTGGAGACGAAGGAGAGATAGGTTCTTCCCTGGGTGGAGAAGAAACTGGAGAATGAAGCTCCTCAAGCGGGTAAAGGGCAGGGATGATAGTGCCCTCCACTTGCGGTCGAGGAGTAGGAAAGGTTGGGTTCTCCATGGGCAGAAAGAAGGAAGATGGTGAAACCGGTGGTGCTGGTAAGGTTGAGGCTTCCTCTAAAATGAGAGAAGTTGACGGAGAACTAACCGGAGAAAGAGGTTCATCCACATGCAATGGACTAATGGATGAACCCACCTCTTGAGGTTGGTTAGAAATGAAGGGTGAGACCGTATTGACTATTCGAATATTATGTTCGTGGGTATTGTCAGTCAAGGTCTAGACATTTTTTGGGGTTGGTGGATGATTGGGGAATGGTTGTTTGAAGATATCGATACCCTGATTAGGAGGGGCATTGGGATTGTCAAGAATGAGGTCACCCTTTTCCAACATGTCTTGGATTATGTTTTTAAGGGTTTTACAGTTGCCTGTGTCATGACCTTTAACACGGTGGTAGTGGCAGAAGTCATTTTCCCTATACCACGCAGGGATGGCACGTGAGGGATCAAATTGTGGCGGTGGTAGAATCTGAGGGAGATTGAGGGCCCCTTGTTTGACGAGTTTTTCCAACACAGATGCATATGATTCTCCAAGTGGAGTAAACTGTCGCTGTATGTATCTCTGCTAAAATTGGCGAGTGGCACTCATAGATGTTGATGGCTCAGGTTGATTAGTTGAAGGTGAAAAGGAAGAAGATCTAACAACCACAGCATTTGCTGAAGCTTTAGATTTAGGATTAGACGAGGAAGGCTTAGAAGAGGGGTCATTGGTTTTGGAGTTGGGATTCTTGCTCCACAACTTGACTTTATTCTCCTCGATGACACGTAACTCAAGTTTACGAGCCATCGTGAAGGCTTCGTCAAAAGTGTGGAAGGTCTAAACCCTCAAGGTAGAAGAAATATGTCTAGCGTAGGCTTGAGAGAAAAGTTCAATAAGCTCAGGCTGGGGTAAGGAAAATGAAAGTTGATTGATAAGGCCCCTCCATCGAGTGACAAAATTAGCAATGGATTCGTCCTCGAACTGGTGAATGGAATAGAGGTCTGTGATGGAGACCTTCTTGGTGATATTGATAGAGAAATGATCGAGAAAGAGCTGGGCCAGCTGAGTGAACGTGAAGATGGAATGGCTGGCAAGGGAGCTGTACCAGTCAAGTGCAGCACTCGAGAGAGACATGGGAAACGTGCGTAAGAGCAATGCATCATCATGGGCGATAAGGTAACATGCATGTCTGAATGCCCGTAAGTGTTGTTGTGGGTCTTCCTTGCTTTGGAAATGAGAAAACTTAGGAAGTTCCCACTGGCTGGGATATGGTCTGATGGGGACAGAAGGATGGATGGGCTCGTTGCAAATTTGTTCGTACGAGAGAGTGTTGCGTGAGCCAAAAATAGAAGTCTCTAGGTTGGACATTTTATCCATCAGTATTTTGATAATATCTACTGACGGATTGGCGGGTGGAGTGCCTCCTAGATTGTAAGGTGCTTGAAAGAGGCTGGAAGAGGTATACGACGTAGTCGGTTGTACCAATAAGGGCGCAACGTATGGATGACTAGTCATAGGGATAGAAGAGGTGACTAAGGATGGTTGGGTAAAAGGCATGGCTAGGTTTGATGTTGTCATGGGAGGTTGGTTAGAGGTAACATGGGCCAATGGATAGGTAGCCACCCTAGTGTTGATAGGAGCAAGGGTAGGCGGAATAGAGACGACCAGATTTTGAAAGGGGGTAGAAAGTGGTTGAGTGGGCTGAGATTGATAGGGGGCCGAAACCTCGGTGGAAGTGGGCCCTATGATGGAGGGAGAGGCCACACTTGGATGGTTGGTAAAAGGTTGGTCATTGGTTGAGGCAACAACCTGGGTGTCTAAGGGTCGGACTGCGGACGCCGTTGATACGGCCGCAGTCTCGAGAAAAGAGGTCGGCATTCCATAAATTGGATTGCCCAAGGGGTCTCGCGTTTGGCTATTCACGAGATAGTGTTGCAAGGATTTTATGTTGAGGTCCAAGAATCGTGCGAAATTTTGGTCCCCTTCTGGGATAATAGGCGTTTGGGTCAGAGATGGTCTGGTAGGAGTTCTTTCAGTTTCCAAGTTGAACTCCATTATAGGGCTGGTTATAGGCGGGGTAGACGGAAGAGGATGATGCGTCGCGTGATCGACTAGAGCCTTGGCTTGGCTACGAGTCAGAACCATTCAAGGCAAGGAAGAATGTCCTTACGAGCTCAAACAAGCAGATAAGAACTAAAAAAAGATGAAGACACAAGCAGATCCTAAAACCCTAAAAGTAAATTATTAGGATTATAGTGGCTTATGCCTTAGAATGTGTGTAGAGGAAGATTGGTTTTTGAGTCAGGTCCTAGAAGAAGCAGTCTATGGATGGTTTCGGGTTTTGTTATGGTGCTCAAGAAGTCTGTGTTAGCTTTCGTACAGGCCTGGTGCTAAGGAGCAAGCTCCCCTCACTTCATGATTCCAGTGGTTAGCTGGTTTCGCTTAGCCAAAATATACTTCCACTATAGTTTAGACTCTGCCAGAGAACAGAGTTGACTTTCCCCTTGGTGATGAAATCCAAGTAAGATCACCGGGACGGGTAAGGTATCCACTGGGGGATGAAATCCCAGTCGGGCCTTGTCTCAGGTAAGTTAAAATGTTTGTTTTGTGTAAGTGGTTTGGTCGTGTAACATCAAGTGATCTAGATTAATTCAATATGCGTTTGTTAATTACTATGTGTGGTCTAAAAGATGCAGGCAATCAGAAATGAATGCAAAGTGTTTTAATGCCCAAGTCAAAATGTTTGTTCGTATGAAGACGAATGGAGAAAGAGTTGAAGAATATGAGTTTTGACTAGTCTAGAAGTGCAAGAAAGAAAAGAAAAGTTCTTTTTAGTCCTGCTTATGATGTCATTTAAGAAGAGACGAAAGGAGGCGAAAAGGAAGGAACCTAATGCACCTATATGAACGAAAGAAAGAAAGAACCCAAGGAAGGCCCTAGGGTCCCACTAGGCGTGCCAGAATGTTTCTATTCAAATTTGCTTTCTACATTCAAGAGAAGAATTAAGAAACTTAGAGATGGTCAAGGCTAGAAGATACCTGATAAAGTTGTGCGCACTGAAATTAGACATTGAAAGATTTTCCTCTTTGGCTGTGGAGGAATGACACCTACAAAGAAAAAGAGACTGAATCACGTAAAAATGTTAGTCAAGGATATGGTGGGCTGTCAGGCGAACGCTCGATCCTGAAAGTACGAAGACTTCCTAGAGGGATATCAACCCACTGATAAAAAAGCAAAATATTGGACTGAAGTAGATGTAATGAAAGATAAAATGACAGAAAATAAAATGCGTACTTGATAATGAAGTAAACTATTCTGTGCAGTCACCGATGTCGGTCTCTGTAGTGCTGGTGTCGGTCGGACAGGTGCCAACGTCGGTTAAGATACTGGCATCGGTCGGGGTAGTGACCGGTGTCGGTCAGGGCAAGTTCTGGACAGAGTCTGGGCGAGTTGCAGAAGGTCTGGTAGAGTCGGGATAGGGTCTGGTCAGGATCAGGACAGGGTCTAGACAGGGTCTGGACAGGGTCTAGTCAAGATAAGGTTGAGTCTGGACAGGGTCTGGGGGTTTTGGTCAAGTCTGGACAAAGTTATAGATTGGGATAGTGGGCAGAGATGTAAAGAAGGGACTCAGGGTTCAGGTCTACGGTCTGAAGATCTAGGGGTGATAGAAATAATGAACAAATAATAACCAGAAAGAAATAAAAACAAACAGAGGAAATACTTACCTGTCAGAAGATATGATAAAAGCCATGATTGAAGTCATCGAAGCATTACCGTAAGTTGATCAAAATGAATGCAGATTGGTCGAATGCTGGAGTTGGTTGATCTCCAGAGCTGATTGGTTGCAAGAGTCTGTGAATGTCAGAGTTCGGGATCGATTGGCAGAGATTTCGAATGGTTTTGCTGATGAAGGCGAGGGATGGTTTGGGGGACGGTTCGATAACCGATCGGGAAACCGAATGATAACTGAAAACGGGTAACGGTAAGGTGACCAACATTGGCAGGATTGCCGACGTCGGCCGATAAGTGACCGACGTCGGTGACGTCGGTCGGGTAATGACCGTCGTCGGCAGATGCATAATGGGGATAGAGTCTAGCTTTAGCTCTGTGCTCATTTTTACATGCTGCCAGGGTCAAGGCTAGTGGGAAAAGTGGTCGACAAGGGTTAAATAGGTGAAGAAGAATAAAATGGGGGATGACCAGGGGAGTCGACACGATTTCGGTGTCTACAGAAGGACATAGTGTTTCAGTAGTTTTTATGCTTTTTCAATATGATCTAATTAACTACTAAAAACAAAGTATAAGAAATGTTTTTAAGATTACCTAAAGATATGGATGGTTGGTTGCATACCATTGATCAATATTGATTGTGAGAACTCCTCTTTGGATGGGGAGGAATGACTTGGAATTAACCACACTTAAACAAAAAATGGATTAATAGATAAACGAGTGGGATGCCTAGTTACAAACCAATCTTGAGAAGTAGCATGCTTTCTCAGATGGATGTCAGCCCACTATTTTCAATTAAGAAGGATAATAAAGATAAATATTATAAGATATAAATGATGTAAATGATAATTTGATAAAGATAAATGATTCTAGATTATTAAAGATAACAAATAAAATATACAAGATAATAGATGTAGGTATACACAACACCAACATACAACTTAATAAAGATTAGATAAATGTAGACTCTTTATGATTAAGAGATAAGATAAATGGATTAGGACAAAATGTATAAATGCTTTGATAAGTTTTAGTAATAGATATCAATAAACTAAGAGAGATATTTAGACAAAAAAATATATATTTAACAGATGTTGAAGATGTAAAATAGACTATTTAAAGAGATATTTTTATAGTGTGATAGGGATCAATGATGATCCTAGAGGATCGACATCGATTTTACAAGATTGATGTCGATTTAGATGAATTGATGTTGATTCTATGTAAAAGTTTTGAACTATAAATAAAATATAATGATAACCTATATTATTGATAAAATGATAAAAACCAAATGTAAGACAGACACAAAAGATAATAAATTAGAAATGTGAATAAATTTAAAAATAATACTAACCTTTAATGCCTAGAAATGAACTTGACAAGATGAGATAGAGAAACCTTCAAAAACCTTTGATAATCTCTCCAACAAAAGTTCCACAAGATTACAGGTTGTTGATCAAGTCCATATGTAAGTTGTAAAAAGATTCTAATAGCATTTTAGGTTTCAAAATTGCAGTCATGTTCCCTCCCAAGCCATCGAGGTCTACTGTATATAAATAGATCGATATTGATCCTAACTGATCTACATCAATCATAAAGGATCGACATCAATTTACTAAAAATGGGTGAAGCTGAATGGAAAAATGTTCCAATGGGTTGGCATGAGGTAAAAGAGGGTTAAAATGACTTTCGAGGTTGTTTGGGTTCTTTTAACTATGGGATAAGTTTGTTAGGAGGTTTATTATGTTTTGGTTTTATTTGATGTTTAGGATTTTGATTATTTAAAATATTTTGGATAGTTTAGGGTTGGTAAATAGTAATTAATAAGATTAATTACCATGGGTAAAAAGGGGTTATATACATGAAATAAACATTTAAGTATAAAATGACATTTAATTATGGATATTTAATTTCTTGTACTTTAAGATATATATATATATATATATATATATATATATATATTCAAGATGTTTGAGAGTGATTTGGGACCTCCAAGAGTTAAGATGCAAAATATAAATTTTTGGAGGTTTCTACCACATTTCAGACTTAACTTATTTCAGGATTCATTTATACAAGGAAAGTTGCAACAAGTCACAACACTTTGTTTTAGTGAACTAGGGATAAAGAGAGCCTAAAATATGGCAAAATAAGGAAAGGGTGCTAAATTCTGGCATCTACACATAGTGTAGCTATAAAGGACTGCTTGGGCTGTCAAGATTCTGGTAAGTCTAAACTTTTCTTTGTTGAACTTCTTATTTGTGAATATTATCATAGTTCTTATGACTATTTCAAATCATACATCCCCATTTACTATCTAGCTCCTTCTCAACTAGTTGAATCCCCTCCTAAGTTTGATCCTACAAGTCTACCTCATTCAACCCCTCATATTCCTTTGCCATTTGTTCCTAAACCTACCATTGAACCAATCATGAGGCATAGGGATCGAGGTGAGAATGAGCATCCTACATTTAGGATTCAAAAATTTAGACCAATTAATTTTAATGACATGAAAGGTTATCCTAATGAACTCCCAAATGAAGTTAGGAAATGCCTCCCAAAGTTTCAAGTCAAAAATGCAGTGAGTGGTGATCAACACTTGAGGGATTTTCACAATATCATTGAAGACTATGAGTTTGAGTATGAGGATGTGTGTATTAAGTTTTTTTTACACATGTGAGATAAATATACTCATGAATGGTTCAATTCCCTTCCCCATGGATGCATTGATTCATGGGAAGAGATGTTGAATGTTTTTAGGATTCAATATGGTGATAGAGTTGATCCCAAATTTCTTTTAGCTGATTTTGAAAACATAAAAAAAAAATCCTAATGAGTGTGTGTAGGACTTCAATACAAGGTTCAACAAAAATATTATGCATCTTCTTAAAAACATTAGGCCCAGTGATATAACATGCCTGATAAAATATTATGATGTTTTTTATAAGAAGGTTGCTTATTAATTGAGGGAAAAGGATCTCACTAATCTATGGTTGGCATTAAATATGGCTATCTAAATTGAAAGTAACATAAAAGTTGTGGGTAAGCCCTTGAATAAGTAGGATGATGCAAAGTTGGTTGATCCATAAAAAACATAGTCCAAGGCAGCCAAGCTTGAAGATATTGTTAAGACTTTGGCCTCCACTATCAAAGAAATGTCATACAAGATGTTTAGAGCTAAGAAGGGGCTGCCCAATAGGCCTAAATGTGATGTTAAAAATTAGAATAGAGTGGATATAAAAGAAATGCCTGATTCATTACACATCATGGTAAATGATATAAATTTTGATGTTGACATTAATTGGTGTGACAAGTGTTTCCTTTCACATCCCCCATGTGATACTATTGAACCAAGTGATGAATATGTCGATGACCGTGAGTTTGCATTTGATGATGATGATATTATGATGTTCAATTATCAAGAATCCCCATGTAAGTTTTATGCCTCTACAAAAATGATGAATGCTATTACTATAGATCAATTTTTGAGTGCAGTTAATAAGGTATGTGTCCCAACATATGAGTTTAATTGTGATTATAGTATAACACAAGCATATGAGTTACCCAATCATGATTAAATTGAAGATCCAAAGTGTGATTTGGAATAAGTTGTAATATCCCCTCCAAACAGGAAATATAGAAACACAAACTTTGAACAAAGATACAATATCTATTGAATAAATTCAGAATGAAAACAATAATATAGTCTCTCAATAGCAAATCACAGATCTTATCACTTGTCCTTCTAAAATATTACAATAACAGTCCTCTCTTATGCATATAAAATATGAAATATAGTCTTGAAAAACCTTGGCTTTGCAAATCTAGAAATTCTATCTCGGTCTGCTGTGTCGAACACACAGTCGCCGACGTCGGTTGATACACTGCCGACGTCAGTCACTGCAAGTCCTTTTCTGCCGACGTCGGTCCCCAGTCCGCTGATATCAGTCACTGGAATCTCTGCCTGCCGAGGTCGGTACCTGCTTGGATCTGTACGGACCTGTACGGACTTCATACGGCCGCCAAATTAGGCACAACTTGCCTGTTTTCAACCCCTGATCTAAAAATATATGTTTCTAGCACAGAAGATCTCTAGCTGTATAATTTATTGAATCAAAACATAAAGAAATAAATACCTGGAATATCTATAATAACTTCTGAGTGAAGTTATCTCTCAACCCTGTAAATTTTGTGATAACTTCTGGATGAAGCTATCTCTCAATTTGGCAATAGATCACCTGATATTTCACAGCCTCTGAATTGCACACACTGAAGAGGGAACGTTCTCCAATGCAAATGGAATCCTGGAACCCTAGGCTCAGTCTTCATAGAAGAATTCTTCAGAAATCAAAATCAATAATCATATGCATAATCACAATGGCCTCCATGAGAAACCCTTATACCCTCAAAATATATGCTTGCCCTAATTAGGGTTTTCTTAAATTAGAATTAGGGTTTCTAATTTAAATTTAAACCAAATAATTAATATTTGATTAAATAAATCAAATATTAATATCTCCCTCAATACATGTCCAATCGAGCCCAAACGAAAGCCAACTAGAAATTTTTTTGCTAAACGAAGCCACTCCAATCTCCATCAAGACCCTCTAACCATCCCATCAGCCTACGAGGATCACATAATAGGCTAACCATGAACTTAGAACATGTCAACTGAAAAGGGGACATGACAATCCACCCCTCTTGAAATTGCTTGCCCTCAAGCAATCGCTACATGATACACCCATCAATCCACCTAGATCCCAAATGTAGTCATGATCTGCCCTGCTGTCAATCAATGCAAACTTCATGCCATGTCCATCCCTAGTACTAAGGTAAGCACTCCAACATCCAATCCATAAATGAAAATCAGCAAGCAACTCAAGCAAACTCCGTACTTGAATAATATCTAAATCTAGATTGTGAAGGCTAGAAAGAGTCATATCAACCTGGGAACCGACTGTAACATCAAGCTGAGTCCCTAGCACATGTGATAGCTCCTGAAATGCACTCACCTCAAGACTAGGCTCGTCCTCATATCTCTCTTGTGTTGGTGCCAATATGCACTCGTCATCGCACTCTATCATGTCAGGTGGCGTAGGCATCTCCATCCGATGAAAAAACATATATCTGAAGCTGTTGCCCTGTATTGCCTTAAGAATATGTGTCTTCCCATCAACATTAAAGCAAACCTCCATGTCCTTGAGATGAAGAGTAACTTCCTCAAAGGAATGAAGCCACTTCATACCCAAGACTAAGTCTATATCACCCATGTCTACCACATAATAATCAACCTTGAACTCATAGTTGTTCAAGCGCAATGGGAGGTCTCTAATCATACGCTCACACCTAAGAGTGTGACCATCGGCTACCTTAACTCTGATGCCCTCAAAATATTATATAGTGAGTCCATGCTTCTCCACAAATCTAGCATCTATGAAATTATGTGTGGCTCCTGTATCAAGAAGGGTGATAACCTTCTACCCTGCCAAAAATCCATGGAGTCTGAATGACTCATCCGACTGAATGCTGGATAGGCATGCCTCCTGTATGTGAAGCTCTAACTCTGCCTCTACCTTAGGCCCTGAAGCCTCTACCTCTGCCCCCTCAGGACTATTCTGCTGATCAAAATCCTCTGAATCAAAATCCTCATAATATGCCCACATCACACGATTTGCCTTGCCCTTAGGCCTCAAAGGGCAATCGTGATGGATATCATATGGACCTTTGCAGAAGAAGAAAAGATTATTCCTACGTAGATCATTAAGCGCCTCACGATCCAAAGGTGGTGCTGCTGGATTGGCCTTTGAGTCATTCTTTACACCTGATTTATCTATGTTAAAATCCGGTCTCTCTGTATCCGTGTTGGAGCACTTATGGTCTCTAGATGAAGAAGTACCTTTGAAGTTAAATTTATGGGATGGGGCTGCCATCTCCATACTACGTGCCTTATTCATAGCTACCTGTAATGAAGGAGGATCAAAGGCTTTGATCCAACCTCTCAATGGCTCTGTCAATCCCTCCATGGAGAGAACTACCAATCTTCACTCGGAAATATTGGGCACCATGACTGCCAATCTCTGAAACTCACCAATGAAGGACTCCAAGTTACCTATTTGTCTCAACTGTGACAGATCTCAAAAGTAAACCTCGAGATCCTTCCTGTCAAACCGCTCAACCAATCTATCCACAAAGTCCTGGTAATCTGTCACCTGGTTATGCTGAAGTGTTACCATACCATGGTACCACCAATCATGTGCTACTCCATCCAAGTGCAAAGTGGTATATTTGATGGCCTCTATCTCTGACATTGGTCTCAATGCCAAAAAGGTGTCAAGCTTATGAACCCAAGCTTGAGCTGTCATCTTGCCACTGCCATCAAAGGTAGTCAAAGAAAGCTTAACAGTAGCCTTCTTCAGCTCACTGAATTGGACTCTAGGTCTCCTGTCCTGTCTAGCCAATCTATAGTGCTCTCTCCTCAGATTGACAAAATGATCAAAGGATGACCTATCTTGAATATGAGGAGGTAATAAGTCCCACTCATCATTTGCAGCCATGTAAACATCTGAAAATGGGGAATTCCCTGCCTCCTCCTCTGTTGGTGCCTCTGGTTCGTCCTGTATAAATGTAGGCCATGTAGGTCTATCGGCGGTCCTAGAATGGGTCTATTGGGACCTCTGATTAATAGTAGCACTCCTGGTATCTCCTTGTTCACCATTTTGTCTATTAGGTGCATTCATCCCCCTTATCATAGTCATAAGTGCCTGTAGTGTCTGATTCATCTGCTGCTGACTTGTCATCATAGCACAGTGAAATTCTCTGGTGTCCTGATCAGCATCATACCTATGGCCCCTGGGTGGGCTACCCTCACGTCTATCACTCATGATAATCCACTACTGATCTAACAATTGGGTACCTTCAAGCAAGGCTCTACTGCGTGTGTTATATCGGTGCGGTCCCAACTCTTGTGTCTACATAAGATCTGTCAAACCCTCAGGATGGCAGGATTTAGCTCTGATACCACTATAATATCCCCTACACTGTCGGCATTGGTCACTGCAGGTCCTTTTCTACCGACGTCAGTCCCCAGTCGGCCGATATCGGTCACTGGAATCTCTGCCTGCCGAGGTTGGTACCTGCCTGGATCTGTACGGACCCGTACGGACTTCGTACGGCTGCCAAATTGGGCACAACTTGCCTGTTTTCAACCCCTGATCTGAAAATATATGTTTCTAGCACAGAAGATCTCTAGCTGTATAATTTATTGAATCAAAACATAAAGAAATAAATACCTGGAATATCTGTAATAACTTCTGAGTGAAGTTATCTCTCAACCCTATAAATTCTGTGATAACTTCTGGATGAAGCTATCTCTCAATTTGGCAATAGATCAGCTAATATTTCACAGCCTCTGAATTACACACACTAAAGAGGGAACGTTCTCCAATGCAAATGGAATCCTGGAACCCTAGGCTCAGTCTTCACAGAAGAATTCTTCAGAAATCAAAATCAATAATCATATGCATAATCACAATGGCCTCCATGAGAAACCCTTATACCCTCAAAAGATATGCTTGCCCTAATTAGGGTTTTCTTAAATTAGAATTAGGGTTTCTAATTTAAATTTAGACCAAATAATTAATATTTGATTAAATAAATCAAATAGTAATATCTCCCTCAATACATGTCCAATCGAGCCCAAACGAAAGCCAACTAGAAAAATTTCTGCTAAACGAAGCCACTCCAATCTCCATCAAGGCCCTCTAACCATCCCATCAGCCTACGAGGGTCACATAATAGGCTAACCATGAACTCAGAACATGTCAACTGAAAAGGGGACATGACATAAGTGCTATACATGGATGTAATGATGGGTGACTCCATTAGGATGTGGATGTTGTTGAGTAGCTAGTTGTTCTTAATATTGGGTTTAATAATGAAGATACTATTTGGAAGATGTCATATGATGAATATGGGGTTGAATTTAATGTACCTAAGGATGAATTATTTTATTTTTCTTTCAAGTAGTACTTTGAGTGTATAAATGACAATGTTGATCTTGGTCTACTCTTATTTGGTACTTACCTAATTGCAACTGAGAAATGAGTTTATTTACAACTGATAAAGGAGTATCAAAATATTTTGTCTTGGGCTTCTCTATATTTGAGATCATGTAAAGAGGATTTACTTCAATGTGTCATCCTATTATAGCCTAGTATTAGGACCTTCAGGTATGTGCAAAGATTGTTTTACTTCATCTTGGTCACCAAGCCACTAAAAAAGTTCAAGAAATTAAGGGATGGTAGAATTCTAGAGCCATCAATTAATGGTAGGTATCTGAAGCATTTCCTTGATCGAGCACATAATTGTATATATATTTTATAGTGTTTTATGGTTTTTTCTTTCTATTCTTCTATTAATTTGTTGCCCCTCTACTTTGGGCCTTATTTGTATAGTTTTCCTTTGTGTTTTATTATGTGTTCATTTCTAGATCCTCCTGATCTATTTTTGTTATGTTTGCCACATTTTTTTGATATTTCATGGGTGTTTGTTGATAAAGTTTTAAGTCTTGACTCTGTGACCCAATAGATTGGCACATAGTCTTACATTTTATGGTTCTTTACACACCCACAAGGGGTATGCATCTTCGGGTGAGAGCCAATGTTAGTGCCCAAAATTTCACTGAATAAATTAGGCCCTTATCAAGTATGAATTTTGATTTTCTTGCCTATTTCTATTTTTTAAGTGCCTTTGGTCTGTCAAAAATACAAGTGAGTTATTGTTTGTGCACTTTGAGAAACCATCATTCTAAATACCCTAGCCTATACCCCTTGATTTAAAGGCAATATTAAGAAATAAAATTAACATGATATGGAATTAGTAGTATTTTTTATATACTTAGGCTTGGTCATGTTTATTAACATGACCAAACCTTAGTCAAAAAGGTTCATGTTTGGTCCCTTTTATATCTCGTATCTTGATCCCTTTTATTTTATTTACGCAGTCTAGCTAATGCTCACAGTCTACTTCATTTTTTTATCATGGTCCAAATAAATCTTGGTCCCTTTATTTTATAATTATCATAAAATTCTCTAGGTCCTTTTCCTTTAGGCATTTTGCCCATGTAAAAAATCCTGACAGAAGTTAATTGTCTTAACAAAACACAAAGGTTCAATTTATTCAACAAAAGTACAAAGTATTTTCCTTTGAGAAAATTATTTTAGATAAAATGTCTAAAATAATTTTTGTGAATAAATTTTCACAAAGGAAATCATAAAAGAGTATGTTTTGGATCAATTGTTTTGAATAAAATGCCTGAAATAATTCTCCCAACCAAATTGTTGTGGGATAATTATCTTGATAAAATTCTTATAAAGACCAAAAGACCAATTAAAGTAGAAAATACAAAGATAAAAGTCCTAAATAAATTTGTCCAAGCATTATGATGGCCATGTGGATGTCCTTGACAGTCATGCGAATGTCAAAATTAGGTTCAATGATCATCCATTAGGTATTAAATTTGATGATCATGTGGACATCGTTGATGGTCACACAAACGTCAAATGATAGGTGCATGGACATCAAATTTAAGCCATGATAATTATCTATTAAGGGATTAAATTTTATGGTCACACAAATGTCATTGATGGTCACACAAACATCAAATGATGGACATGTAGATGTCAAATTTAAGTCATGACAACTATCAATTGGGGCTTAAATTTGATGATCATATGCCTATCAAAGACATTCGCATGGATATAAAATGATGAGTGTACAAAAATAAAATTTAAGACATATTAGATAGATAATATCATTTGAGCATTCAAATATAGATTGATGGTCTACCTTAATCTGTGCACATAGATCGATGGCATGAGTGAGAGATAACTCATCAAAGGGATCAAAACCTATAAGAAAATGATACATGTCTAATGGGTGACAAAGGGAAAATTTAAATATAAGGAACATCATGACATGGTGAATGCCACATGGGCATACACATCATATTCAAAGGTCTTATTCATAAGCAATTTATAGAGATTTCACTAGTAATAAACAGATTGACTAGGTAAGTTTTAGATGAGTCATGGGAGCTCTATTTGAATTTTGAAGGTAATTTCAAGTTGACTAGATACCTATGAGTCCTTTATCTATAAGATCATTATGATAATATTTCCTTTATATCTATGAGAATTTGAAAATTTAGGAATGAAGATCATAATTTATCTCCCAAGGTTGGTATAAATAACACAAAAGTTGAACATTTAAAAGGTCATTGGTTTTTCTATAGGTAAGGAGATCAAGAGCATTTATTAAAGTATAAATTTAGGACAAAATAATAGGTCTCCAAACATGTCAACTGCTAATCCTAAAGTGTGAAATTGATAAATGGATAATTCATAAATCCCATTTATAGATGTAAAATTAAATATGTTGCCTATTTGTAATATAATTAAAGAATGAGGGCCATTCTGATCTATTAGTTTCTTAAAGTATAGTTGGAAGTTTAAAGATAGATGGATGTAACATGTATTTTGATAAATCATTAGTATAGATGGACATCTTGCAAGAAAGTAGAGTAATGATTAAAACTCAAGGAAAAGCCTACATAAGCAAGGGAGTTGTAAAAGTGTATGATCTAGGCACAACACATAATATTTCAATATAGCTTTGCTAACCCTTTATGTGCTCATTTGATATTTCCCTATGGGAACATCCCAGGGGGAGCATAAGTGTCTAATGCAACTTGGCAAGTTGAAAATGGGAAAATGGGGACAAATTTTCCTTAATATGTCCATGATTGGAATAATGCAATTATGCATTAAATAAGCAAATTTTCACAAAAGGACAAATTTGCTAAAGGGACAAATTTGTCAAAGGGACATAATTATAAAAGGGGCAAATATGTGAAAAAGTAGATTGGAGCCAAAAGGGTTAAAAATTTATTATCAATATAGACCACTCCCAAGAAGATCTTTAGGTAGCCATGAATCAACAATATTTCCCAATCATAATTGTAAGAGCATGTTGTTCCATGTCATGCATAAAGGAAGGGTAGTTATTTGAAGATTCCAGACTTGCCATTGATTAATAGAAAAACATCTCCAAGAAGTTACACATAATAACAAAATATGTTTGGCTCCTCAAACAAATATCCTCCTTTCAACTCATGTGAAAGGACATCTTCATTTAAAATATCAAGGGTTTATTGGACATCTTCATAATTCCTTACAAATGAAATTGTAACAATGATTCTTTTTTTGCAAGTGGATGAAGATATCAGGCATGAAAAAGGGCATATTCCAGTTGGAAGTATCTTGGTGGACTTGAAGGCTTGTTATAAAAATTTCAAATTACAACCCACAGTCCTAGATTTAAAGTGTATAAATAAAAGGCTTGTCTTCTATTCAAAAGGTTGGTTGGCCAATGTGTTGGTTTGTGTCTTCCTTAGTATAGGCTCTTCCTAATTTTGGGATCATTGCTATGTGTATTTTACCTTTCTTACTAATGTGGTTAAATTTGTATATCCATTAATAAGCTCTAAGAGCATGTTCATATGTCTCCCCTACCCAACATGGAACAAATCCACCATGCTTATCCCCATGGCAACATTTTAAAACATTGATGTGTGTAATATTTTCTTGCAAAGTTAATGAAAATGTTTATGTTTCTCTATTATTTTCTATTGATGAAGTGTAGTAATATGTTTTGTAAATGTTTTTGATTGGATATCTTATTATATGATCATTATTGGTTATCATCTTGGGCTTAGATCTAGATTATAAATCCTTTTCTGCATTATGTTTGGAAATATGTTGCTAAATAACTTATTAGGGCACCCTAGGTTTATGGATTTTATAGGAAAAAGTAGGTGAGATTTTATTTTTAGTGTATTTTCTAGGATTTAAAGGATCATTTAGGTATTTTCATTTCATTGGCACTAATATGTAGAAATCACTCCTAGTAGTTCCATTAGCTTACATTTAAGTTTTATGCATCTTTGATATAAGTGATGTCATGAATGTTGAAAGAATCCCTACTGAGTGAAGACCACTAGCTCACCATACTCCCTTTTTTTAAATATCTAACTATCCTACCCTATCCTACCTTGCAAATAACACACCCTTTGCATACTATAAGTTTTACTTGCTATCAGATGTATAAGATATTATATATTTAACATGTGTCTATGTTTGTGATTTAAATCTTAGTATTACAATCTTTTATTAATCCCCTATGTTACTAAAAAATCTTTTGAATGAAGGTTGTAATCACTTTTGTTAGGGTGTGGAGCTAAAAGCTACACCTTAAGGCAAACAGGAGGGTTTCTGGCATTTGCAGTCACCGGCGTCGGCAGGCCACACCGACGTCGGTCAGGGGACGCAGAAGGGAAACTGGCATCGGCAGAGGATCGGCCGGCATCGGTCACCTCCAGGAGGGCAGGGACCGACGTCGGTCACCTGTAGCGGTCTGAACTACTGTTGACGAACAGTCAGTTAAGTGAACGTGGAGTTTGCATGTTAAAGGCTTGTTCGAAGTCTTGAGCCGCAAGTCTAATCAGTGTATGCATGAGATCTATATAATAGACTCATGGGCTGTATTGTTAAGTGGAGAATTTGGAGAAGAGCTATGTGAAGCTTGGAGAGTTTTTCCCATGGTGGAATCAAGTAGGATTCCCCATGTATGGATAAGTAAGATTAGGTTTGATATGCAGGGATGTGTGGATGCGAGGGTCAGAAAGGAGATCAGCGGGGTAGCTAGATCCAAGGTGACAGCAATACATCAGCAGGATCATGGAGAGATCTACTTGGAGTACGGATGTGTACTCGATTGTACAGATGTACAATGAGGTGAACAACAACTTGTGTTAGCTGTGTGTTGTGACCTATGAGAGAAGATTACTCTGGAGGGAAGTTTACTGTAAGCCCACGAAGTGGAAGAAAGAGTGCCACCTCTTTGTTGTAAATTCCTTTATAATGAGTTGAATACAATTGTGTGTTGCCTCTCATATTCTGTGTGCTTTCTCATTGATAGTTATTTGTTCTTCTGGATTCCGCATGTTTAGTTGCTTATACATTGGTAATCATGTGTGCTCTTAAATCTGACAAGTTGTGTCAGAGCTTTGGGGAGTTTCGGTCCTATCAACTTTGATATCTATCTTCAATAGATTATATCTAACTTAGAACATTTTCTCATTTTGTGTGACAACCTTTACTGGGTGGAGTGAGAAAGTTTGGTTGTGTTCTGGTCAGATTTGAATCACATTGTGTTGATAATCCCCATACAGTTTGAATTGAAAAATATATCCATGTGAACAAGCTACCCCATAGGTCCTCTCACCTTAGTTCAATCAAAGCCAAAATTAGCAAGGAACTAACCATACCCTTTACAGGTACCTCTCAGTCATTTTCCTTATCTGGTCTAATCTTGATTCAAAACCCTTCCCTAGATACAATGACATACTAGTAATTTTTTCATCACTGCTTGCCATTTTATTCAAGTGTGTAAGGTTGAATGTATGAGGTGTATAATTGGGAACCACCAGAGTGTTTTTATAATTCATAATTAATTTTTTAGGATTGGCTAAAATAATGAAGTGAATTCATATTTCACATATTTACATCTAGAATAATAGGCATATCAAAAAGCTAATTTAAACAAGAAACCATAATGAACTCCTTAAAGGTATAATAATAGACTCTAAATAAAAAAAGTGCCCCTATTTTTAGACTGAGAAAGGGATGTGTTGTGCAAGCAACAACTCTATGTTCATGGCTTATCTTCACATGACCCTCCTTAAAACTTGTTATTTCTTTCATAAATGTCTGCATAAGGATTTGAGACCATAAACTCTCTAAAATAATGGTGGTTTCTCCAATGTAACTCTATGAAAACCTAAAAAAAAGGACTGCATTCCATATTTTAAAAATTTGGTCCTTGAAGGGGGTTTGAAACCATGAGAAAAGTTGACCTTGGTCTTTAACCTGGAGGATTTCTTCCATCAAACCTGAAAAACACCTCTGACATAATGAATATGGCATTGATCATGCTTGACATGTATATTAGTTTAGTTATTTCTTGATGCACTCTCCTCATGTTAAGAGAGTTGAATGTCACCAAAAGGAAAGGATGGAGGGAAATCAATAATTTCAATGCCTCTTTGAAATTTTTTTATGAATGGGAGAGTTGGAGGAGGGTCCTTAATGAAAGTTATGACCTTTTGAAACTTTAAGAATTCCTTACTCTTAAAATGACTTTAATGACCTTAAATATCATATCTTGACCCTTTATATCCTCATCAATACTTTTTAGGATCTTTTGCTTTGTTATGACCTTGTTATGCCTCTTGAGACTCTTCTTAACCTTATTTTTCATTGAAAACACCTAAATAATCATCTACAAGCTAAAATGATGCCAAAAAATGCATTAGGCTATTTTTGGATGCACTCACCCTCAAGACATGGACAATGACCTTTAGACCTTTCTACTTATGAAACATTGCACTAATAATGGGTCTTGTAATTAAATAACCATGGAATGAACCTCAATAGGGTTGATATGACTATACATAAGATGATAAATGCATTTTATATTGAAAACTATGCAACTAGGCCCTTTGTAATGCCAAACATCAACCTAATACTTCATTTAGGGTGTTAGATCACAACAAATGAAGAACAATCTTAGGAGAGTGGACCATTTCTAGGCATACCTATGATTAGACTATAATGAAGGATCATAAATATTCTATGGAGCTCATACTCAACTAATTTTTTCAAAAAATACCCCTTTCTAAGTGTGCAAGAGTCAAGGGATCGAGGGTGGCTAAAATAGCCAACATTTGGGTGATCTCCAATGGGTGTTTAGTTGTCTAAAATCTCAAACCATTTGCCTTAACAAATTCATTGGGCATGGAGTCAATAAATAACTCAATATAACATTTACATTATGTTGGACCATCCTTAAGAAGACTAAAAATACCTCTAAAAAATAAAGCAAGAAAAACAACAACATATGCAACAACATTAGGGGAAAAGGAAGAATAATGAGGCTACTAAAACAATGTGAAATCACTTGGAGAAATGAAAACAAATAACCTACTATGTACTGGGTCTTAAAAAGACCTAATTAACCTAGATCAAAGCATTTTCAGCTTAAAGTACACCCTACTAGGTCTTGGGACCCGCTTCAAGTGACACAATGGAAACACTCTTAGATGTGGGTGACTTATAGTAGGAGTGAATATCTAGAGAAGGCCAGATCCTTTCCAAACCATAGTATACCTAATTTAAGATTAGATTTCACCCTCTAACCTACTCTAATAAATTATAATCTAAGATACAACTATTATTTTCCATGAAAAGAGAGAAGAAAGAGACTAAAAACTAAAAATGAGGTGATGCACTAGGATTTAAGGTCTCCTCTGCTTGCCTAAGATAGCACAATAGGACTGATAAGGAGTGAACTTTGCTTACACACTCTCTAAATTATGTTGTCATGCATCAATATTTCATATGAATGTGGTGATCTATGTTTATAACTTAAAGGGATAGATGAAAGGTCCTACACAAGACATAATTAGCCAACTTCCATGATAAATCTCTTATATAATTAGTTGTAACAAAACATATGACCTATAAAATTCAAGCTTACTTATGCAATGTGAAAGGAAATGGACATATAAAATGGATAATACTCTCTTCCACAAGTATAGATCAACAAAACACTAAATCACACAAGAATACAAGTATAGAGAAGGTAAAATCAATCTTTTATTCAATTCAAAGGATTGAGGCCAACATTACAAGTCTCTATAGAAGTAGAGTTTTGTTATACCTAGTATAGGGATTATAAAATGAGGCATTTATAGCCCAATATATAGAATTGAGAGAAAATAAAGAGGATAAGAACACTAATAAACTACATAAATGCAAGTATTACAATGTGATTCAGCCTATTCAAGAGATAAATCAAGTGGAAAATGAGACCATTAGGCCTTCTTCAATGCACTAGTGCTACTACATTGATGATTCTCCAAAGAGGGTGGTGTAGTAGTGGAAGAATATGCCTTACTTGTTGCTTATTTTTTCCTTTTGTAGCCTTATGGATGATGAATGTGATCTTAGAGGGCTGATCCACTTGAGAAATTCTTGCATTGATTATTCTAACTCACATTTCTCTTCACACCTACATGTCAAAACCTATTATGTGGTTGACTTATAAGAAGACTTTCTACACCACTTTTATCCTTGAGAGTTGACTTTCCTTGATGATCACTTCATGGAGAAACTACATGTTCATAGGATTAGTTTTCCAAGGCTCTAGGTCTCCATCATATCCTTATTGACCCTTGATCTCCATTCTAGTCATGTTTTATATGTCATATTTGTATGATCAAGATAAAAATCAACTTAAAGCTCATGTAATAGTCCTTACGACAGGTAAAATAATTGGTTTAGTGTTTTAGTTTCTCATGAGGACTCCTTAAGAGACTTGAGAAATATGCATCTTCATGTTTGATGACCCCACTTTGTTTCTTTACCATCCATGTAAACCCATAACAATATTTTTCACAACCTTAAGAGACTCTCAAAGACCTATTTCATATTTAAACTTGGTGTTGAGGTCACTCTTAACCTTAGGACTTCCATTTATAGATTAAATCACCACCCTAAGAACTATCTACAACTCTTGTAGATCTCTCCTCAACTTACTTTATAGTCTTGACTACCACGAGGGCCTATAGACAAGTGTTGGAAGGTATAATTAAACTTGTGGAACTATCAAGAAGATCCTTGCTTATGCTCATGACCTACAACTACCATAATTTTCCTAAAACTTACTCTATATTTGTAATTTTATGAGGTCTCTTGCTTGGAATAAGATATAGAACTTGAAATGTGAAGTATAGGTCTACAACTTGAAGTTATAAAGAGTCTTGACCATGGATTAGTATTACAGGATACTTATAAACTTCTATTCAAATAATATTTCAACTTCAACAATAGATCTTGAAACTTCTTCACTTTTCCCAACTAGGCCTACAAATTCAAGGCTTTTATCCTAGTGATTTAGAGATCTCATGACCCTCTATAAGTCAATTGAGTTGTGTTCTTTCCCTTTACTTCTTTGAAGAGTATTGAAATTACTTGAGGACCATGTTTCAGGTGTGTGACTTTCATATCAATGCTTAGGACTATAAGCACCTTGTTGACATTCCTTCTTAATCCAACTTAATGCCTTGTCAATGATAACCCTTTTACAACTCAGCCTTTATCATGAACTTTCTTGATTATAGAAGGAATCAAACCTATCAAAATACTTGCCACCTAGTCTTAAGACTATTAGATATTCCAATGGTCTTGTATTTCAAGCTTAAGGGTTTTAGGGGATCTAAATTATAGTTGGGAACCTTGAAATATGTTTCAAACCTGAAAATTTTACTATCACTATGCCTAAAATAGTCATGAAAACCTTTCATTATCTTTTATATCTCCAATAATATCTTTAAGAACCTTTTTATAGGTACTTGAGATCATGGGAAACCATGAACCTTAATTAAGACCTGTGACTACCTTATAGAAGCTCTAACAGACATATAGGTTAAGTTTTGATAATTCAAAACCTTCATTCTTAACACCAAAACATTAGAACCTTGTATGGAATCTTACTTCATGGCTTTCTAAGTCTAAAAATGACCTCAAACATGCACTTTTCATGTTTCAAAACCTCGTTGTCCTTATTGCATTAATACTCCATTAATTTATTGAAGGAGGAAATACATTAAGAAACTTTCCATGACATGTTACAGGCTTAGAACCCCTTAGATATCCATTTTTAAATTTCATAGAAATGCACAGGCCTATAAGTCTTCTCAAGACCATATATAAATATTATAAAAATTTTGGAATCTCCTAACTAGTCTAAAGCCTAGGTGACACAACCATATTGAATCTTTATGGAGACCATTCTTTTCACAATCGTGCAACTCTGTTGACAGGGTACTTGGGTATAAGGAAGAGTCATTTGTCTTACTTGAATCCCATTCATTAGGAAATAATAATCTCAATAACATTAAAAATATCTCTTCCTATAATAAGACTTATGTGAGTCTCCCTCAAGCTCAAAACTTTCATTAGATCCCTATAATTGTATCTTTCTCTTGGAAACTTTTAATTGTAGGTTTGCAATTATTCTTGATCATGTTTGAGGCCTTGAAGAATTTTGTCTCTTCATCATTATGTAATATTCCATCTTTTATAATAACACCTAGGCTTCACAAGGCCATGATAAGGTTGAATAAACATACATTCCTGCAAACTTATCACAAGATAATTGAAGCTATGAAACGTGCTATAAAGTCGATACTAATCTACATGTAGATCTTTATATCCTTGAAAACTCTTATAATAAAACATAATGTTTTTGTAACCTTTTTGAGTCTTGTCATTTATTCTACCTCGATATTCATTATTCATTATTATTTCAAGATATAAACACTTTAAAATATATTTAAATCCTCACACTTCTTTTTGCAAGACTACAACATTGGCAACCCATGAAAACCTTAGATTTGACTCCCATGGCTTGCAACCTTTGATTTTTCCTTAATTTTCCTTGTAATGTGACCCTGGTAGGGGATATGGATCCAAAATAAGGGTATTTGGACTTTATTTAATCCCTTTTCAAGAGGAGAAACATTTCAAAACACATTGGATACTTCACTTTTGTGTGCAAACATGTTGGGTCATCTTCTTAGTTTGAAACCTTCTTGAGAATGGTTTATAATGTCTCTCTTAGGATTTTAAATTCTAGTCTAGATTATCTTAGATTTATTTATTTTTCTTATGACCTTGATTTGAGAGATGAACAACTCAAAATTCCTTAAAAGCCTCACTTTTTGGTTGCAGGTCTCTGATGGATCTTTTGCAAGATTAAAGCTCTATTAAAACATTATGATCATGGTACTCATGGATGGTAATTTTATTATAGATTATTTTATGTAGGGGAGAGGTATCTACCCTATTTAGGAACCTTTACCCAAGTGACAAACACCTCAAAACATGTTAAGACTCCATTCTTGTGTTTGCAAGCTTATATAGGCCATCCCAAGCTTGACAATTTAAAAACCATATCCATGATCCTCAATTATTGTGACCTAATTTTGAGAGTGTTAGGTATAAAGGGTGGTTTTTTTACTTGCTTTATTTCTATTCATGAGAAGAGAAACCTCTAAAAAATCATTGAAAACTTCATATTTTAGTTGCAAGCCTGTAGAACTCTTTTTTCAAGCTTGAAACCTTGTTGAAGATTTGATCTTGACTCTTATGGGAATGTAACTTATTATTTAAGGATATATAATAATATTTTAATTACTCTATAAATTCAACCACCATCTATTTCACTTTCTCAAGCATCAAAACACCAAGATGATGGTTCACAGGCTTATAAGGTTTAAAAGGGTTTTAAGGTTGTTTTCCTTATTTTTGATGGACCTACGTGCCTTGAAGATCCTTAGTCATGTTTTATGAATCAATATGTGTCTAATATACCCCTTAACATACTCCAATATCCATCCTTTATCATTCATCATGAGAAATAATTTCAAACCTCAAACCATGCTCCTATTGAGCTACCTACATGTTTGGTTTAGCCTCTTAATGATTATTCATAGCCATGTTTGATTATTTTTTATTAAAAAAACCTATAATGTACCTTCTATGACCTCTCACATTCTCTACAATGTCCATACTATCCCATGAAACTCTTGGGTAGATGTAACACATCTTAGAAAACAACTTGTAGAGGTTCGTAAAGGAGATTTTGGTTAGTTTTGACCTTATTTAGAAGTCTGGGAGCATGGATTCCATATCTAAATTCCTATGGGGATTTTATAATCATGTGAGGGGCCTCATGTGACCTTTTTTTTCTCTTTTAGGCCACCATATAGTTTTACAACTATCAAGAATGCCTCATAACCAGCTACAATCTCTTTATAATCTTTATGTTTGAGGGTTAACTATGATTTTTTTTGCATGTCAAGGCATTAATAAGGATTGAGACATCTGGTAGGTTCTTAATGAAGGCATTCAATCTTGGTTCTATTTATTAAATTTCATAAACCCTTGCAATCATGTGCATTTTGATCAAAACCTACAACTTTATTGGACTGCAACCTCATGAAAGCTTGTTCTGATGTGATTTTAACATGAAACCTACCATTTTATCCATGAATGTATATTATTTCCATTTTATATCATGCATATAATATTTTTTAAACCAAAATTTCCCTTAATCATGGTGTTATTCTCTTTGGGGCTTTGAATTAAACATGTAAAACATGATGGAGACTGCCTTCTTGAATCTCTCAGCTTTAGAGCCATGGTGGAGTCCTAAATCTGATGGCTTAACCTTGATATTTTCTCCATGAAACCTAAAAAACATCCCTAAAATAATGAATATTGCATTATCCTTCTTGAGATTATAACAGTTTTGTGAATGTGAAGTGCACTTCTCCACGTTGGGAGGAATGAGAACCACCAAAAAGCTAAGAAGAGATGGAAATCTTTAAATTTAAATATATTTTGACCCTTTTGTATAGATGGAAGAGATTATGGAGGTCATGACATACCCACTAGTGCAAATAAAGTTTACTTTATTTTATATGGCAATTGGAATTCAAGGGACAAGGATTTTGGTTCAATTCAAATATCTTAATGACATGGTTTTAATAAGCAAGGAAAGTGTTTAAGACCAAATTATAACATATCACTTTGTTTTGACTTAGAATTTGGGTAGATTAATGACTCATTATGCATGTATAAAATTATTTTGGAGTCTTGAAGTGATAATGATAGATGTTCAAAGATATTTCAACCTCTAATACTTTATCTTCTTAACACAACTTCCTTGTAATTTCACTTATAAAAATCAACTACTTTATGAATGAAAAAATCAATTTAATCTAGTCACTACTAGTCTACATCATAATATTTTCTAAAATTTAACAAAGAATCAATGAATGAAAA
This sequence comes from Torreya grandis, assembly GCA_037957365.1. Classification (NCBI taxonomy): domain Eukaryota; kingdom Viridiplantae; phylum Streptophyta; class Pinopsida; order Cupressales; family Taxaceae; genus Torreya; species Torreya grandis. Next base: position 593,068 of record JARHVA010003811.1, on the reverse strand, counting down.
AATTATATTCCTAGGAGGTTACTATTTTGTCCTTAAGATATCTATTAAAGTATGAACTACAAGTATTTAGAGTTTATTTTAGATAAGAGTCTATACACATATCAAAGTAGTCCAAACACATACCAACCTAATAAAAAACAATAAAGGAATGAACAAAGTATTCATCAATAAGAAATCAAAGTCCCCTAAATTCAAGAGTTCAACACATTGACTTAATCATGAGAAAAATACAATCTCACTGAGACCCAAAACAAGAAATCCACATAAGATAAGAAAAATAATCCAGGATACTACCCTCATCCAAGATCCTTAGGAAATTATAGCATATTGATATCATCTAAAACATCATTAACAACCTTTAAACATTCAATTTACTTATACATGACTTTACTAATATTATGACTTATAACATTTATAAGGATATACTTCAAAATTAGATATGAAATTAAATGAGACAAATCTTAGCTCAATATCATACACTAAGTTATTTATTAAATTCAATATTTTGGTTCCTTTTATCAAAATAAAAATAAAAATTGACAATGAAATCAATCCTTAATCATACCCCTGGAAACATGGTACTTATTTAGCTACAATATTCATCCAATGAACTTAATTTACTTTGTAATAATATGAAAGGTGTGCCACATCCATAATTATCATAAAAAAACATGCAAATAAGTTCATACTAGGATATATATTTGAAACCAAAAAATATTAAGTTGTAGAGTATATATTCCAAATCATGCCCAAACTCTATTCATTTAAATTACCAATAAAATAAATTTTAAATGACCATAAAAATGTTAAATTCTTAAGTAACATGATAACAAACCTATGAAGTCTATCTATAATGGAAACATACTCATGTAAGGTTCTAGAGTACTCTCCTGAAACATGGAAACATAATTTCACATTGAAAACATCACTTCACTTAATGATAACAAAATGAAAAACATCACCCCTTAACATGAAATTAAAAACCACCAATAAAGGATTGTGACCTTATTGAATACATGTTATGTTGGATAGATATATATATCAACCATTATGAATCCTCAATCATGAAGTAACTGCACCATCAAAAGAACTATAATACTATAAAAACATTTAGACTCATCTTTTAGATAATAACATGAGATTAAAATATTTCAAATCCATCCAACACTACCCTTCATGCCCAACCATGCCATTAAAATGCATTCCTAGTCTTATAATTAAGTCCAATAAACATGATAATGTAATTTAACAAATCAACTTTTGACAAATTTATGACAAAATCAAATTTTGGTAAAATAAAACCTTGATGTTATCAATTAAGGCCCAAATTATTTTTATTCCATCACTAATAATAATTAATACTAAAATATAGTTTCAAACATTATTTTTCACAAGTGTATTCAACTACCAAAGGTTAAGAAACAAAAGGACTATAATTAATACTTAATTATTTTCAATGCAAACAAGTAAAAAAATAGGGACAAGAGCCAATTATTTAACTCAATAATTTATCTCATGTTATTGAATAAATCATGTTTTTATTTATTGATACATTATCTCCTTACTCTCTACTTGTGGACTTCTAGAGCCACACTATAAACTATTATTGTATTTGAAATTGTGAACTTTTACCATGTGATGTGGTGAACAATGAATTTATTTCAGTTCTTTATTTGAATTTGTAAGTGGATTGGAATCATCTTTTTGTGATTTTTCCATTTATGGATTTCAAAGTTTTTTATCCATTTATTATTTTGAAACTCTGATGAATGTTTGAGCTCCTACTTATATTTCTTATCTTTATTTGTGAATTAAATTAGGTTGTCTATCCATTTTCACCTTAAGCATTCTTTGGATTATACTTGGTTGGTTAACATATATTTTTATTCTTCTTTGTGTATTGAATTGGGTTGCATGTCTGATTGATTTTACTCCTTGATTGGATTGGTTATTCTCAATTTATTTTGGTGTGTTGTAGTCATGTCAATTTTGGGCATGACACTTATTGCTTTATAATTTGCAACCAAAAATCTAAATTTTAATTCTTTAAAATATATTCCTACCAATATCTATTAGTATAATTCAATATTTACAATATTATCCACTTCCATGAAGGGTTTAATAATACATCATGAAATATAATGGCATGATATGAGAACTAAAAAATGTAGCAAGGGTAAAATATAATCAATTCCATAAATATAGTGTAAATAAAACACATTTCCAATAATAATAACCCTCTTGTCATCATACCATGACACAACATAATTAAAGTATCATTACTCTTTTTAGCATGTACATATTGATCTCTAAGAAAGAGAAGTTTCCAAGCTGGTTGTAAAAAAGGGATTGACAAGGTGACCCCTCCATCAGTGGACCTAACCACCCCAACCATTATCTTGGCCTAGAATATACCTCCAAAAAGATAAATAAAATAATAAACATGAAAGGTAAATAGGAAGAGAGAGAAATAACACCCAAGAACAAAATTTTAATAAATTAAAACCAAAATAAAAGGAATTAGTCAAAATAAATAGTACATTAAGAAACATACATATAAATCATATCATAGTTATAATAGAACAACAAGATAACCTTGAAAACCAAATCACAGTCCACCTAATATAGATAAAACTATATTACTTGGTCAAAAACCTCTATCTTTCAAAACATAGTTCAATTAAAATAGAGGATACCATATAAAGACATCATATGTTCTTGTGAGTTTTATTTACAGATTGTACTCAACCATCTAAGGTCTTCAAGGTTTCACAACCCACATTTCTCACCATAATTCCTAGGGAAAACTTAGGGCTCAAAAGTTAATAAAGCCATAGAGTAAAAGTTCTATGTCATAGGGATAATAATGACATCCACCCCCAAAACTAGGATATGACTCTAGCTCATAGGGCTTAATCTTAGAGTGAGGAAAAAACTAACCAAGTAGTTTGATTATCTTCCATTCTTTGCATAAAATAATAACCCTTTCACAATGCCAAACAACCCACACTCCAAACAAGAATTTATATCCATTATCTATAAATATTGTAAGAAAAAAAGTCATTTTATTTCCTTTTATCCCATCAAATCCATTTCGATAGTAACACTTATATCATGGTCTTACACCCATTTCCAAAAGGAAACCTGCTATGTTAGGTAAAAGATAATTACAGTGTTCTTTACTAAGATTAGAAAGGTAAAATAATGAAGACCATATTCTTGATTTCGTCTTAGCCCTCCTTGATTATTTGTACCCCTAAATGATTTTGTATATTATTATTATACTTCCATGTTTCTCATTATAAACTCATTTAATTCTATTTTAAAATGGACCAAAAATGGCAAGATGCAAACTTTACAGGAACAATGAATCATTTAAGTAAAAGATCCAACTGAATCTTATAACATGGTGGAAGTTCATAGTAATCATTCCCACATTATTATCCACCATCTATTATCTCCATAGAAAAAATTTAATTTATGTGCCCTCATGGGCATATAAAATTGTTTACCCCTAATTAAAAATAATTCCAAAGTTTACCTTTTTAAACCAAGTGAAATTTGAATAGTTATTTCATTATCTATGTGGTATGTTTAATAATTTTAATTTTATAAGGGCCTTTGTGATTCATCCTTGAAATTTTTATTTTCCTTCATGGCATGAAATCATAACAATACCAAAGATACCAAGGATTTTCCCCCTCTTCTATGGTTTATGACCACTTTCTTTCCAAGTTTTATAATACCCTTGTCACTTCAAAATGACTAATGATGTAGAGGAATTAATTAACTTGTCTTTATTGAATGGAAACAAGAAACACATTCACCACCACTCACCTCTGCCAATAACTCCTAGCTCTAACTTTATATTATCTTGCTTTGTTCTTAACATTTGGTTTTAAAACAAATTGTATCTACATTCAATCAACTTGTCCTTTGTTTTTACTATTCATCCTTTAACACAATCACACTTATCACTCTCATATCCACTTGCACATTAGTCTTAGTTTACTTTACTCATTATTTGATAAGATATCAAGGATCACCTACTCTAAACTTGACTCATGCTTCCTCTAACCCTATGAAATATCTTCACATCAGTATCATGCTCAAACAAGTCCTACTTTTCCTCCCATTAATTCCACAAGTTTCTCAAACAACCCTTATAACATACTTTACTTCTTGACCTCTATCATAGGCTCTCTAATAGCCTTTTTTTGTCTTAATTGCATTATATAGATGGATATGGTCTCACCTTGGGAAAATATAACCCATTTTAGATACCTTCTATCCTCTCTCATCTCTCTATGAAGTTTCAAGCTCTAACTCAACCCTTAAATCACTCTTTTAGGCCCCTTTGGTCACTGTTTATGCCTATTAGGTCTTCTATGACTATGTTTTAAACTTAGCCCCTCTATCTATACTTTTCCATATGGGATAAACTTGAAAATGAAATAATCCATTATAAAAATCATTGTTCAAAAAATATCAAAATTTGGGCATTTTTCATTGGTGAAATATCTTGCATTTAACATTTTTGTGTGGAAACCCTAGCACAGGGTTCTACATGACTATCACCAGAAGGTGTAAAATTAGGGTTTACACTTACCAGAAGGTTTCAAACACTCTAAATGATTGAAAAAATTCTATGTTGACTATTTTCATCTTTATCCTTTGATGTACCCCTCCTTTGATGCCTTTATTAATTGGTTCACTTAGACTTTAGTTTGACTGTATGCCAAAATACAACAACCTATAGGCTTTACACTAGGTTTCTCACTCAACAATAGTGAAACGACTAAAAGCAAGTCAAAAAAACTAATTAACATCAATATTAAATGATTCCAGACATATATATGTGCAATATAACAACCTTCCAACAATCCTTACCACTATTGACACTTATGCAAGTTTTTTTTATCACAAAACATTAAATATATAGGGTCTTTGTTTTAAAATCTTCAACAAATATTCACCAAAACAACAAAGAATAATATTTAATGGTTATTAATAACTTTTTAGATCATTTTATCAATTAACCACACATTACAAATGTCTATCAATAGAATCTTCTCTTGACACTCTCACCTCCTCTCAGTCTTCATCACACAAGGTGTAAGTAATATAGGGTATACAATCTATCTTGGGTTTCTTATCCATATGTGTGAAATACACTTAATATAATTTAAATAACTTTACACACATAGAAAAAATACTCACCAAATACACAAGTTTCACCTGAACTTGCTTCTATAACATTTTCCACCATTGAACATTCTTACATAGTCCACTTTCATTGTATTTATGTAGGAAAATGTAGGGTCTTCCATCATAATTATGTCCAAACAAAGAATTGTCTATTCATATTTTTTGGGTTATCCTTAATTACACAATCCAAACCCACCCAATAACCCTTAAATTTTAACAAAAAAAATTTAGGATCCTTTTATGTTATGTAACTATCCTAACTAACTTTTTAACTCCCTCATGTACATTGGGAGAATGATAACTACCTAACTTATAACATGACTAATATTATGAGTCAGTTATGTTTTGGAACACCATAGACTCATTTATAAATCCTAACCACACAAATTACAATTTTTTACTTATTTAAACAAGATTTAAGTATCCAAAACTTAACATGAAAGCTTGAAAATTCAAATAAGGAAATTGGCAGGAAAATGTCAATACAACTTTAATTCAAATTTTACAAGAATCTACCACCTATTATTGACTCGTACAAACCTAATATGATTGTATTTACCTTATAAAGACTTAAAACCATGAAAATAAACTAAAATTGTCAAATGGTAGTGATTCTCCTACATCATACTACCGAGGAGTAAATGAAAACTTTCCAAGAAAGTCATAACTGATCTAACTTTCATGTTTTATTCAATGACATGTCTTCATAAATCCCAAGGTATATTTTAAACATGTAAACCTCATTGATTCTTGATTAAAATTATGATGGATCCTCCTTTTTTGATCTTTCTCTTGCTTTGTATCTTTAATATATCATGGGCAACTATTTCTCATTCCTTTTCCTTCAAAGACCTACACATGAAGTAACCAAGTCAAACAAAACCACTTCTTGATTTATCTCTCAGAGTTTAATTTGTTCCTCTCTAAATTTTTATTGTTCTTTGGATACCATATCTTCTTCATCTTGTTTTAATATTTTCATTAATTTAAACTCAACTACCATGATGGAATTATCATCTCCTATTTGACTCAAATCATCTAATTCTTGCATTATTTATTTCCAAATTTACTTTTCCTTTGATGTGTATTCATCTATCTCTCCTTTATCTTTCATTGGTGCTAAGTATGACACCTCTACCTACTATAACTTAGACCTTTCAAGAAATTTAACATGTGCTTATGCTTCATTCTCTACTGCTACCACCTCATAAGTTTCTCCCTACATGTTAAGCACTTCATTTGAAGTTGTGGTTCCTTCTTGTCCTTACAATAGCACATTCATTAGCTTCAATGTATCCTAATACAATTTATCTTCAACAATGTTCACATAAACATACTCATCAAAAATAACATTTAAATAAATACCTTTTACTTTTTTTCTCTCCCCAAGGCTTTCTTAACTAAAACTTATTTCTTTCACACTCATCATGAGGCATAATGTTGATACAAACACTCTCTCTTCTTCTTATTCATTCAATGGCTCACCTTCCTCAGGGTAGCATAGAATTGTGTCACCATAATTAGCTATCCAATCAATTTTTTCTTAATCATTAGCATGTTTCTCATGCTTCCAATATTCTTCACCTTCATGCAACTCTTCACCTATATACACACATTTTAAGAATTCATTAGTCATAAACATTTGAGGCTTGCTTTCCCCTTTGCTTCTCCTTCTAGGCTATCTTGTTATCATTTTCATGTTTTATCTTCTCTTCTTATCTATCAACTACTTAAGAGGCCATCTCACTTTCTTCTTGATTTGCATAAGAAATCTTGGTCTCATCTCTTCCAATACTTGCTCTAACCTTGTCAAAACCATCTTCATCTTAGCAATCTCCTTTTCTCTCTCTAGTTCTCTTTTTTGTACTTCCATCTTCTTGTGGCATTCCTCACTCTTTAATCCCTTCATAATTATTTACCTATATAACTATCCATATAGTTCTCTCTTGACCTATCTCTTCTTCTTGACAAGTCTATCTACTTGTCTCCTTTGACCTCACTAGGGTCTCTCTCATTTGACTCTCTCTCTCTCTCTTAGAGTCTCTTTCTTTCTTGTCCTCACCTGGGACTTTTCTCTCTATATTAATCTCTTCTTTAGATTATTTATTTATATATATCTATTATTCCACTCTTTATAAGCCTCTTAGATTAGGGGATTTAGCCACACCTCTATTTTTGCCTCTCACTTCTTTCTCGCAACTTGCATCAGCAGTCACACAACATCTCAAAGTAACCTTTCAACACATAATAGTATCTTAATACAAAATAACATAGAATTTGAAAAAAATAAAACATATATCCTTCTATAAAGTACCATGCTTTGATACCAACTAATGTATAGGACTTCATTAACTTGTCTTTATTAAATGGAAATAAGAAACACATTCACCTCCACTCACCTCTGCCAGTAACTCCTAGCTTTGAATTTATCTTATCTTGATTTGTTCTTAACCTTTGGTTTCAAAAATATTTGTCTCTACCTTAAATAATCTTGTCCTATTTTTTTAGTATTCATCCTTTAACACAATCACACTTTTCACTCTCTTATCAACTTGCACATTAGTCTTGGTTTACTTTTCTCATTTTTTGATAAGAAATCATGGATCACTTGCTCCAAACTTGACTCAAGATTCATTTGACCCTATGAAATATCTTATCATCATTATCATGCTCAAACAATTCCTAATTGGCCTCCCATTCATTCCACAAGTTTCTCAAATAGCCCTTATAACATAATTTACTTCTTGACCTTTGTCATAGACTCTCTAATAGCCTTTGTTTGGCTTAATTTCATTGTACAGATGAGTACAGTTTCACCTTGGGAAAATATAACCATTTTTATATAACCTATATCCTCACTTATCTATCCATGAAGTTTTAAGCTCTAAATCAACCCTTAAATCGCTCTTTTAGGCCCGTTTTGGTCACTATTTAGGCCTATTAAGTCTCTTATGACTGTTTTAAACTCAGTCCTTCTAATATTTAATTATCCATATAGGATCAAATTGAAAATTTAATAATCCTTTAGAAAACATAATTTTTAAACAAATATAAAAATTTGGGTATTTTTCATTGGTGGAATCTCTTACATTTAATGTTTTTGTGTGGAAACCCTAGCACAAGGTTCTACCTAACTGTCACTAGCTGAAAAGGTGTAAAATTAGAGTTTGCACTTACTAAAAGGTTAAAAACACTCTAAATGATTGAAAAAGGTATGTGTTGACTCTATGCATCTTTATCATTTTGATATACCCCTCCTTTGATTCCTTTATCAGTTAGTTTACTTAGACTTTAGTTTAACTGTATGCTAAAATACAATAGGCTATAGGCCTTACACTGGGTTTCTCACTCAACAATATTGAAAAAATAAAATAAATTCAAACAACCTTATGAAATTTAATATCAAATTCTTTCAAATTTATACATGTGTAATCTACCAATCTTCCAACAATCCTTGCCACCATTGATGTTTATGCAGGTTTGTTTGATCACAAAACATAAACTATATAGGGTCTCTATTTGAAACTCTTCAATAAATACTCACCAAAAAAACAAATAAAAATCATTAATGGTTCTTAATAACTTGTTATACCATGTTAAAAATTGACCACACATTCCAAATGTCTATCAATAGAATCTTATATTGAAACTCTTACCTCCTCTTAGTATTCATCACATAGGGTGTAATCAATATAGGGTATACAGTCTATCTTGGGTTTCTTATCCATATGTGTGAAATACACTTAATATAATGTAATGAAATTTACAAACACAGATAAAAATAACTCACCAAATACACAAGGATCACTTGAACTTGCTTCTATAACATTTTCCACCATTGAACATTCTTACATAGTCCACTTTCATTGCACTTATGTAGGAAAATGCAGGGTCTGCCAACATAATTATATTCAAACAAAGAACTGTCTATTCATATTTTTTGGTTTCTCCTTCATTACATAATTTTAATCCACCCCATAAATCTTGAATTCTAATAAAAAATAGTTACAATCCTTTTATGTTATGTAACTATCCTAACTAACTTTTTAACTCCCTCATATACGTTTGGAGAGTGATAACTACCTAACTTATAACATGACTAATCTTATAAGTTAGGTATATGTTGGAACACCATAGAATCCTTTCTAAAGCCTAACCACATAAATTAAAATGTTGGACTTCTTTAAACAAGATTAAAGTCTCCAAAACTTAACATGAAAACTTTAGAATTCAAATAGGGAAATTCGTGGGGAAATGCCAATACAATTCTAATTCAAATTTTACAATAATCTATCACCTATGATTGACTCCTACAAACCTCCTATGACTATATTTACCTTCTAAAGACTCAAAACCATGAAAATAAACTAAAATTGTCAAATGGTAGTGATGCTCTTGCATCAACTAAGGTATAAAACTAAAACATATTTACTTTCTTGTCACATCACCATGACTCTCTTATGGAAATAAGGATTAAAAATGTCCTAATTAAAACTTAATAACATTCACCCCATCTAGACCCATAGTAAAACTGAACCAAAATTCATGTAACACCAACTCAAGAAAACACACCAAATAATAAAATTGTCTTAACAAATGAAAGTAAATAGTTAAAATATGATAAGGAAAAAATAAGAATAGTAAGAGTAAAATAAAAATCAAATCAAAAATTAAAAACTAAAGGGCCAAGCTATTATAATATATATCTCTCTTGCTTACCCATCATATTCATTAGCATGTAAAGGTATTTTAGGCTCAAGCCTAGTTATCTTGTGCCTTCCTTATTTATTGGTACCTATAAAGACACAACACATCAGTATTACCAGTTAAAATAAATAAAACTAAAAATAATTTAAATTAACACCCTGTGTTGAATCTCCAATTTTACAAATTTTCCCTTCAATAAAAACCATAATGCTAAAACTAAAGATTACCATCTAAATATGTCAAAATACATATAAACCTAGAAGTAAAATGAATCAAATTATAAATGGTACCATAATTGTAATGTTTTAAACACAAGAGAGAGAATTCCTCTAATCTTACTTACACAAAAATTATAACTATGCAACAACATGTACAAAAAATTGTATGTGTGTTTATGTATATATCACATAAGACATGAAACCTAAGCATGTTCACTAACATCATAAGAACATCTACTACTATAAACCAAATTAGATTATGTAATAACCTTAGTTTTTGTTGCATTAATTATTCCCTAGGAACTTATTTACATAAATAGTAGGAGGTCCGAAAATGAGGATTTTACATCATTTCTCCCTTAATGAGGCATCATCATAGTGCCTTCCAAAAAAATTGAGGATAGTGACTATCAAAAATAATCTGTCTTTCCACATAGCATTTATCTCATTAGGTTTGTCCCATTCGACTAAAACATATCGAATATACATTTTTTGTAGCTAAATGTTGTGATGGTTTAGTATCCTAATTGGGTCCAGTTATATTGCTCCTTTTCCAATCATGGATCTAAAAAAGAGGAGGAAGAGATAATATATAGGCTATATGAAAAATATTTTCCAGTATGTCAAAATTTTCTACAAACCAAAGATCAATTTTGGAGGCCTTTCCAAACTTGATAAAGCTTTTTTGAGGATGCACTCTAAATAAAACCTTATCCCCTTCTTGGAATTATTTAGGAGTGTGCTTAATATAATCATATATATTTTTTCTATCTAATGTTTCCTTTGGCCTTTGGAAAATGATCATCATTTTTAAATCATAATTTTGTATGATTTTAGACCTAGTAATAACCCTATTCTCTTAGCCAACCCATCCATGGGGAGTCCACAACTTATTACCATATAAGGCTTCAAATGGATCCACATTAATAGAGGAGTAGTACTTGTTATATATTCAACTAAGTGAATAAAATATTATGAGATTCAATTTTTGGTCCATGGAATACATCATAAACATATCTTCCACCACCCAATTCACCCTTTCAATTGGCCATCCATTTGAGAGTGACAATACAAACTAAAGCTCAACCTTGTGTCAAATACTAAATTCAAGCTTTTAAAAAACCTTTAGGGGAATAGATTTACCTATCCATGATGATAACCTCAGGGAATCCATGGGAGTGAACCATTTCCTTAACAAAATTTTCAAAAAATATGGGGGCATTATTAGTGAGATTTATTGTAATGAAGCAAGATATCTTGGAATTTTTGTCAACTACAACCAAGATTATTTAATGATAGATATGGGGCTTAGGAAAAACACATAAAATCTATTTATTTAACTATATATGTATCCTTAATCACATTGTTTGAGTAAATTTTAACTTCAAGATGTAAATACTTATCATTAATTAGTTGGAATGCTAGGCAACTAGTCACAAAATAAAAACATCTTTCTTAATTCCTGTCCTAAAATAGATCCTTTTGAGATCGTGTGTAATTTTAGTAACACCTAGATGTGTAAAGTTTGGATACACATGTACTTATTCAAAATTATTATCTCTCACGTTACTTAAAATAGAGACAAAAATAATTCCTTGGTATCTTAGAATACCATCTACATCCAAGAAATAATAATCAAATCTCTTATCCATAGGGACTTTTATCAACTTTGAACTAATTTATTTGTATAACTCATTGCCTACTTATTATTTAAGAACCAATTCATATAAATTATATGTAAGACTAGATATATTAGTTAGTTAGGTTTGCATAGTAAAAACATTAACTATTTAGATTTCCTTACCTTTGACATATGAAATTTCCATGTCATAATTGCTAATTATCTCAATCCATCTTCATTTCTTAGCAATCAAGTTATCTCTAGTGTAGATATAATCTAGGTTTTAGTGGTTAATATTCAATTTGGAATGTTTTATAAGAAGGAAATGCCTCCATATTTTGAGTGTGTAGATTATTTTTGAAAGTTAAAGATCATGGAAAACATAACTTTTCTCACATTCCTTGAGTTTTTGAGACTCGTATGGAACAACTTGATCATCTTAGGTTAAAATTCTACCAAATCCATCAAGGGATGCATCTATAAAAATATCAAAGTTTCCATTTATATCAAGTATCATGAGAATTAGCACATAATATAATAAATCTTTTGAGTTTTAAGAAATATTCCTCATACAAGGGAGTAAAATTTATATTTGACAAACTAGATGGCATGACCATGAACTTGTGCCCATAAAAAAGTTCAAAAAAAATTATTATGAACATCTTCTTCCCCATTTTGGAGTTGTTAATACCTTAACAAAAGATTTAAAAAAATTAAAATATGATACACCCTTAATTTTTTTAAACACATCATTAATCTTAAGAAAAATATACATAATTTTCATGTTTACCTTGTTTAACATTATATAATCAATCCAAAACCTTAATTTTTCATCCTTCTTAATAGGTGCATCCCAAGGTTACACACTTGGTCTGATCAGCCCCTTACCCAAGAGTTCTTACAATTATGCCTTGAGTTCTTATATATTGTTAATATTAAACTAAAAGTTTTTATTATATATATGGGTAGATCCATGCATGATATCAATGAATAATGTAAACCCCCTTAATATCAAAAATCCTATAATTTCATCAATAAAAAATTCTTTGAATTATTCTAAAATAGGAAATTCTCTTAGGTCAGGTTAATTTTATTTGGAAAATTCTCCCAATTGGATGGATAAAAGTTAGAGTCCTCCCTTAACTAATTTTCTCAACTATAACTATTATATGACCTTATATTTTATAGGTCTTAAAATTCCTTGGAATTCCACTAAATTGACAAGGTCATCTAAGCATTGGACATATTTATTAAAGTAGAAAATTATTGCTTGGTGGGTTTGTAGCTAAAATATTCCTAAAATTGTATCATATTAGCCTAGAGGAGCTAAGGGTAATTTGAGCTTGGTTTTGAAGATACCTAGGTATAAATCCACTTACTCCAAATATTTTGTTACTATAAATCTCCTTCCTAATCTAAATTCAACCTCCCATCCTTATCTTTATCCTATAGATCTTACTCAATATTATTTTAAAAATATAATGAAAAATGAAGCTATCAAATACACTATAATCAATTAAAATATATAATACAAAACTAGATATGATACATTTAGTTTCAATTGGCATGGACTACATATCTACTTGTCAATTTTATGTTATTAAAAATAATCTATGTTTTTTTCATGATTGGCTAGGTACTTGGGGAAATCCTTCTTATAATGGTATTTTCCACATATCCAACATTGAAAAGGTCATTGAAATGAAATGTTATCTTAATGGCATTGGTGGCTAATATATTGCACTAAGGATAAGAGGCAAGACTCTAAAAATTCTAAGGTCTAAAACCTTCATTCAATTGGTTTTGAAATTTCCCTTGTGTCCACTAGATTTCCCAAAATTTATTTTGGGGTTAAGCTTCTTCAAATTATTTTCAATAGGATCCATGGAGGATTTATACTATTGGTTTTTATTATTTATAAACTCTTGTGATGCCTTTAGCCAAGATTGATCCTTATCTTTGTCTATGTGGGTTGACTCCATGGTGTAGGCTAGGGTCTTTGGCTTTATCATATTGATGAATTATAACTTCCATTAGCCTTAAATATATTAATATTTGTTTATTTATCATGCATGTAGTCAAAATAGTGGAACAAGGTCAAAAACATGGTCTCATATTTTATAACCAATAGGTTCTCTTATTGAAGAAGTTGAAACTCAACCATATTTTTTTCATTTTGGGTAGAAGACAAATACATTTCCTAAATTATTTATTAAACTTATTTCCTAGAATAATGATGTCAAAGACTTCACATGTATGTGTTCTCACCAAATATTTTTCTTCACATAAAATTGGCATACTACTATATTGGTTGAATGTTAGAGGTCATATTGTGCAAGACAAAGGACTTTCAAGGATTTATATCTAAGCCTCAATTACATCACTGACCTCCTTACTTGTTTATATAGGGGTGGAATATTTTTCAACTCTTTTATATATGGATCCACTCCATGTGAAGGGCATTGGTATTCTTCTACCCTATCTCCCCCCATGTTGTTATCTTGGTTCAACCCAAGTTGATTTTTTTGACCCTCAATGTCAACCCTATAATTTTTATGCACATCAAAGCACTCTTAGATAGTATTAATTAATCCAAGTAATCCAAAAATAACTTCCTAATATACAAGAGGAGGATGAGGATTCTCTTTCTCATTTTTAGGATTCGAGTTCTACAATTTCAATTCCTAATTAGTTAGGACCTCCACAAGTCCAACCACTCATGTTCCCTCCATCCTGATGATTAATACCATGACCTCTTCTTATTTTTTGATCAGTGCTCAATAATTAAAGGGTTTTGGGCCCTTAAACCATATATAACATAAGATAATAGGTGGTCTAGCTTAACATTAGAAAATCTTAAGGCATGATTGACCAATCAAAACTAGGCAAGAAATTTTTTTAGCATTACCATATAGCCTTATTTTTATAAAAACAAAACATATAGATATATTTTCTAATATATGTATTTTTATATAAATAGAAACTAGATAAAACTAGTATTAAAATGGACACCATACTAGACTGAAGATTCAATAGGAATAAAACATACCTCATATCATTCCAACATTACAAGATCAATCATTTTGCCATCACATAAGATACTACCATTAGAAAAACTTGTAGGACTAGCTTGCATCATAGCCACAAAAAAATTATTTGAAGATGGTATCCCAATATTTTACTGAGCTCCAACTACTACCACCAATTAGGGGAATACCTTATTATGTTGAGGACCAACAACAACCTTAGTATATAGAGACTTCCCATATCACCAGGGAGGGGCAGTGAAAGAGCCTTATTCCACCCCTTTTGCAAGCCATTATATGGCTTTGACATGATCTAGATGTCTATAGGAATCCTTCCACTCTTCAAGACCAAATATGGGCTTAAGAACCTCATCCAAATCTGGAAAAAAAATACCCCTGCTATGTGTTTCACCATGAGAATTTTTAGAGGCATTTTCCACCTCCTTAATAAAGTGCACTAAATTCAAGAACATAGCTTTCAATCCCTGAAAGGCATACAAAGGGATAAAATCTAGAGAATCATGACCAAAGAATGGTAATGTATGAGAAGGTCTAAGAGATAGAGAAGCTAATTGAGAAAACATGCCCTGATAAAACTCCAAAAATATAAAGAATTCAACCATCATTTGTACCTGATTAACATTCAAAACTAGAAGATAGAGATTAATACAAAAAAATAAGGCCAAATATAAATTAACTCAAACCCAATTTCTAGTTCTTAGAGAATTCATACCCAAAATCCATTCAATTTCAACCACCACTTTAGACAAGGGAAGCCAAAAAACATTTTAAAGGCAAGTTATAGTAATAGCACCACAAAAACCCATTTACCTAGTTTTGGCTTCACTAAACACTAAGGGCCATCACACAGATTCATTCCAAAAATTCTCCATTCTCAACACAACTAGCAAAACTAATGGCCAACCAAAAATGAACCAAGGAAAAGAGCCACCAAGCAAACATAATGGAAATCAGTCCATGATTGGAAATAAATACCCTTGCTACAAGACCTATGGATCTATTCTTCCTAATTATGGTAGGTCAAATCCCATTGGATTTCAAGCCACTCCTATCATTTGTGATTAGCCCTTTAAACATGCGAGTTTGCCAAACTTATAATGAAACAATCCTGCCACCTTTTAATAGGAGGATTTTTTTAATCAAATTAAAAATACAAATAATTAGAACAATGAAACCATTGTGAAATTAAAATCAATTTGATCAAAATTTACACAATCTACCCAACTTGAACTAATATTGTCTGATCTCAATTCCATAGGTTGATCAATGGCCACATTGGCCAAGAAGTCTGCCAAAATATTACTTTCCTTGAAATAATGAGAAGCTGACCAATTAGTAAAAAAAATGCAATTTTTTCCAAACTATATCCATGATGTTCATTATTTTCTAAGAGTTTGTTGTTTGATTTTTCAAATCTTGAATTAAAATTGATGAATCTCCATCAATTTCAAGAGTTGTAATACCATAATCAATTGACAATAGAATTCTTGCTACCAGTGCTTGGGCCTCTACTTCATTATTAGTACCATTAGAGAGCTTCCAATATAAGGACCTAATTAAATATTCACTAAAATATTTAATCAAAAATCCATCTCCTAACACTCTTGGATTTCCTCTACTGGCCCCATCAAAATTTAGTTTAAACCAGCCAAGATTTGGGGGTGTCCAAATTACATCTTTTCTATTTTTCTTGATTTGCTTATTTACTATTGACCCATGAAAAAGGACCATGAACTATTATTATACATGTTCTCTCCATCATAATAAACACACAACTTAATTCAAGTAAAAAAAAATCCTAGAGATCCCTAGGCTAGATCATAGTGCTCCACTACCATATTTAGTATCCCCAAAACCCCAACTATATTTTTTCTATTTTGTATTGTTTTTATAGGTGTGTTTATTATTATTAAACTTAATCCAAAATTTTAAATTAAATAAACCTATTCATTAATATATTGGATAATGTCTCAATTTTACATGAATTTATGTAATGATAATGTTGTGTAAGAAAAGTAATATCAAGGTGTATTGTGCTAGAAATTTTTGTGTGAAAATTTGCATAGGTTGATTGTGAAAACATAGATGGATGCATGAATTTATGTGGATATTATCTATGAAAATTGGGTAAGCTTTTAAAAATTTATGATTGATGGTAAAGTTTCATAGGATATTCTTATCAGTTTCATTGCATTATATGAGATCATGAAGTAATACACATTGGTTGAGTTGAAATATGGTAGTATGAGGAGCTATGAAACATGTAGAGAAATTAAAATTTATTTTAAGGTATTCCAAACACTTTCCTAGTTGTATTTATTAGACTAAGTACGTGTCAGGCATGTCTCGGTGGACCTCTAACATGGACATGTTGATGAAATTTACACATTTTTCACTTAGCATAGTAGTTGATGAATGTAGATTCTTATATTTTGTGGATGTTACAAGTGAAGTTCCTAATAGAAGCACATTTCTTGTAAGGAAATATAAATAAATCATATGTGTAATAAAGGTTGTTGAATTTTGAATACTAATGATCAAGTGTGTGCATTTTAATATATAGTAAAGAGATGTATGAAGGTTACAAAACCTTAAATATTGGTTTAATGTTGTAATATGGTCCAACTTATGTTATAATAAAGAGGGTTATTATGCTATTTTTTTACCCAAAATATTTTACCATATTCATGTATATGTGCTTGGTTTTCATTATCTCTATTTATTTAAGATTAACATAGTAGAACTCTGATTTGTATTTGTTTATATTCATGAGTTATTTATAAACATATAGTAGAAAAGTTTGGTTGTGAGCTTTGTATAAGATGGAGTAACTTGTGATCAATGGTTTACTTGGAGTGGGAGTTTGTATGAGATAATTTTGCATGAAAAAAATGATGGAAAATATAAAAATACAAATTGATAAATTCAATGGTCATAGTTTTGAGTTAATGAAAATCAAGGTGGAGGATATCTTGGTAAATAAAAATGAGTGGATTATTATTACAAACACAACACCCACTATAATGAAATTTTAAGAATGGAAAAAGGTTGATAGTAAAGTAAGAAGCTCAATAATATTTTGTCTATAGGATTCAATGTTATTAAATATCTTGACTTAAAATATTTTAAAGATTTTATGATAAAAGTTGGGAACATTGTAACAGTCCAAGTCATTATTTAACAAACATTTCTTATGAAATAAGTTACACTTATTTTAAATAAAGGATGGTAACTCAATTTTAGACTACCTAAATGCCTTCAACATTATATTCATTCAATTGTCATCCATGTTTATGAGACCATAAATAATGAATAATGGTGTGTCATATGAACTAGGAATTTCACTAAGAAGAGGAGATTAGTATTGTGTTAGTGAATGAAATGAAATAAAAAACACACTAAACTAACATCTTCATGCCTAGTTACGAGGGTGAGCTTAGTGAAGAAAGATAAATGAATAAATCACAACTAAAATGAAATAAAACACACATTCCTTACCTTCCTTGATGCTCCAAGAGTATTATTCAATTGGATTGCTCAGTTTGTGCTCATGAAGTCCTCATAAATGGAAGCTTGGCTACCTCCATCTCTCTTTGGCACCTTTGGCTTTGGCTTGGCTTGTCTTGGAATCAATTTGGCATGGTATCACTAGTTTACATGAATATTTTAGAACCAATCATGAATTATAACTTTGCATAAATTAAGCTTTTAAAGATATTTGAGCATAGTAACTTTGTACCAAAATAGCTTAGAAATGATGTTCATGGCCTCTCTATTTATAGATTTTTGAGATTGATCATAATCAACCTGAACCATCCATCTCAGGATGAAGATGTGTGGTTGAGGATTAATTAAATTTTTTGGAATTAATTTTATAATTATCCTCATTATGACATTGGAAAAAAGGGCAATTAAGAGGCATGGAGGGCATTGATGAGGCATGGAGATCATGAATCCTGATATTTATGGCATTTATGGCCTAGGGATGTCTTTCCAAGAAATGAGGTCACTTGATGATGCATATATTTAATATTAATTTATAAAAACAAGTTTCCATGGAATTCTTGATTAGGCCCTAATTTGGTTTAATTAGCTCTTAAGCATGTTTAAGCACTTTGTGCACAAATTACTCAAATTGATCAGAATGTCATGTTATTGGTCTAAAATTTGACTGGATTAGAATTAGAATGCAATGTTAGATGTGTTGGATTAGTTATCCCATTTAAGATGTTACCAATACCAAATAACAAAGGCATATGTCTCATGCAAGAGATTTGATAGGAAAGAGTAATCTAGAGCACCGAGGTGCAAAATTGGTATTTTGACTCAAAATGAACTGATCAAAGTTAGCTAGCCCATAAATTATACTACCCCATTTAATGATAATCTAGCCAAAATAGGCACTTTAATAAGTTATTTTCAACTCATTTAATTCATTTTAGTGTTTTTAGGCTAAATTGTGCACTTTGGGTGGAAATTGATCAAAAGCTTGGTTGGAGGTTATTGGTGGCCAGATTTAGGTGTCTACATATCACATTAGTATGATATTTATCAAAATCATGGGATAATATAGTGATTAAAATTACTATTACCACATTGCATCTAAAACTAGAAGATGCGATCGTAATTATTATGGAGGAAATGAGGAATTTTTTTGTAAAAATATATCATATAAATGACATTTTAAGTGTGAAATGTTGCACATTATTATTGTAAGAAAAACTAATGATAGGGGTGAATAAAAATGCTTAAAAAATCATTCAATTTCACTCATCATTCATGAATCATTAATTCAAACACATACTTTAACCAATGTATAAACAAGCATCCACATAAGCATACAACATATGAACATAAAATATATATGGGAAACCCTCATGGGGGATAAAACCCAATGAGACACATCTTGGAATATAGTCTTATAATAAATGAATCAATATTTAGTGAGGAACAAATCCCATAAGGAACACCAACCCCTCACTTTTCAAGTACCAACCCAACTAGGCCTTTAACAAGCATCAACTTGCAAGGAGGCACCAACCCCCTAGGTGAATTATCACCAAATCAAATACCCAAAACCTATGATAAAATTTGAACACATTTTTATCACTCAATTGATGATGATCACCTTTATTTTCTCTTCACACACTTCTATCTCTCTCAAATTTGTCTTTTAAGCTTCCTTGTTCAATATGCCTCTTATTAGGCTTATTAGGTCAACTGGCATTGGCATCTACATGTAACAACTCTATTATATGTTCATCATAGTCTCTCTCCTCTCTTATTTTCTCTTCAACTCCTCATTATCCTTCATAATCTACCCTTTTATTCACTCATATGTGTCTTCTCTACTACACACTCAATTAAGCTTATTAGGCCTTATATAAATATAAGTTGTGATCTAGGAATTTGACTCAAGAGAGGATGGTTAGTATGGTGTTAGTTCCAAAATAAAAGAAACACACTAACTAGCATAAAATATTTAGGATTAGACATTATGAAGAGCTTATTTAACAAACATGAATAAAAAATGTAACTAAAATTCAAAAAAAAATCCTCTTTTACCTTCCTTAGATGCTCCAAAATACTTGTTATAGTGGCTTGCTCAGTTTGTGCTCATGAAGTCCTTGGAAATGGAAGATTGGTTACCTCCATCTATCCTTGGAACCTTTGGATTGTGGCTTGGCTTTTATTGGAATCAATTTGGCATGGTAACACTAGTTGTAATAGCTTCTTGAAGATATTTGTGCATTATAACTTTGCACCAAAATAACTTAGAAATGATGTTCATGGCCTCTCTATTTATAGATTTTTGAGATTGATTAGAATCAACCTAAACCATCCATCTCAAGATTGAGATGTGTGTCTAAGGATTAATATAATTATGTCATTAAAATCCATAAATAGGCTCATCAATATTTGGGATAGAGGAGCAATTAAGAGGCATGCATGGCTTTGATGAGGCATGGGAGGTATGAATCTTGATATTTATCGCATTTATGGCCTAGGAATGTCTTTCCAAGAAATGAGGTCACCTGATGATGTATATATTTGATATTAATTTCTAAAAACAAGTATTCAACAAGTTTCCATGGAATTCTTTATTTGGATTAATTAGCTCTTAAGCATGATTAAACACTTTGTGCACAAATTACTCAAATTGATCAGAATACCTTATTATTGATTCAAATTTTGATTGGATTAGAATTGGAAGGTAATGTTAGATGTGTCAAATCTATTATCCCATTTAGGATGTTACCAACAACAAATAATTAAGTCATGCATCTTGTGTAAGAGATTTGATAGGAAATAGCAATCCAGAGCACCTAGGTGCAAAATTGACATTTTGACTCGAAATGATCTGATCAAAGTTAGCTAACCCATAAATTATATTGCCCCATTTAGTGATACTCTAGCCAAAATTGGCATTTGGATATTTTAGTTTCAAATATTTTAGCATTTTATAGTGTTTTTAGGAAAAATTGTGCATTTTAGGTAGAAATTGGTCAGAAGCCTAGTTGGAAGTTATTGGTGGCCAAAATTAGGTGTATATAGTTTGTCCCTATTTGGGAAGGTATTAAAATCTATAAGCATATTAATGTCTTCTCAAATAATGGGAAATGGTATGTATGCCAAGAAGAAGATGATGACTAAAGAACAAATCTCCAAATGGTTTTGGGAAGCCTATGATGATGCCCCCTCAAGGGAGTGGCCATCACATTTGTTGATAGATGGTCCCTCAAAAGGAAATAAGAATAAAAGTAGAATTAATCCATAGTTGATATTAATCTAAATAATAAAATTCTTGCATGCATTGATGTAAAAAGGATGTTGATTTACCCAAAGGTGGTTATAATCAAGAATAAAAGTCAAAATAATGATTTGCCCATAAGTGGTTATAATCATGAAGATGACTTGGAATGGCTAAAACTGATGGTACCCTAGTTAGGGTTGATTAGCAAGCATAACTCAAGGATATAACCTGAAATATAGATTAAAGATGAGTGGGTGCAAAGTGATGAAAGATATGGATATAAAAATAATATTGATCAATGTGAATTATTTAGTTGTACCTGTTAATGAGGAGATGCTCATCCTGATTAACAATGATATAACTAGAATGGTCAATGGGTTTATTTGATCAAGGGTGGGATGGAAGGATTTGCCAAGGTAACAAGGAGAAACTTCTATGGATCCATTGATTATAGACCTTTTTTAAGCTAATTTTTGTTGTAGCATATGATGGTAGGCATCATGATACAACACTACAAGACTTGGCCAAAAAATGCATAAAAACTGACTCCTGATATTCGATATCTAAATGAAAATAATGCATTAATGATAAAAACCATGATGACAATGTTAATGGATGAATATGGATGGACTAAAGAATAATGTTCTCAAGGAATCACCCAATGAACACATATAGACTAAGTCAAGGCAACAGTGCTAAAAGCAAACAAAAAGTCAAGTGAATAAACAAATAAACAAATAGAAAAACAAATAAACAAACAAATAGAAAGCCTAAAAACAAAAGTAAAAGAAAGCATCCTAACAATGACAATGACCCAGTAAGGTGGATCAAGGATAATTGACTAGGCTTAGACAGGACAAATATTTTTGGATTTTTTGAAATGTTATGAATGTTTTTGGAATTTTGAGGTATCTTAACTTGTTAGAGAATGACAAGATACCTACTCATAAAACAACGAGATCATTTGGATTAGGTTGCTCATAAAATAATGAGAGCATGTGGAAAGAGGGACTAATGTGACCTCAACATTAATTGAGCATGACCCACATAGTCCTAAAATGACCTCAAGTCATAGTAATTCCATCCACACAAAAGGTGAGGAAAAACCAACTAGGTCCCAAAAAGTTCTCAAATCTAGCAAATGGCTAGTCAAATGAAAATAATAATGGCAAGGTGATGTGGTAATGCATGATAAACAGTTATAACTAGGATACAATAGCATAGGTCAATGATACTAATTTTCCCATAGGTTGTTATAATTAATAACAAGACTGGTGAAACACTGATTTGCCCATAGGTGGTTATAATCAAGTTAACATAAACAAAATTGATAGGATGAAATATATCTTGCTAGATCAATTGCCACATTACTTGCATAGACTATAATTTAAACATGGATTGGATTGATTGTTGAAACTTGATCAAAATCCCCTCATAAAAGGTACAAGAAGAACCAAAGTAACCAAGATTAAAATAGGATTGGATAGGATGAGTAAAAAAATAGGCTTTGGTCTAGATAAGAATGGAATGATAGGATGGAATGTCATTGATTTAGGATAATGATTGGTTGGATAGATTGGATAAAATGGTATTAGGTTTTCCCCCAAGTGATGGTGTGAATGGTAGGATCTACAATAATGGTAAATAAGCATATGTAACAATGGCAGTGGCATGGAAATGTGAAATGGTATGGTACATGTTTTTTTCCTAGGTGTGGTTTTTGATTTTGTTGTTCCTACCGATGGGGAGATGCACATCCTAATAAAAAAATGATACAAATAGAATACTTGATCATGTTAATTTTTATCCCACATCTCATCTGAATAGTTACTCTGTCAAGAACTAGCTATAGATTTGATTGTCAAGAATGCTTTTGTGATCTTCATTGGTCATTGATTCTAATTTTATCAAGCATTGAGACAAGGTATCTTTTTGGCCTCTATAAAGGAAAGTGTGGGTGTGGATGGTAAACAAGGATAAATAATGGATGGTAGGCTTGATTGTGAAATGGAATGGTAGATGATAATGGAATGTGGAATGGTGGGGAAACAAATGTAGATCAAGACTTTTAGTCACAGGTAATGTTGCTAATGTTGGATTCAACATAACTTTGGTTATGGCAGGGCCGAAGACTTGTTCTCTCAATAGAACCACCATATTTTTTTGTTGTTTTATCTTGAGAGTAGCTACCATCTAATTAAGTTGTAGATTGGAAACTATTTTGATTTGATCTGTGATTTTGTCTTCATCAAGTAGTGAAGAAATTTTGTGCTCATTTATTGGTGCCTCAAAGAGGTTTTCACCAATGAATTTATCTTTATTATCCCATAGCACCTTTGAGAATGTTTCACTAAGGAATGTTGACTTTTGACTTTAATTGTCTTCTAGCTCTTCTAAAAAAGTTTCACTAGAAGATGTTGAGTTCTAACTTGGATTGTTCCCGAGTGCCTCTAAAAAGGTTTCACTAGGAGAGTGTTCTTTTGCTATATGAATATGGTCTTGGACACCTTGATCTTCTTTAACTACTATGTCACCATGGATGCAATTCAATAAAGTGTGATTCTATTGGTCCCAATTGACACTTGTGGGAGATGGAATGTTAATGATATGGCTATTTTGGTTGACACTAATGGCCTATAGAATGGTAATGGAATGGGGAGAGGCTATACAATCCTCATAGAAGATACTAGGATAACTTGTGTCAAAGCTAAAGTAATCATCCTCAAAAACTCTAAAAGGGTCACAAATATATTCAAATTGATCTACAAGGCATGCATAACCAATGTTGTAATAGTCATGAACTTATTCTGTATCTGAATCTGATTCTAACTCAATAAAATTTGAATTTGATGTTGAGACTAATGTTGATTCTAATTTTGATGCTAAATTTGATGTCAATTCAAGAGTATAACTTGACTCTGATTATGATTCTTCATCTGATGGGTACTCTATTATAATGATATCTTATTGATATTTGGTTTTGGACAAGTAATAGCCTATGATGGCATAATAGGCTCCATAAAAATTGGTTTGTCAGAGTGAGACTCCTCTAAGATGGGAAAAAGGTCAAGATAAAAATCTTTAGAGACTAACTTATCAAGGGTATACCCTTGAAAAATAGGCACATGGTCGAGGTAATGATTTGCCCAAAGGTGGTTATAATCATTAAGAAGTGACTCAACAAAGATTGGCTTGTTAGAGTGAGACTCCTCAACAACTGGTATATGTTCAATAGGTGATTCATCATAGGCTAACTTATCACAAATGGTTGATTCAACAAAAACATCTCAGATTGGTTGGTTCTCTTGGCCTTGGTTTCCAATGAGTTGTGAAATCCTAGTTTTGAATATAGCTTGGTCTTCAATGGATTGGATCGGTTGAGGTTTGGATTGGATTTGTAATGGAGGAGGAATTATTGATGGTTGGATAATGATATGGAATTATGGAGCATGATTTATCACATGAGCCAAAGGATGAAGTCCTAAAATGGTAACAATAGGGCATTATGGGGCTTGATTGCTCACACAAGCCAAAGGACTAGGTCTTGGTATGGGAATGGTTTGTCTTTGTGGAACTTGATTGCTTATACAAACCAAAGGATGAAGTCTTGGTATGATAGTGGTGTGACATTACGATATTAAAATAGAAATGGTATAATGTGGTGGAGCCTGATTACTTGCATATCCTCATAAACCATATCATCCCAATTGTGAGTTGGCTCATAAGTTGGTTCTTGGCTGTAATCTGTGTACTGATTATTGAAAAGAGGGTATGGATTCATATCCTAAACAATATTATCTATAGTTGGGTCTTCAAAGTCATCCTTAGAGGCCTCTTCATACCAATCAAGGTTTTGATTTGGATTTTGTGGATTTTGACTATGTTCCCCATATGGAGTATTGTAGGGAGAATAATAAAACTCCTTAGAAAAATATTTCTCTATAGGGGTTCCTAGTGGGATTTTATGCAACCATTCTATCATAAGTTAGATTGTACATGACTCCACTATAAGTGTAGCTAGACATATTCATGTAAATGATGAAAGCTCTGAAACAAAAAGATTTAGAGTTCTACAAACTCTAAAAAATTGTCCAAAGGACAAATGGTTCAAATTTGGTCTAACTTGGTCAAAGGGGTGGAGTTATATCTCTAATATGGTCTAAACATAGATTTGTATCTCCAAAATGGTTTATGATAAGACTTGGCATAAAATAGTCTGACATCAAACGTCTAACGTTAAATGTCATACACATAAAAGGTCAAGTATTTGAATAAAAACTAGCATGTTAAAGGTCTAGGTCAAAGTGTTCCAAACAAGGTCTAAAATAGAAAAGGGAAAAGTTGAGTTGATAGGTCTTTTGTCCAAACATGGATTCAAAATCTAGGATCAAACAAACAGGCATATACTAGGACTTTTATCCAAATGGTGTCAAAATCTAGACTTGAAATAAAGGTTGATGTGATTTGATTTAATCTAATAAGTTTGGAAACAATTTTGATATAAACCCGACACATGAAATCAAACATAAACATGATCATTTGGCATAAGGCATAAGATAAAAGGCTCTTTGAGAAAGGTTGTGTTGTCCCAAATAAAGGCACAAACAATTATGAGGATAGGCATTAAAAAAATAAACCATCAATAGTTTTCAAATTTGGGTAATCGATTAACTAAAGTTATGCAACCCAAAAAATAAAGATCTATGTATCAACCCCATGAATTGAAGCTTAAAAAAAAATCAATCAATGTTTGAATCCAAACTTGACAAGGTTAATTGAAAACTCAATGTTGAAAACTAGGATTTAACTAAACAAGCTAGATAAGATTAAACAACATGATGACACAAGACAAAGGTCTAAATGGTATACATGACATGGTTTGAAACAAATAGTTTTGATACAACGGTAAATAAGTCTTGAAACAAATTGAGTAGCATAACAGTGTAAACATACTCTAATGATGTGGTCAATACTATGTTTCAAAGACTCAAAGGAAAAATAGTTTGACATGATTTGGTTAGCATAACACTACACTCTACAACCCAAATGACACACACAAAAATAAGTTTAGCAAAAATTTCAAGGCACAAGTGTGGTGTAAAATAGCCAACATAATGCCTCTTTAGAAAAAGAGTGATGTATAAACAAATTGGTTTTGACATGGTTTAAACACAAACAAACAAGTTTTAGTCTCAACATATACCAAGCAAAAATGACTAAAATACACTAAGTATAATCGTCCAAATCCTAACAAGGGTATGTCAAAATGGGGTTGAATAAAACTAGAAAGTTTTGAATGTTCTAGGGGAATAAATTACACAATCAATTTCACATCAAATGATGCAAAAGACAAGCACAAAAATTATGTGACCATGGCATTGGCTAGTTGTAAAAATGTCTAGTCCTTTTTACAACCACTACATCCTATTGTTCACTCAGTGTAGTGTTATTTCCAAATGTAGATACATCTTGTTTTCAACTCCAAAGGAGTAAGTGAAGTCCATGTTGGGAAATGAAACCCCAGGTCAAATCTTCCCTAAAGAACTCATGGGAGGTAATGAGGTCCCCCTCCTAAGCCAAGTTTACATAAAAATGAAGAAATCATGAAATAAAAAGACTTTAGTGTCATTTTCAAGGTCACCCAAACTTTCATGAGTTTTTGGGGAGTGTTTTAGATGAATTTTTTTCTAGGCCTTAGACTAGGCTATTTTTAATAGTAATGGCACTTTTGATTCCAAGGGTTCCGTATAGGGGACAAATGGAAGAGCGTACATGCAACATTCCTCTTTTTGCCAAACAAAATTTGATTAAATAACTATTTCAAATAATAATTGATAAGTGTGTTCAATTTTAAACCCAAAATGAAATATTTGGTGGTGTTCATTTGACCCATTGGTCTTAGTTGAAAACTTTGAAAACATTCACCAAAACTTCTAAATTCTTAGTAATTTGACTCAAGAGAGGATGGTTAGCATGTTTTTAATTTGACCCCTTTGGTCTTAGTTGTAAAATTTGAAAACAGTCACCAAAACATCTAAATTCTTAGGAATTTGACTCAAGAGAGGATGGTTAGTATGGTGTTAGTTCCAAAATAAAAACAAAATGAAAGAAACACACTAACTAGCATAAAATCTCTAGGCTTATAAACTAGGGAGAGCTTAGTTAACAAACATGAATAAAACATGTAATTAAAATTTAAAATAAATCTTATTTTATCTTCCTTTTATGCTAAAAAATGCTTGTTGTAGTGGCTTGTTTGGTTTGTGCTCATGAAGTCCTTGGCAATGGAAGCTTGGCTACCTCCATCTCTCCTTAGCACCTTTGGCTTGTGGCTTGGCTTGGATTGGAATAAATTTGGCATGGTAACACTAGTTAAAATGGATTTTTGAAGATATTTTTCATTTATAACTTTGCACCAAAATAACTTAGAAATGATGTTCATGGCCTCTCTATTTATAGATTTTTAAGATTGATCATAATCAACCTGAACCATCCATCTCAAGATTGAGATGTGTGGCTAAGGATTAATCCAATTATCTAATTAAATTACATAAATAGGATCATAAATATTTGTTATAGAGGATAAATTAAGAGGCATGGGAGGCATGAATCCTGATATTTGTGGCATTTATGGCCTAGGGATGTATTCCCAAGAAATGAGGTCACCTGATGATGTAGATATTCAATATTCATTTATAAATATAAGTATTCAATAAGTTTCCATGGAATTATTGATTTGGCCTTCATTTTTATTAATTAAATATTCAGCATGATTAAGCACTTTATGCACAAATTACTCAAATTGGTCAAAATGCCTTGTTATTGGTCCAAAATTTGACTAGATTGGAATTGAAAGGCAATGTTAGATGTGATGAATCCATTATCCCATTTAGGATGTTACCAACAAAAAATAATTAAGGAATACATATTGTGTAAGATATTTTATAGGAAAGAGCAATCCAGAGCACCTAGGTGCGAAATTGGCATTTTGACTCAAAATGATCTGATCAAAGTTAGCTAGCCCATAAATTGTATTACCCCATTTAGTGATACTCTAGCCAAAATTGGCATTTTCATATGTAAATTTCAAATATTTTAGTGTTTTTTTAGTTTTTTAATCCACATTGTGCATTCTAGGTGGAAATTGGTCAAAAGCCTGGTTGGAGGTTATTGGTGGCCAAATTTAGATGTCTACAAAAGTCACTTGCTCACATACACTCTTGGTTAGACAAAGCACTAATCCATCAGGTTCGGACCAAAAATATATATTATGACATGTTAAAAAAAAATTAATCAAAATAGTATCACCATTAGGTCTTCCAAACCTAATTAGACCACCTTCTCTTCTTAGGCCTAGTAGAGACCTAAAGCATTTAGGTTTATCCTCTCCATGGAACAAATTGAACCTCTATAGCCCAGATGGCCCTCAATAATGAACTCAAACCTTTCAAAAAATTAACTAGAAACCTAAAAAAAACTTATCCATGCTCAATAATTCACAAATCCGTCACTCACACCTTGAAATCACCATTAGGCCTTAAAGACTTATTAGGCCTAATTACCCTAAAAACACTATCTTCAAAGATGAAGATCAAACAACCTATAGAAACACATTATAGGAAAAATACATATATGTATGGAAAATTAATTACCTCAGGGTCATCATAAAACTCATTATACTCCATCACTTAGGATTTAAAGACTTAAGAACACCTCATTAAAAAGCTCACTTAAAACTGCCAATTTGCTCAGAACCCAGTCATTAGCAATTTAACCTCAAAAATTAGTATAGGCACTTTATAACACTCAATATTCATGTATAATATCTCATGTAATATATATAGCATAATTATATTCTTGAAACATTTACATGCTATGGAAAATGACTCAAGAACATCAATCTTACTAACACATAAAAAACTATCATAATCCCTAAAAACACGGTCTTGATGAATGTTATTTTAAACTCTTGTAGGGACACTTACAAGACATATCATACACATGAATAGTTCCTATGTTAAATATATAAAATACTCAAATATATACATCATAATTTATATTTTCAAGTATTGGTCTTGCAAACCAATTTGTTGAGCTTTTCTCTCATAGTCCTTACACAGCTAGACAAGCCATTTTGGATTCTGTATTTTAACTTCTTAAACTAACTCTCAATATTATATAAAAAATTAATAGGTCATATATATCCCAAATAACACCAAATTTTTCACTATATACATTAACTCATGATATAACATCTCAAACTCATCACTCCATCTTGCATACCCATAACTACCATTCTGCCTTGAGGACCAGTCATGGTGACTATGATTTTCAGCACCTATATGGAAACTTATATGAAATATTCATGAATGTGTATGATATTATGAAATAATTATGTAATTATCATATAGATATATTCCATTTTAAATTGACAACATTGGTCTTGCAGACCAATCTCACAATCTTATGTAATCAATGTCTTATCTACACAAGAGAGGTCAACTTATGAGTAACATTCTCAACATATCCACTAATCATCAAAAAATTAACAACATTAATGTGTGATATAGGTATTTAATAATAACCCCATGTGATTTTATCTATTTATAATCCATTAAAACTCATACCTAATCTCATTCTCATTTTTGCTTGGTTTTTCTCACTATCTTCCTCACTAGGCCTTTTTAACAATAGGTCAACTTCCATGATCGGTTTAGTATATTTGAAGTTTAAAACCTGATAAAAAACCACCATGAACATAAATTAAAAGTAAAAATATGATGATAATTATATATATCTCATTATATCTAATAAAAACTATCTATAAGTGTTTCCTTTTGGTTATATATTGCATTGAATTTAATAGTTAAGGTTTTATCTAAGTAGAAAATTAATGCAATTTGTCCTTTGTTTGTATGTGATTTCATTGATAATTATTTATCTTGTTATTATGTCTAACTTGAATGAAATTATCATAGTTTTATATTTAAAAAAAATCCCTATGATGGGATCATTTTGAGAAGACATCAAACAGTTTTGGCAACCCTTTTTGGAAATAGTTTGAAGATTCGAAGAATACATCAAGCTCCAAAGATATGTAGCTATGAAGAAGATCTGAAGATTATCCTAAGACACTCTGAAGATTCTCTAAAAAGGCTCTAAATATGTGTATATAGTGCTCTGAAGGTGCCCAAGCGTGCTATGAAGATGTCTAAATGGGTCTTGCAAATCAAGATAACTATTCTAAAGATATCTATTGTATATAAATAGACTTTTCATATTTATATATCTTATTTTTAGACATTACTATTCATATTAATGATCTAAGATGATCCAAATATATTTTTATTTCTATTTTTTAAAACCGGATATAATCTCTTCAGATCTATGGTAGTTATTTTTTATATATTGTTAATTGAGTCAATTCTAATGCCTTCTTATAAATGTGGGATCTAATTCCTAGATATTCTATATTTTGAATAAGTATATTTGGCTATTTATATCACCAAATTTTATATTCTATAAATATATGTTGAGACATACTTTAAATACATGTCTCCTTATCATTTTAGATAGCTAGTAAGTTAGTTAATGAATGAGTTAGTCAATCAAGTATGATCAGAAATTAGAAGAAGCATTCAAGTGTAGTTTTGCATATCTGTATATGTTCCTTTCATAATGAAATAAAGTTCAAAATTATTTTTCATTATTGATTAATTTTTTTCCTATTCTGAGGAAGGAGTCTGGGCCCACTTCTCTCTAAAGATTAGGAAAAATTGGTACTTTTAGTTTATAGTTTTGAAGTATTTATTTAATTTAGTTATATTTTATTTTACTACAAAGTGTAATTTCCTTTTAAATGCAAGAGTGATTTATTTTCAACACAAGTGTGATTTCCTTTTAAAATCAAAGTGTGAATTTTATTTAATGTAAGTGTGTTTCCATTACATGTAGAGGTTGTTTCAATTCAATGCAAGTGAGTTTTCTTTATGCAAGAGTGTGTCTTTAAATTTCATAAGAAGTAAAGTTTGTTAACTAATCTAAATATTAAAAATTTATTAGGATTAATTTAAGTGATATTAAATAGCCTTCTCACATTCAAGAATATCACACTATCCTACCCAGTTGGATAAGTCAAATGAGGATACTATAATGTCTGATGCTAGTTGTTTAAGTTCTATATGTTGATGGTTTGAATGCTATATGAGATCTTTAATTATAAAAAAATTTAGATTTATTTTTATACAACTTAGAAATAAAATCTTATTTACTATTCTTAGGGTTTATACATCATATTAAACCCCCCAAACAATGAACCATAAGCTCCAATATCCAACAGTCTCATTGCATATAGCCTTGAACACTAGCCCTGGTATAAAATAGCACCAATCTATTGATTGGTTAAATGAGAGGTATAATGACAACCTATCATTTTTGGCACCATTTTAAGAGAATCATCAATAAGTGTTAATTAGATTCTACATTAGAGTTATATATAGAAATTTAAAAACATTCATAAAACTCAAAACATAAAAACAATGTAGAACTCTTTAGATTTATGAAATACCCAATAGATTCTCAAGGATAGTTTATCTCTAAGGGATCCAAAATAAAAAAAGAAGAAGAGAGGATCCAATACTTTCTATAAAGATAAAGAAGTGAAATAAAGGCAATTTAAAGTCCTATACAAACTTTTTTTTATTCCTCTCCTAAACAAAGTTCATCCTCATAAACAAATCCTACAAGAAGAATCCTAATCAGAACATCTTCTCCTATAGGAAGAATTGATCATGAAAATCCCCTTTCTAGAATCCAAAAGCTCTAAAAGAAGAATATATGATCACCAATTAATATTATCCATTTGATTTAAACCATAGCTTGAGCACCCGAGAAGAGAATTTAGATTAGATTAATAGCCAAAGTTGGGAATAAAATATGGGAGATGAACATGCACATGTAGAAAACCTTGATCGATAGCCTCAACAAGACATAACATTTTCCTATCCAATCATCTTAGGTCTTGATGATAGAACTTCCATGAAAAAAATTTCACCATCCATTTTATCTACTTTTAGAGGTAAATCCTTAGAGGATCCAGATCAATTCCTCTTTGAATTTTAGGTTCTCTGCCAAACATATGACTATATCATAGACAATAAAAATTTGAAGTTATTCTTGTCCACACTCAAAGATAATTCATGGTTCATGGCCCTTGAGGGTAATTCCATAACCACTTGGGATGAAATGAAAAGTGAATTTCTAGATAAGTATCAATATCATTTTAGAGTCAGAGAATGGAAGGAAGACTTTTTCAAGATCAAACAAAATGAAGATAAAACCTTAGAAGATTACCTTAATAGGTTTATATTTACCCATAAATTGAGTGGTTTAAAATTCAATGAGGAGGTCATCAAGATAGTTTTTTTCAATGGCCTATATTATGATGTATGTGATGTTTTGAATCGAATGAGAAAAAGTGACAGTGATAAGTTAACCTTCCATCAAATTTTAGCATTGTGTACTAACTACTCCAGGATAAGACTTAGCATAAGGAAATCAAGGTCAGGAAAATCTCCTAAAGTTGGCTAATTAATGGAAGAATTTCCTAATTTCAAAATTGACATTATAGTACAATTGACATCCACATTAAATGGCCTCAAAGCAAAGGCCAATGCTACCAACAATAAATAATTGTCAATATATTATCCTAAATGTAGACTCAAATATGCGGTAAAAGATTGTCCTTTAGACAAAATAGAGGTATGTGGTATTTTTGACCTAAACCATGACACCAAGAATTGAAAACACCTTCCTACCATATTAAACCAAGTAAAGCAAGAAACACATACAATTGAGGAAGTGAAATCTATCCAAAGATAAGGAAACCAATACTCCCATCCTCGAAATCATTTTGGCCCAAGATTTCTTCCTAACCCATGGATGACACCATGGGATGGATAAGTCACACCACTAATTTGGGGTACACTACAACAAAAACCATGGGGTACTCAAGAATGGATTCCATAGATGTGAGAAATGCCTCAAAATTATTCAAAATCTTGGGCACAATAGTAAAACCAACAACCACATTGGGTACAATAGTCACCACCTCAATGGTCAAATCAATAATATTAACCATAAAAAGGGTTTCCTCCATATTAGGCCTTGATGCCTTCACAACCTTAGCCACCATAAATTGAGAAATAGTTTAATCAACCATAGTTACCTACCTAACTAGTGGAAAATCCTAAGAATAGGTAAAATACACCTATCTATGGAGTTGATCAAGATAATAATATTGCAAGTGGTTTAGTTGAATGTAATAATGTTCAAATTGGATCGAGGAAGGTATTAGGAGATTCACCCATTAGCATAACTAAAATTACTAATAATGAAAACACATCTGAACCACCTATAGTCCAAGAACCAACTAAAGAAAAAGTAGAAGTCAAAACCACACTAAACACAATTCAAGATCCCCCTGTTGTTTTATTTCTTGAGAGACTTAAGGAAGAAAAACCTAGGGAAGATTTTGAATTGATGCACAAATTAAAAGAGATGAAGATATAAATTACACTATTAAGAGACATTAAATATATTCTTGAGTTAAATCAAATCATTAAATAATTATGCATTAAAGCATAAGGAAGAAAGAATTAGTATCCTAAAATAATTTAGGTAATTGGTAAAATTGCTGATTTACTAGTAGGGAACATACTTGTTCCTAAATATGGAGATCCCTGTATTCATATGATGACTATGATAATTAGGAATATGTCTATGCCAAATATGTTTATGTGTGTGTGTGTGTGTGTGTGTGTGTGTGCACGCGCGCGCTACCATAAACATAATGATAGTCAACATAGTACAGTCTTTATCTCTCATAGGGCTTCAGCTTACCACTACAATCTTGAAAATGGCATATCAATCCACTATTTCCCCTGAAGGAACCATAGAGAATGTACCAATCACCATAGAATTTTAGGAATATCTTATAGATTTCATGATCCTTCAACCTAAAACAAAGAGGTTAGGATATCTAATCATTCTTGGTAGACCTTGGTTATCTACAATTGTAACATGAATTAACTATAGATCTAAAAACATGACCATTTCTAACAAAATTCATGCTAAGCCGATATATCTCTATCCACCTACTAGACATTTAATGGGTCTTGCTAAACAAATATGGGCGGATCATCCTAAATAAAACCAGATGAGTGTGTCTTACTTAGTAATGGTTACCATAAAATAACATGTCCAAGAGTTTAAATAACAAATAATAAAAGATTTAGACCAAGAAAGCCTAGTTCTAAAGTCTAACAGTTTTTCTCTAAAGTCTGACAATTTTGCTCCAAAGTTTGAAAGCCTAACTATGAAGATCAATAACTTAGCTTTGAAGAATAGTAACATAACTCTAAAGACATATAACTATGCTCTGAAGATGAAAAATCATGAATGGGAAGAATCCACCTCCACTATTTCAATCAATACAATTTCATAAGATCACAAAACATGTTATTTGGTCCACAAGATATTCAACAAGCCATAGTTGAGTGGGCTTAAAAAGGACAAAATTCATTTTTACATGATTTTCATTGTCCATTAACCAATATGCTTTCTACAAGTGAAACCTTTTATAAGGATGTATCTACACTTCATACCTTACTACAACACACATGTCCATTGAATGCATTCGTGAGTGATTACAAATAGTTAAATTCCATTGTTCCAAGCACTAAACAAATTGTTATTCAACCTGATAAGCTATTGAATATCAATAGTTGGCTAACTAACTAGCAATAAAGAAAAGTGTTTGATGTATTAGTACAATACAAAAACACTTTTGCTTAGGTTACAGTGACATGAAAGGAATACATCCCAGTGTCCATACACATCACATCTACAATGAAGATGTTAGACTAGTCAGACAACCACAATGGAGAATTAATATAACCTTGAAAGAAATTGTTAAGAAGGAAATAGAAAAAAATTTGGAAGTTGGTTTTATCTATCCCATATTTGATAGTCAATGGGTTTCACCTCTATTTATTATGCCTAAAAATAATGGAAAATGGAGAGTTTGTTTAGTCTACAGATAAATATATAAAGCCACTATAAGAGACTACTTTCCTTTGCCTTTTATTGATCAAGTTTTGGATAATTTAATAGGAAAGTGATATTTTTCTTTCTTAGATGGATTTAGTAGATATAATTAGATCATAATAGCCCATGAAAATCAATATAAAACTACATTTACCTGACCCTAGGGAACATATGTTTATAAATTCCTTCCTTTTGGATTGTGTAATTCACCTTTTACCTTTTACAGAATAATATTAGCCATCTTTTTTTTATCTTGAAAATGATTGTGTGGAAGTGTACATGGATGATTTCACTGTCCATGATACTACATTTGATGAAGCTTTGAATAATTTGGATAAAGTACTTACTAGATGTAAGGAACACCAAGTATCTTTGAGTCATGATAAGTGCATCATAATGGTTAATGAAGGGATAGTCTTAGGACATCATATCTATTTCCAAGGAATAAAATTAGATCCCAAAAATATTGAGGTAATTTTTAATCTTCCCACTTCATAAACACAAATAGATGTTAAAAAATTTCTTGGTCATGCAAGATATTACAAAAGATTTATTGAAGACTTTATCAAGATAGTTGCACCTATGTTTTATTTATTAACAAAAGATAGTGAATTTGTATGAAATGATATGTGTCAAGAAGCTTATACAATATTAAATAATAAACTCATGACTACTCCAATATTGAAAGGACCCAATTGGGAAAAGACTTTTCATATCTATACTGATGCTTCTAATAATGCATTAGGAGTAGCTCTAGGACAAAGAGATGAGGATGGAAAGATTTATGCCATTTATTATATCAGTAAGAATCTTAATCCCATAAAGAAGAACTACACTACCATAGAAAAATAATTTATTTCTATTGTTTATGATATAAACAAGTTTAGGCATTACATTACTGGTTATCAGGCATTTATCTATACAAATCATTAATCTATTAAGTACTTAATAAATAAATCAATGGTAGGAGGGAGAATAATTATATGGTTATTGTTATTTCAAGAATTTGACACTACCATTGTAGACAAACTTGGAAATTATAATGTTGTTGATGACTTTTTGTCTAGATTGATCACTACAGGTGAAGATGAACTTGTGGAAGATTATTTTCTACATGAGTAGTTATTTTTTACATATAAATAATCCCCATGGTTTGCAGACATGGAAAATTACTTGGCAATAGGGAAGTTTACATTTTCATCTACTTCTAAAGAAAGAAAATGTTTGGTTAGAGCTAGTTCTCATATCAAATTATTTAAAGGCATGTTGTTTAAAACTAGACCTGATCATGTAATTCATAGGTGTGTCAAAGAAGATAAAATTTATGACATCTTAAGATAATTTAATATTGATTTAGGAGGATGACATTATTAAACAAAAATGACCATTCATAAGATCCTTGATGCAAGTTATTACTGTCCATCTCTTTACAAGACTATCAAATGATTTGTATGTCAATGTGACCCTTGACAAAGGATGGGTAAGCCTAATTTGTCCTCTAAAATTCCTATCCATCCTCAAAGAAAAGAATATTTATTAGTATTTAATGATTATGTTACTAAATGGGCTAAAGTGCAGGCACTCACCTTTACTAGGGAGGAAATGGTTGTTGATTTCCTATATCATAAGATGCTGAGATTTGGAGCTCCTAGATCCATTATTTATGATAAAGTCTCCAATTCATGTCCAACATGATCAAGGATTTTATAGAACTATACCAGATCAATCATAGAAAATTCTCACCATATCATCCCTAAGATAATGGGCAAGTGGAGGTCACTAATCAAGAGCTAGAATTTTTTTTGACTAGAATAGTGAACATCAACAAAAAATATTGGTCAAATAAAGTACCTAAAGTAGTTTGGGAATACAATAAAATATGGAAGAAAACCACATGATTATTTCCATATGAACTTATATTTAGAAAGAAACTTTTGTTACCAACAAAATTTGAATTACAGACATTGAAGACAACAACTGATATGGGAATTGATCTTGATGAAGCATATAAAGAAAGAATAATGCAAATAAATGGGATGGATGAATTAATAATGGATACACTCAATCAAATTGGAATGATATAGAAGAAGAGAAAGTAGTGGCATGATACTCACATTAGATAAAGATAATTTCAAGAGGGTGTTTGGGCACTTCTCTTTGATTTTAAGTTCTAAAATTTCAAAGGTAAGCTTAGGATAAGATGGTTGGGACCATACCTAATCAAAACCATTTACATCAATGGTTTTGTCTAACTTAAACCAATTTATGGTAACCAAAGGATACTTTTGGTCAATTATTACAAATTTAAAGTGTACAAAAGACCTATCAGTAAGGAAGAGTTTATTGAGTAGAATCAAGACCAATTTGACCTTTTGGAAGAACTTGGTTCTTACACTAAGGCCAAATGTTATTTACAATAGAAATCCATTAGAGGAGTGATAAAAACTAGCAAATGGTAGTTCTTCTTCCTTAAAAATTATATATATATATATATATGAGAAAATAAAAAAATTATAATATATATATATATATATATATATATATATATATATATATATATATATATATATATATAATTATTGAAAGGTGAAAATCAACAATGACACTTTTCATAATAAACTTCTACAATAAAATATGAATTGTTGTCAACTAACATATCTTCTCAAACTTGTTTATTCTTGCTAGACACATAGAAAGTCTAAGATATAGGCATGGATCTGTATAGTAAAGACAGTTGTATTTCTTTCCCAAAAGGTTAGGCATTTTTTGTTTCATGTCATGCATGTATGATCATTAGGCAGTCAACACTTTTTCAAATGGAAAAGATCTTATACTTCCATGTGGATGTGATAAATCTAGCATCATCACTGCATTCAAACATTTGATGCAAAATTTATTTAAAAAGACCTTTTCAAAAATATTTGATGTGATGTTTTAAGAGTACCTTTTCAAAAAGTTATGATGTGATGAAAAAATCATTACATATATTACTTCAAGTGCTACCAATTATAACCCCTTACACCATATCATTGATGATGACTAAAAAGTGTTTTCCCATTAAATATTGCATAATCTAAAGTGCTCCACCATAATTGTTGTCATAATTTCATGATATATTTTGATTTTCTATTCATTGTTGTTGCTATCAATTATTGCACCATATCCTAATTTATTTCCTTCCTCTATACCCATGCAATTCTAAGCTTTATTTTTCATAGCATAATTAGGTTTTCAATAAAGTAGTGATAGCACTAAAGATGGGAAGTAGGAAGAAGAAAAGTGAACCATAATCCTTAGATGCATTGCTACAAGATGAATTAACTTGAGATGTTTTTGAGTTGGTAGGATGGTTGTATTTACAAAAATGTTTCAAGGTTTTTAGGAAAATATTATGCAAGAATTATTTGAAATTTTTGATGAGGACCATTCTGTAGTCAGAGATGAGCACATTCTACTGGATTCCTTTATGATTAGTGTACTCTCTAGAATTCCTAATGAGGGTATAGTTGTCACGAATAAATTAAGTTATGTAAACTTAATTTAAATGTTCATTAAAGGAAATGAGATCCATCATAGATTGGCTAAGTCCCCACAAGATGTGTCTAGAGGAATAATTCAAGATAGCCTTCCATAACCATGGAACAATGTTGCATTTTGAGTTATGAAATATCTTACCTATAATGGTCAATTTACTATGGTTAGTGGAGATGTCATGTGGCTTCTCATTAATTTATAGAAAGGATCCACCAAACCTAAATACCAAGTAAACCTTCCATTTTTTATTCAACATGCCATAATTAATGTGGCTTGGAAATTAAAAAGAGGAACTGGGTACATTAGACAACATGGTTTGGTTAACCTCATCTATCAGCATCTTTTTTTGCAAAAACCTAAAGGTGAAAATGCCTGGTCTTCCTTTCTCCATAAATCCTCCCAAACTTTTGTTAAGAAATCAACATATCATATTTTTCTTCATCCCACAACAACAAAAATTAAAGAAGGCCCATCTTTGGTTCCCTAAACTCTGAAGATGTTACATCAAAGATCTAAAATATGAATGGGGGTTTCATTAGAAAACCCTAATCCTCTAGTCAAACTTTGATGAAGTCATCTCATTTTATAGGAGGAAGAAGGAGATGTACAAACAATCAAAATTTTGGTTAGCATAAGGTGTTGAACAAGTAGCTGAAGAAAAAACCCATGTATAAGAAATTATAGTTGAAGAAGAAACCCTTGCAGAAGAAATTATGGATCAAGAAGTAGAAAGACCTTTACCCTCTATAGCTGATAAGGGTAAATATCTATTTATAGAATAAGGTTCATCTTCTCCCCATCCTACTCATGAATATGAGGAGTTATGGCATGCAATGGCTCTATCCCAGCATGAGGAAACCATTCGACAATAATAGGTAGAATTGGATTTTCTCCATTCAACATTATAAGGTAAGAACCAAAATATTTCCAATTTGGAAAGAAGATGTGAAGAATTTGTCACTCAAGTTAGGGTAAAATAATTAATTATTATAGTAATTAATGTTGATCATACTAGAATACATAATCATATGTTTTCCCAAACTTAGGAATTAAGTACTTTACATAATTTCCTTACTAATAAGGATGCCCAAATTGTTAATTTAAAAAATTATATTGTTGTTAAATATACTTAGATTAATAATATGCAATAGTTTATTTTTGGTAAAAATGCATTAATTTATAAACACACTACTCAAATATAAGAGCTAACCACTCAAACTGCCAAGTTATAAGCTATGCAGAGGGAAACTCAAGAAATAACAGTCCAAATTGAAGGACCTACAAGGGTTATTCCTTCCATCTTCCACTCCATGAAATGATTTCAATTTGGAACAAATCCTAGCATATAATTCATAAATTAGAAGAATAAAATGCTTATATTAAAGTAGAGTCTCAGCAGCAACTGTAGAAAGCTCAGACTTCCATTCAGAATATTTGTGAGATTTTTGAAAAATTGTTATCATGAAGGCAACCTTCCTCTACTTATATTCTTTTTCTTCATGATTAATCTTATAAATGGTAAATACAGTTGATTTATCTTGGTTTTCCTCATATTATTAAAGATGAACATATGTTTATGGATGTATTTCTTAAGAGCATCATAGAAAGATAAGATGAAATTTGTGAATTATATATTTTTAATATGTTGTTGGGTTATCAATATGGATTTATAGTGAACTTGTTTTTATTGGAAACATAATTATGTGATTTTATCTCTACCATGATAAATCAGATGACATGGAAACAAGCACACGATAAATTTATGGAATTACAAAGCACCATAGATCTATGTATGAGACTTTAATTTCCAGAGGCTCATAAGTTTCTTTCTACTTTTCAGCCCATGTACCATATGTACATGAAAAATAAATACCATGAATTATTGAGAACAAATGTAGTATCTTTTAGAGATTTTATGAGCCAACATTCCACCAAATACTTTAATGCAAGCATAGTCAAGTGGGATAATTTACTTATTTCTTTAAAATGTACGGAATTTATGAGTCCCACCACCATCAGGTGGAGTTTTTGGAGATCTCAAGCAGTTGCATAGATTATCACTTAACTCTTAGATGGAGGATTAGATGTATGGATTGGAATGAGATTTAGACCTCCCATTATTCTATGTCCTATGTCCCCCTAGAAAATTTGGCACAATTAGGTGGAAGATGAATTTTAGGCATGGATGCACACAATAGTAAGATATTATGGATTCTTGCCTAGAGGTCATTGTGATTAGGGGAACCATTTTCATATTTATGATCTCATTCAGTAGTTAGAATCTATACTTATGGATTGAAGACTAGTTCTTCTACTAGGTTTTCAAGAGGACTTGAAAAAGGTAAAGTGTGCGGGGGAAATGATGAGCATTCCATATATCTCATTATATCTAATACAAACTATCCATAAGTGTTACCTTTTGGTTATATATTGCATTACTTTTAATAGTTAAGGTCTTATCTAAGTAGGAAATGAATGTAGTTTGTCCTTTTTTTATATGTGATATATTGTTGATTCTTTATCTTATTATTGTGTCTAACTTGGATGAAATAAACACAATTTTGTATATATAAATGCATCCCTATGATGGGATCATTTTGAGAAGACATCAAACAATTTTAGTAACCTTTTTTGGCTATAGTTTTGAATATTTGGTGAAGAATACATCAAGCTTCGAAGAGCTATAGCTCTAAAGAAGCTCTAAAGATGCTCTGAAGGCACTCTGAAGGTCTTCTAAAGATGCTCTAAATATGATCTATAGACACTTTGAAGACTTGTACAAAGTGTTTCAAAGATGCCGAGGCATGCTCTGAAGATGTCCAGTTGGATCTTTAAGATCAAGATAACAATTATAAAGATATCTATTGTATATAAATAGAATTTTCATATTTAGATATCTTATCTTTAGACATTACTATTCATAGTAATGGTCTAAAATGATCTAGACATATTTGTATTTTTATTTTCTAAATCTGGATATATTCTCTTCAGATCTATGTTAGTTATTTTCTATATATTTTTATTTGATTCAATTATAATGCCTTCCTATAAGCATGAGATCTGATTCCTAGATTGTCTATATTTTGAATAAATAGATTTGGCCATTTAGATCACTAGATTTTATATTTTATGAATAGATGTTGAGATATAATTTAAATACATGTCTTTCTCTCATTTGAAATAGTTAGTATATTAGTTAATCAATGATTTAGTCAATAAATTGTGATCAAAAATCAAAAGAAGCATTATAGTGTAGTTTCACATATTTGTATATATTCCTTTGATAATGAAATAAATTTCAACATTCCTTTTCATTACTAAGTAAAGTTGTTCATATTCTAAGAAAGGATCAAGGGTCCACTTCTCTCTAAAGATTAGGACAAATCGGTACTTTTAGTTTATAGTTTAGAAATATTTCTTTAATTTAGGTATATTTCATTTTACTACAAAATGTAATTTTATGTTACTATAAAGTGTAATTTCCTTTTAAAATAAATATTTATTTATTTTCAATGCAAGTGTGATTTCCTTTTCAAAATGTGAATTTTATTTAATACAAGTGTGTTTCCATTACATGCAGAGGTTGTTTTAATTTAATGCAAGCAAGCTTTCTTTATGCAAGAGTGTGTATTTAAATTTCATAAGAAGTAAAGTTTGTTAACTCATATACATATTTAGAATTTTTTAACAATGGTTTAAGATATAGTAAACAACCTCCTCACATTCTGGAATATCACATTGTCCTACCCAATCGAGCAAGCTGAGTGAGGACACCATAATATCTTATGTCAGATGTTTAAGTTCTAGATGTTGATGGTGTGAATGCCATAGGATATATTTAGTTAGAAAACCTTTTATATTTAATTTTATATAATTTATAATTAAAATCTTATTTACTATTCTTAGGGTTTAGATATCATAGTAAACCCCCCAAATAGTGAACTGTAAACTCCAATAGCCAATGGTCTCATTACATATAGCCTTGGACATTGGCCCTAGTATAAAATCAAACTAATCCATTGATTGTTTAAATTATATGTATAATGATATCCTATCATAAGATTCAACCTCCATCCATTATGCAACTTTGAGTTAGTCAACCCTACCTATTATACCAAATTTTTGAGAAACAAGTACTTTTATGTGGGGTCTACTCACTCATATGACAAACCAATGACACCTAAAGATATTTAGGATAGTCCACTATATAATATAATCATCAAAATAGGTCATCTAGTCCATTCTGATCCATTTTCATCAAGATCTTCCATATTAGGTCACTATGAGGGTTTTAGACTAGTTTCCATTCTTAACATTTATTCATAAAGCTATAGAAACCAACTCCTAATTCTTAGAAATAATTTATATACCCTTTTATATCTCTTCCTAAGAGCTCAACTTCCCATGAAATAGTCACCCATGTGAACAAGCATGATAAAATCCTTCTTGGGTTTGTAACACCTCATTCTAGCACTCGAGAGACCTCAAATCCACTTTTTATGCTTTCTTATTCAACTCAAGACCTAAAAATTTACCATCAAACTTGAAACAACATGTAATACCTCAAAAAATTCTCATATGATCTCACAAACCTCCAAACCTGATCATGATGCCTCATCATGCCACCTACGATCTTAAGACAAGGTCCATGAGAAGACCACTAAAGAAGAACTTACCCATTTAGCTCACTCTAAGAGTCATGTGATTG
The DNA here is from genome assembly GCA_037957365.1 of Torreya grandis. NCBI lineage: Eukaryota > Viridiplantae > Streptophyta > Pinopsida > Cupressales > Taxaceae > Torreya > Torreya grandis. The sequence continues at coordinate 549,165 of JARHVA010003811.1, read as the reverse complement.
AATCAACACCTTTATCAAATTATATAACACTACATTACACAACTTCAAGATCATACAATCCATATCACCATCATCATCCCTCTAAGAGCCATATCTATGTTTCAGAACTAGTCTATCAAATAGACATATTGGGCACTATACCACTTTGAAATCTTCAAGACACCTTATGAATATTACTAATCACCTCAAAAATTTTAATATATGATCCAAAAAATCTCCCATCATTCTCCTCTGACCAAATTTATTTAAACCATATAAATCACTACCTAAGACTGAGCTAGCCTTCTTGAACATCATGACATGAAGACACAAGACATGAATACAATATATCTCTTTTAAATCATGAAGCTATGAAGATATTGATCAAAAAAATGAAACGTAAACTACCTCAAATAACTCTACATACATGTATCCACTCATTTTACCATACATCAATATGCTTCACAAGACACTCCATTAGATCACTCAAAGCCATACTAAAAAACTCAAACAATCAACCTCATAGCAATGACCATAGCTACCTTCTTATGAACTAACACTTTATCTCAATCTTCCTTTGACATTAATGACCTCAAGAAAATGACATCAAAGACAACTCTTACCTTATTGATCCTTCTTGACATCAATGATAGTGCACAAACATATGATGTCAATGATAACACTCAACAATCTTCCCCTTTGTCATTGATGGAAAACCACAAATGAACTAATCATTCTCAAACTTCTATTAATATCTCAAACTAAACTATTTCCATCAAGAAATTTCTCCCATAGTAACTTTTGGTCTTCAAAAACTTTCTCCCCCTTTGACAATAATGACATAGAGTCTTTTATAAACAAATTTTCTCCCTCTTGCAATACCAACAAGCTACCAACTGATCCTTAGACCTATACTCAACAATAACCAATTAAATACAAACAAAAAATAACCTTAGGCTCATAGCTACTAAAGTAGACAAATTTTCAACATAGAGCTATAAAGCTCCCCCTAAGACCATGCTCCCCTTTCAAGTTTGCCCAAACCATCATAGGCCTTCATACACTTAGATGCATCTTTAGATATTACAAACACTGAAATGACTATTGTGAACATAAATCAAACTCCCCCTTTTTTCTTACACTTTGAAACATCATAATAACACACAAAAATTTCAATCCAATCTCATTATGCATATAGGAAACTCACATTCTTACATAGTCAACCACCTTCAATAAGCTCTTAAACTCAAACATATACTTTTCTCAATCTAATCATTCTTCCTCATTCTAATATAAATGGAAATAACTTATTCTATCCTAACTCACATTAAATATCTCATCATACAAATACTTCAACTATGCTCCCCCTAAATTCTTGAAAACCTCTAGTAAATGGACTTGGGTATAAGAACACTTACCTTCCTTGATATGACTAGAGCATATAGATTAAACTCTTGATGCTATCCCATTATTGACACCAGCTAAAAAATATTTCCTTTGTATTCATAGATTGAGCACTCAATTTGAATCAACAGGACATCCTCAACTTCCTGAAATCCTCTTGAAACCAATTCCAAACCTTAGCACAAATCAAGCTCACAACCAACTATCTTCATTTTAGACATACCTCTCATGAAATTTCAATAACACTTCTAACTTTGTCTCAACAAACTTAGCTTGTCTTCATTAACACATTGGTTTTGTAAACCAATCCATAACTCAAATTTATTCATGACCGCTACAGATTTTCTTGGCATATGCACCTACTTGTAGAACTCATGAATAATCTAAAAATCTCCCCCTCAGACCAAATAACCACCACACTTCTACTAGTTGATGAGTATCTCCATGAATGCTAATAGATTCACCCTCTTCCATAGGGTAATAAAACAACATAAATTCAAGAGATTTCTAGATCTCCAATCCACTCCTCTCAACCACCTTATAATCATGAGATTGATAGTCTCTTTTCATAATCCATTTGGGATTAACTAGAACATTTGACTTATCTTCCTTGTGATCCTTGTTATCCTATTTTACTATCTTGTCAACATGTATAGATAGCACATGTTCTTGACACTCCTTCACTTATGATCCTTGTTTTACCATAACAAATATTCCATCTTGATTCTTGGTCTCAATATGATCAACCTTGATTATCTTTGGTTTTCACACAAATTCTTAAACCTTCATATATACTTGATAATATCCATTTCCTTTGACATATCTTGAGGACTTACTTACTCCAATTAGATAGAATCTATCAATATGACAAACCTTATGACAAATTAACAAACAACATCACACATACCTCTTGCTTGATGATGACTATGATCTCCCTCTGACCAATTGCTTTTCCTTTCATAGTTCCATGATACTCATCCCTTGAGACCTTTATTATAGAATTAGGCTACCCAATTGGTATTTTCATATTGATATTCATATTGGGACATTATTTGACTTGAACTAACTTTTATTTATCGTTCTCAAAGTTGCTTATCTTGACTTCAAGTTGCTCATGCTAAACCTTCAAAGAACCTATATTAGTCTTCAACTGATCACACTCAACCTCTTTTGATATCAAACTTTTATTTACAACCCATAATAGATACTTAAGATCTTGAATATTCATCTCATCTTATTTAACTCCATTATCCATCTTAGTCTTCAAGGTACATACTTGTTCCTTAAGAACCTTGACCATAGATCTCAACACTTGATTCTCTTTCCTTATTTGCTTAGTAATCTTATGATTCTAGGATCACCTTAAAGTTTCCAAGTTATTCAAAGGTATGATACAAATTTTTGGAATCACAACTAATTATATTGGGATGGGGTGAATCATTTCAATTAAGAAAATCATTCAATTTCACCCATCATTCATGAAGCATTCATTCAAACACATACTTCAACCAATGCATAAACAAACATCCACATAAACATATAACATATGAACACAAGAGATATATGGGAAAACCTCATGGGGAATAAAACACATTGAAACATATCTTTTATTATAGTCCTATAAATAATGAATCAATATTTAGTGAGGCACCAACCCCTCACTAGTCAATCACCAACTCAACTAGGCCTTTAACAAATACCAACTTGCAAAGAGGCACCAACCTCCTAGGTGACTCAACACCAACTTATATATTTAGAAAATATAATAAACTTTGAACACATATTCATCACTCAACTTATTATGATCACACTATTGTACTCTTAACACACTTCTATCTCTCTAAAACCTACCTCTTAGGCTTCCTCGCTCAATATGGCTCTTATTATGCTTATTAGGTCAACTAAATTTGACATCCACATGAAAAGTTATATTATATGTTCATAATAGTATATATAATATATTTTATGGTCTTTAATTACTCATTATCCTTCAAAATGTACCCTTTTATTCACTCATATGTGTCTTCTCTACTGCACACTCAATTAGGCCTATTAGGCCTTGTATAAATACAAGTCACTTATTCATATACTCTCCTAGTCAAAAAAAGCATTAATCCATCAGTTTCATACTAAAAAAATGTCTTAGGACATGTTATAAATAATAATAAATCAAAATAGGATCACAATTAGGTCATCCAAACTCACTTAGAGCACCTTCTCTTCCTAGGCCTAGTAGAGACCTAAAACATTTAGGTCTATCCTCGCCATGGAACAACTTGAAGCTCTATGGCCTAAATGGACATAAAAAATTAACTTAAACCTTTAAAAAAATTAAATATAAACATAAAAATACCTTATACATTATTAATAAGTCACAAATCCTTTTCTCACACCTTGAAATCACCATTAGGCCTTAAAGACATATTAGGCCTAATTACCCCAAAAACACTGTCTTCAAAGATGAAGCTCAAACAACCTGTATAAAAACATTATAGGAAAAATAAATATATTTATTTTAAATTAATTAAATAATGTTCATAATAAAACTAATTATATTCCATTAATCAATCTCTAAAGACTCAAGAACACCTCATCAAAAAGCTCACTCAGAATTGTCAATTTACTCAGAACCTAGTCATTAGTAATTTGACTTCAAACATTAGTATAGGAATTTAAAAAAATATATATGGATGTATAATATATAATTTAATATATATAAAATAATTATACTATTTAAACATTTACACACTTGGTAAAATGACTCAGAAACATCAATCATACTAACACACATAAAATTGTCATAATCCCTAAGAACATAATCCTGATGAATGTTGTTTTCAAAATCTTGTAGGAAAACTTATAATACATATTATTCACATTAATATTTCTTATGTGACCTATATAAAATCATAAAATATGTATGTCACAAGTTCTAGTGTCAACTATTGGTCTTGCACACCAATTTGTTGACCTTTTCTCTCATGGTCCTTACACAACTAGACATGTCATTTTGGCTTCCATATTTCAACTTATTAAAATAATTATAAATATTATATAAATAATTTATAGGTCATATATATCCATAAAAACATAAAAATTTGAACTATATACATTAACTCATGATGTAGTGTCTCAAACTCATCACTCCATCTTACATACCCAGAACTGCCATTCTGCCTTGAGGATCGGTCATGGTGATTATGAATTTTAGCACCTATGTGGACACTTATAGGAAATATTTATGAATTTTTATTATCTTATGAGATAATTAGGTAATTATAATATATATTTATACCATGTTCAAGTGGAAACATTGGTCTTTTAGACCAATCTCACAATCCTACCTAATCATTATCCTATCTGCACAAGAGAGGTCAACTTATGAGCAATTTTATCAACATATCCAATGATCATCAAAACCTATAAAAAACATTAATGTGTGATATAGGTATTTAAAAACAACCCCATGTAATTTGATCCATTCCTAATACATGATAACTCATCCCTAATCTCATTCTCACTTCAACATAGTTTTTCTCACTGTCTTCCTCACTAGGCCTTTTTAGCAATAGGTTAACTTCCATGACAATTTTATAATATATGAAGTATATAAACTGGTCATAAAACAAAATTAACATTAGGTATAATTAATAATATTAAACCTCCATCCATTTTAAAACTTTGACTCAGTCAACCCTGCATGTTATACCAAATTTCTAAGAAATAAGTACTTTTCTATGGGGTTTACTCACTCACATGACAAACCAATGCCACATAGAGATACCTAGGAGATTACACTACATTATAAAATCATAAAAATATGTAATATAATCAATTATAATCCATTTACATCAATATATTTCATATTGGGTCACTATGAGGGTTTTAGGTGGGTTTTAGACCAATTTCCATTCTTAACATTTGTTTATAAAGATCTACCCCTAAAACCAACTCCTAATGCTTTAAAATCATTTTTAGAACCATTTTGCATATATTCATAAGATATTATATTCCCATTAAATATTTTAACATGCCAAAAACTGTGAGAAAATCCTTCTCAGGTCTGCAACACCTCATTCTAGCACTTGAGAGACCTCAAATCCACTTGTTATGCTTTCTTCTTCAACTCAAGACCTTAAAATTCACCATCAAACTTGAAAAAATTTCAAACCTAAAACCATGATCACATGATCTCACAATACTCTAAACCTAATCATGATGCCTCATCATGCCACATAGGGTCTTAAGATAAGGTCCATGAGAAGACCATTAAAGAACTTACCCCTTTGGCTCACTCTAAGAGTCATGTGACTAACTCAATACCTTTATCACATGATATAACACTAAATTTCACAACGTAAATCTCATACACATCTATATCACCATCATCATGCCTTTATAAGCCATATCCATGCTTAAGAATTAGTCTATCAAATAGACCTACTAGGCACTATACCACTTTGAGATCTTGAAGACACCTTATAAAGCTTACTGATCACCTCTAGAAATTTGAGATAGGATATAAAACATATCCCATTATTCTATTTTGAAAAATTTTCCTTAAACCATATATATCACTACCGAACACTGAACTAGCCTTCTTGAACATACAAGACATGAAGACACAAGACATGAATATAATCTTTCTCTCTCTAAACTCATGAAGATCTGAATATCTTAATCAATGACATGAAACTTACACTACCTCAAAAAAATCCACATACCTATATCCACTCATTTCACCATAACTCAATATGTTTCACAAGACACTCCATTAGATCACTCAAATCCACACTATCAAACTCAAATAATCAACCTCATACCAATGATTATATCTACCTTCTTGTGAACCAACACTTGACCTCAATATTCCTTTGACATTAATAACCTTAATCAAATGACATCAAAGATAACTCTTACCTTACTAATCCTTATTGACATCAATAATAATTCATAAACACATTACATAAATGGTAACACTTAACAATGATAAATAGGCAATGATAATACTAAGGATAAGAGCTCAAAGTCTAGATGAATATCTAAGAGTCAGGGTACATTCTTTAATAAGTGTTGGAATTCTAGAAAGATAGGGAACTTGAAGAAGAGATATATAGATAAAATTTTGGAAAACGTAAAACACTATATAATATGAAATCCTTGAGTTATTATGTCTCTACTAGTGGATATGGAGATATATACCTCATAGCCACAAGCTCGTAAGCATGTAATGACACATGGATGATTAAATTTTTAGCCTTCTATCATATGAATCCTACAAGGGAATGGTTCTAAAAATATAAATAATATGATGGTAATGATGTATTTATAGGATAAAAATAAACCTAAAAGGTTTTGGGTAAATTAAAGGTGAAGCTAAGATTCAAATATAGGAGGATCAAGACTCTCCTAGGTGTTTTGCACATTCTTAGCCTTGCAAAGAATCTCATTTTTGTGAGTAAGATAAATATTGTTGGTGTTCAGGTCTCATTCCATAAATATGGATGAAAAATGGTGCATGGATATATGGTACTGTAAATATTTATACATATTCTTACTTTGTCAAGGATTAATGTGATATCAGTAAGTAATGAACATAACAATATTGTTATTCCTGAGCCCGAGGCTAAAGCAGGAACTTGTGCATTATTTCTAGTCTAGGAAATAATGTTGTGGCATCAAATACTGGGCCATATTGGTGAGAAATGTATATGCATGTTAATGACTAATTATATGGTGAAAGGAATGAATAATTTTCCCTTGGAATTCAAATTATATGAACATCACATCTATGTAAAGTAGAGTTGGGTGAAATTCCTTACAAATGTTGCACTTCCAAGAAAAATATTTCAATTGATCCATAATGATGTATTAAAAATAATTGATTCCCAAACATTAAATATTTGTATCTTATATTTATCCTTCATATATGAATTATTTTTCAAGACCTATATATTATTCAACCTGAATAAATCTAAAGTTTTGAATAAATTCAAGGAATTCAAATCCCTTATGGAGAACAAGATGGGAAAGAGTATCAAAGTATTGCATACAAATAGAATTAATGAGTATTTCTCCAAATATATTGAAAAATTATATAGTCATAGGGTATTTAAAAATATAATACAACTCTATAAATTCTATCATATTATGGAGTTACATAGGAGATGAATATAACATTTATAGACAAGGCCTATAAGATGCTAAGTGGTGTACATTTGGAGAAAATGTTTTGCATTGAAGTAGTGGATACTTATTTATACCTTATTGATATATCACCCATATTATAATTGGTTGATAATACTCTACAAAAATAATGGTTTGGTAATAATCCATGCTTGAAAAAAGTGTGTATATTTGGTTTTGAATCTTATTATCAAATTGCAAAGGAGAAAAGATCAAAACTTGAATTTAAGTTTTTAAAGTGCATATTTATTAAGTATGAAATAAGTGTAAAAGGTTGAAACATGTGGAATCCTAATAAAAATAAGTTTATTTGTATCCAAATTTTATTCTTCAAGGAGGCACATAGGCTTCCTTCATAGAAAGATCCAAAGAAGTAGTCAAAGTAAGAAATAAAAAAGGTACAAGTTGATGCAAATATTAAAAAGCCTATATCTAAGTATGGTGTGATGTATGAAGAGTCACAAGAAACATAATATGAGATTTAAAATACAAATATAAAGATATTTTAATGGGTGTATATAATTATTTAAAGGTATATCACACTAGATTTTATTTCTACACTCATATTATCAATGACTAATAGTAAAGACCCCAAGACAATAAAGGAGGCTCTTGGTTGTGTAGATAAAAAATCTCAAAATAATACTACGAAGGAGAAAATGGAGTCTTTGGATAAAATTTATAATTAGAAGTTGGTGATCTAACCTCCTAGATGAAAACCTTTAGGCAATAAGTCAGATTTCAAGAATAGAATGTGCAAGGAAAACTAATGAAGTATAAGGCTTAGCTAGTGGCAAAGGTAATATCACATGTAGAGGTGATCAACTTTGGTGAGACATTTTATCATGTTTTTAAATTGACTTAAATTAGGTTTATTTTAGCTATTTCCATTTTAATTGAACTTGATGTAGATCAGATGGATGTTAACACAACATTTATTTAAGGGGATCTTGAAGAACATATATACATGTTACAACTAGAAAGCTTTAAGTAAAAATGGAAAGAGGACTTATTTTTCATGCTAAATAAGACATTGTATTGATTAAATTAGTCATATATAATGGGGAATCATATTTTTTATAGTTATGTGGCTGGAATTCAAATTATGTGCAACAATGTTGATCATTGTGTCTAATACAAGGAAGAGGGTGATCATTTTTCATCCTAGTCCTCTATGTGAATGGCATGTTAATCTTAAATGACAAGTACATTATCAAGTAGGGAAAGCCTAAAATATATACATAGTTTAACATGAAATACTTGAGTGATACTATACTATCTTTGGCATTTAAATAAAATAACATCATGTAAACACAAATTTGTTGGTAGACTATAAGAATTATGTTGAAATTTTATTAGAAACTTTTAGGATACACGACTGTAAACTTGCATGCACACCTTTTCCATTTAGTTAGAATTATAGACTAAAAAAAATTCAAAGACACACTATAATTAGGAAGACATGATTTAGGTTATTAATGTGATTGTGGTGGGAATCCTGATGTATGTAATGGATTTAATAAGACCTAACATTACACATGTAATGGGAGTAGTCAGTATAATTTTGTCGAACCTAGTAAAGGATCATTAGGAAGTAGTGAAGAGGATATTGAGGTATGTATATATATATATATATATATATATATATATATATATATATATATATATATATATATATATATATATATATATGTATATATATAACATATGACTATGTGATTTTATTTTTTTCACTTGTGAAAGGAAGGATTTTGATCTATAAGGATTTGTGGGTTATGTTTGGGCTGGAGATCTTGATTATCATAGGTTTACCAATGGGTATGTGATCCAGTTGTTTGGTGGAGATGTGAGTTGGATGTGAAATGGCATGCTAATTTTATGGTATCTACCTATAAATAAGAATGAATAACATATAATCATGAAATTAAGTAAGTGATGTGGCTTTAAAATTTGTGTTCTACTATTGGTTTCGTAGGCTATAAAGATAAATTATGATAGTCAAAGTGTAATTTGTCTAGAAAAGAACATTGAATATCATTATAAAAAAACATATTTATGTGTGTTATCATTTTATAATTGAAATGATATATGATATAAATGTATCTCATGAGAATTTGGACACAACATAAAAAATTGTGGATTCATTGACCAAGGCAGTAAATACTGATAAGTTTTGTTGGTGGAGGAAGGAGATGGGCATGGTTACCTAAAGCTATTGAAAGATGAATGTCTGTTACCTTTGTCAAAATTTTCAACAAGTGGGAGATATTTGGGTAATGTCATAAATTTGTATTAATTTTTTCAATGAAAATTTTATGTAATCTAAGTGATGTTCAAGGTGTTTTGTGTTAGCACTAGTATATATGATGTTGTGTAGGCTAATTATGTAAGAATGGATGGATACACATATTTTTTGAAGACTAGGTATGATATTTTTTCAATATTTTAAACATTTGAACATTATGGTAGATTTGTGCAAGATATTATACTAAATTTATTATCACTTTGAGATATTACAAAGTGGTGCGTAATGCTTAAGATGTAGTATGGTGCTGTAAGGAGATTAAAAATGTAGAGAAATGAAGGGTTATCTAAAGGTATTACATAATATTTTATAATTGTATATGTCATACTAAATAAATTTTATCAATGTATTTGTGACACTCTTACATGGACCTATTGAGTTGCATTACACATTTTGAATTGGATTTGTAGTTGATGAATACAAATAATTCTATTGGCAAATGTTACAAGTGAAGTGCCTAATAAAGGCACCATTATTCTAAGGAAATATAAAAACATATTGTGTAACAAATTTTTATGAATAATAATACACATGGTCAAGTGTGTATATTATAATATATAATAAATCATTGTATGAATGTTATAGAAACTTGAAACCTGGCTTAACATTGTAATATGGTCTAATTTATGTTATAATAAAGAAGATTACTACATTGATTTTTTACCCAAAATGGTTTTCCAAATTAAACTTAGTGTATGTGTGTGTGATTTTCATTGTCTCTTTATGTTCAAAATTTTCATATCAAAACTATCCTCTATGTTTTGTTATCATGCAAGAGTCATTACCCAACATAATGTAGATAATATTGTAAGCTTTCTCATGAATATGAGTTCAAGATATTTTTTACACTTGGTTCTTATCCAATCCATAAAATTTTATCTCATGCAGTATCATGGGATCATACCCTATTTGGTATTGGGTCAAAACAATTATGAATTTCCACTAAAAGTATAACACCTTCTTAATAAAGTTTAAATAATATTTAATATATAAATTAACCAATGGTTTTACTTATCACCAACAAGTATAGTACCAAACGTTAATTTATTCCCCCACCCTATTATATAACCAAATTATCTCATATAAATAACAAAAACTATTTTCATGGATAATATTGTAGCCTTAAGCAAGCTAGTATGACTAATTCATTAACCTAAAATATGTTATATCCCTTAAGTTTACTAGGTTATAACACAACTATCAAACCCTTCCTCTTGATTCCAAATTAAGTTAATAGCTACCACCTTGTACTAAAATTATGTTTTACTCCTTAACTAACTTAACCTTCATCAAATAGCATGGCTATAGTAAGTGATAACTTTATTAAATATTTGAATAATATCAATGCAATATGTAAATAGGTCATCACCTAATAGAAACATGGTCTCTTTAGTATTAATCTAAAGTGTATTTAATTATAAAAATCAAACATGACCCCACTAGTTTCTAAATAAATTTTAAATAGTTTTCAAAATCTATATCTTTATCTTGTTGACAAAACTTTTTCTTAGTTTCAAGCATAAACATCAAATAGTTTATGAATCATAAAAGAAATTTAATCTAGTCACTAATGGTCGACATCATAAATTTACTTAATCTTAATAAGGAATCAGTGAATTTAAAACTTGTGTCCCCAAGAGGATTCTTATATGCCTATGCCATACCTATCAAAGGATGAACTACAAGTTTTCTAAGTTCATTTTAGATAATAATTCATATGTGGGTTAGATCAAGCCTAGCACATACTGCTATACTAAATAAAACAAAAAAATGAAGGAATAACTTCTTCCCTAAAGAGAAAGTATGGTTAAAAAAATACAAGAGTGCAACACATTGACTCATCCATGATGATAAGATAGTCTTACTAAAACCCATTACAAAAATACCACTGAAAAAGACAAGAAAAATACTCTAGGATACTTCCCTCTAACATCCTTGATAAATTGTAACATATGTATATCATATAGGATAACATTGAAAGACTTTAAGAATATAATATTCTTCTATATACTTCACTCAAATTCCTACCTATAACATTTATAAAGATATAACTTAAACATTAGACATGAAAACAATGAGATAGAGTTATTAAATTATTGTACATGTTCCAAAATCATTGTAGCTACTTGAGATAAACACCCATTATGTGCACAATATATAAATGTATGAAATTTAAAAAAAATGAAACATGTATTTATCTAGGTATCACTAATATCTCTTTATATTAAGATCTCTACCCTAAATTATCTAGTATTATAATTTTAACTCTCATTCACAGTGTACCTCACCTACTAGCACTTTATGCTCTTATATAGATAAGAAATTAAGCTAGCATTATTGTTAGGGTTAGGTTTAGTGTTTTAGATATTAACTAATTATATGAAAATCATTATTAAATATAATACTTACATATTATTAGTATAAGTTAATTAAGTAAATATTTAATGTATAATATTCTCTAATAATATTTTATGGATAAGTGTGCACCAATTAGTGTTTAATCACAAATTATATTATAAATAAATGATAAAAGTGCTTCTTAAACCATAAAAAATTATGTGTTATAAAATATAATAACATCCACCCTTAATATGTACTTTTATGAATGTAAGGATAGAAAAATCACTAAATTATGCCACCTTGATAACACCTTCCTTCACTATTAAAAGTTGCTTGAGCTAAACAAATTAGGCATTGAAAAAAGGATTTTTGAAGATGATTAGAACCTGAATGTCTATTTATAAATGAATTTTTCCTATATCACATATATAATATAATTAATATGTATCTCAATGTATTTTATGCATTGGTGTTCTAATAGGTTGTGAGAGATGGATAACAATCTAATCATCACACTAAAACATTGTGGGTTGGCCTATGAAAACCTAAAATCAAAAAGCACATGTTGAATCCAAATTAACTTATGTTATAAAAAAATATTCACTGTATTGGGCCTTCATAGTATAAAAATTAATATTATATTACTTTTTATAAGACCAAGTCACATGACCTACCCCAAAATGATAGATATATCTTGCGATCATCTGAATCTCCTAACTAATCACTTCCTGTGTAACCTATAACCATTTTTTCCACCCAAAGTGTAACCATAAAATAATTATTTTAATTATAACTTATACTCAATCTCATAATTAATATTACCATAAATATACCTTAGATTTAAATTTACTCAGAGGGGTCTTGACAAAAGTGTGGCACTAGATTCATGACAAAATAAAGATTAGGACAAGTATGAGTCAAGTATAGAATATTTCCCACAAATTTATCATAGATCATACCATGAACTAAAGGATAATAATACCTCTCAAAAATATTGACTCAAAATAAAAAATGAGTTAGTGTAGACTTGTATTATTCTATGTTGAAGTGGTGGAGTAGGTCTTGAACATACTTGGATTGATTGACAAAAAAACATTATTTGACTATGAAATATGAAGATCAATGAAATAGTGTAGCAATCCCAAGTTAATCATCTCAAAATAATTCATTAACCATGATTTTAAACCATGATTATTTCTAGTGGAGCTCATTATAATGATTGAGTCATCAACATATTGGACCCAAATTAGGAGTTTCCCATCTATTTTCTTTGTGTAGATTATGGGATCATAGGGACTCCATGTAAAAGTGGATTTGATTATAAACATATTGATATTTACCTAACAAGGTTGATGAACCTATTTTAATCCATTCAAGTAATTTTTCAATCTACACCCATATATAGAGTTCTTACTACTAATAAACTCAGGAGGTTAGGACATGTTGATTTATTCCTACAAATATCTATGAAAGAAGGTACTTTTAACATCCATCTAATGGAATTCCCACCCCTTTCTTGTATCCAAGGAAATTAATAGCCTCATGAACTTCATATTGGAAACTAGATAAAATATTTCATGGTAATCAACACCTTTAACGTGTGAAAAACCTTTTGATACAAGTTGAGATTTATATATGTCAGTCAAACCATCTACTATATACTTAGTGTGTTACATCCAATTTCACCTTACTATTTTTTTCATTTCTAAAGTATAACCAAGTCTCATTTTTTATTCTTATTTAGATAAATAAGTTATTCTACCATAGTTTCATGCCATTCAATATGCTTAAAATCTCATGATAAGTCTCTAAATCATGACCCACTTCTAACTATACAAATTTTGTAACACTAAACTAGTGTTCTAATCTAGCTGTGTAGATCTTTAGAATTACTTGCCCATGCACTAGCCTATTTTCAAACTATGTGGACCCATAATTTTTTCATTTTTATCATTATGAATGTGTACTCAGAGTCCCCAAATAATCATATATAGGTCTTCATCATTTTCATTTGATTATTCACCTACAACATTTATCATAAAGTGCCACCCAATCCAAGGGGGAGATTGATGCACTAAAAATTCAACCTAAGGTAAATATCCCTATCTCTAATCTCTTTCCTTTATTTATTTTATATGAACGTACTTGAGTAATATGTTGTGTGTTTTTCCATGCTTAGCTTAGCTTATTTATCTTTGCAAGCTAGTATATACCTAGTTATATACCTCTTGGTTACTGCCTAATGGAATTTCTCTCTTTGTAGTTAACTCTTTTACATATTGTATCTAGATTATATTTATTTTTTAGTTATCAGCGTAGGATTCCTAATTATATCCTTGATACCACTTTTTTAAAATAAATCTTGATTTCATCCTCTGTCATGATTTTTGGTATGACCAATCATTTTATGTTGGATCTAGTATGGTCTTCTCCCTTTTCCTATATTATAACACAATAATATTGTTTACTATATTTTACCATCATACATTCTAGTGAACCTAATATTACCCCACCACTATTGGATTATTTTCACATTTTATTTACTTTCCTAGCTTCTTAGTTTTCCATCATTTTCAATGATGTTTCATCTTAGGGTTTTTATAGTGAGTCTCAACCCATTAATATTATATATGGGTAGCTCCTTAATCCTTCTCATTTCTACCATTTAATTCAAATCCTCATGTAATTTTTCTCAATATTAATCTCAATCCATCCAATGTAATATGATTTCAATATCTTTGATTAGTGATCTTGAAAATATTTACCATCATATTAAATATCTTGACTCAAAATTTATTTATACTCTAAATAACAATGAAATTCTTAAAAATGTTAACAACTCTAATTCTACACCTAATGCATCCACCTATATTCCTACTCTTCATAGGACTGCCATTAATATCTCTCCCAAAAAATCATCTTATTATCAATAATTATACCAATAACCCTACTCAAAATCCTATTTTGTATGGTGTGTGAGCCATTGCTAAGGTGATAGATCAAATGTTCCTTATGCCAGTCACCAATACCAATCAAATGCTCCAAATGCAAAACCATATTTTTCAAATGGATAATCAACCTCAAAACATTATTTAGAACCAACCTAATCAAAATTTCACACCTCCTCCTCTTATGGATTTTAATGGTAATATCATTCTCAAACCTGCTATTTGTAAAAACAAAGCTTCAAACTCTTTAAGACAAACCTCTAGCTCCCTACATTGTTTTCCTAGACATTAGAGATGATTTTCCAATCAAAATATATGATGGGACTACTGACCCTACCATTTACCTTAGAGAATTTGTAAGCCTATAAAAAGAGTTGATTCAAACTAATACTTATGAAACCATAAATCTTTTGGTCAAAAATCTAGTTAGAGATGTATTATAATGGCATAATCAACTCCATACCCATTCAATTAAATAACTAAAAGACATAGTCAATGCTCTAGCCAAATAATTTAAATAACATAAACTTCCTATAAATATCAAGGGTATTCTTCATTACTATATTTAATCTTTTAGAAGATAATAAAGTGATTATGGAAGATCAAATCTTGTCTATGGATTGACATCTTATCTGATTCAATCCTTTGACTGAATATTTAAATTTCATACATGTTTGGGTACATCTATCATACCTTTCCCTCCAATTTTGTTCTAAGCCTTGTCTCTAAACTATAGGTAAGTCATTGAGTGAGATTATGGGGTTTTTGGAAATAAGATGATTGAGAGGAGGGTGAATCAGTCTTTAAAAATTTTCATTCAATTCCACTTAACTATGTATGAACCATTCTAACATGCATGTACATATTAAAAATCATAAGTATCAAATCATAAGAGCATGAAACACATGAACACATCATATATGTGGGAAAACCTCTAAGGGTAGAAAACCTGTTGATGAAGAAAATGGACTATAGTCCTATAAGACAAACATCAATCTTTAGTGAATCACCAACTTCACATGGAGTACCAACTCAGATAGGCTTTAACAATCACCCACTTACAAGGATGAACCAACTCCCTAGATGACTCAAAAATAACTCATCCACCTGGTTATTTGATCATCTTCAAAAACTCTTATTTTTCTTAAAAAATATGATGATATACTCCTTCAAATCTTCACTCTCTTCTATCCCTCTCAAATTGGCCTTCAACCTTCTTATCTCAACTATCCCTCTTCATGGATTGATTAGGTATTTTGACCTTGATCCTCACATGCATAACCTTTGTTAGATATTCATAACACTTCTCTGATGGTCTGCATGACCTCTTTATACTCAAAAATCATCTATATTATTTTCTTATCCTCTTCTTCTATCCCACACTTAACATCCTCTAAGCATTCCATAATCTCACACTAAATAGGCCTATACTACCTTGATTTTATACAAGTCACTTGATCATATCCTTCTTAGTTGTATATACATTCAAATCAATTAGGTTGGCCATGATTAGGTCTTAACATATAAAATAGCATGCCTTAATCATGAATCAATCATTATAATAGGTCAAATTGATTATGGTATGAAACAAGAGGAAAGGAAGAGGAAATAATAAATTGGAACCACTTAATATGACACTTATATCCCAAAAATAAAAAAATTACAAGGGTCTATTTTTATGTGTCTCTTGATATCCTACAACATTTTCATAGTATAGTCACATGTCTAGAGCCAATCTAATTTTTTGTTGGTAGAGGAACTTTGTTGGGCTTTCATTGTATTATCTTTCTCTCATTTTTAAAAGGGTAGAATCCCTTTCAAAAAAATCCCCTTTACTAATAATATAAAATAAACTTTTTCAATAGAAAACAATTACCTAAATAATACACCCATGACTTCATTAAGCTATAAAAATCTTTGGCACATAAATCAAATCATGACTTGAGTAATGAAAATATTTTCAAACTTTTCATTACCATTTAGAAACCTTATTTAAATACAAATTAAGCTCTATCTCTCATAATACACTGGAAGAAGCCTTTGAGCAAACTAAAATAAAAGATCACCTCATGAACCAATTTTAACCTTTTCAAAATTTTAGTATTTCTAAACATGAATTAATGTAATCTATATCATCACTTCTTAGAATAAAATTCCCCAACCCAATCTAGGAGCATCTCCATAAAATAATTAAAACCTTATTTGACCACCCTTGAGTCTTTAAGAACTCAATAAAATATGTTACTCTCTAGGCCTTTGAATTTCAAACAATCTAAGACTTTCCCTCCATGGTCCCACATCGACAAGTTTTTTGGTTCCATGTTATAGTTAGTCATTTTCATGAATATTGTTGTGAAATTAGGAAATTATATTATGAAATCATGTTAGGAGAACACTTGGACCATGAAGATATATGTAACTAATGTTATGGTGACTACCTTAAGGCTTCTAAAGCTCAAAACAACCATTCAAACCAATATAAATTATTGTCTCCAAATCTTGCACCTTAGAAGAGGGATGTTCATCCCTCCTTAAAATTTGGGCAACATTCGAACATTTATAGGCCTATGGGTATGCCTGTAAGTGGAAATGAACCTCTAGGTTGAAAGGGATAGCTTCATGTATTAGTTTTTTGTACAATAAAATTGTTGAAATAGTTTATATGAGTGAAAATAGTTAGAAGTTTTCATAAATTAAAAGCCTAGTCTAAAATGGTGATACACCAAGAATTAGTATCCACATGTATGCCCTATAATTATGCATAATATAGTAGAAAATAATATATAATTCAACATATATAAGATTCCAACATAATTATTTCAATGTAGAGACAAAATGAATGAGATCACACAAGGTAAATAACTAGAAAAGACAATCTGTATAGTCTAGAAAAGGGTTACACATGTGAAAAATCTCATACAGCTAGAATGCACTCTTCATGACCTATTGGATCAAATATTTTCTCAAAGTCTTTAAGGATAGAGAATAGAAGGATAAAACATCACTTTCTATCACTCTGTCTCTTGCATGCCTAGGCAAATGCCTAGAACTTAGAAAGAAAATAGACTTATGCTTCTTTGCTCAAAGGCAAGAAAATGGTAAAATAATCTAGTAGGGCTTCACCATACTATATGTAGATGATAAAACAAGAGATCAAGGGTCCTATTTATATAAAAATAGGGAGATAAGAGAGAGCTCTTGGGTACCAAAATAGAATCCTCTAACATGGTTTGCCATTGCCATCTTGGTGAAACTGATTCCAACTATTCTTTCATTTAATTGGAGTTTGTCCTTCTCTTTGATTTTCTCTCTTCAAATGACCAAGATCATTATAAAATGAATGGTGAGATGACCCTCCATAAGAAATGGCTAAGACCATTGCTGTGAACCTTAGATTCTTCCTAAAAGCTTCCACATTTTGCACTGCAGACCCATTCAAGCCTTTTGAATGGATTTACTTGTAAAACCTATAAGTCAATCATGTTGGGAAACTCAATTTGAACTATCCTTGATCTTTTGGGTTTTTTAATTTATTATACTTATAAAAGTCATAAGAAAATCTCTTTTTAAAACCCAATTCTGCTTAAGACCCTTTTTGGTTTTTTGAATAGATGTAATCCTTGCTTGCTCCTTCGAGTTCTTTGATTGCTTCTACTTATAAAAGTCATAAGTCAAGCATGTTGGGAAACCCAATTTATATTGTGGAGTTGTTTGGGTTTTCCCAATGACTTTACTTATTATTTGTATAATTTAGGCATGAATTTGACATCTTGTAGCATGTCACCAAGTTACACCCCAACAACTAGTTGGCCACATCAAATTTGATGTCTTGCAACACGTCATGTCTTTGAATCCCAACAGCTAATTGGCCACATCAAATTTAACATCTTGTAACACATCATAGGGATTCATTTGGGTTGAGATTATGTTTTGATCAATTTTATTGTAGTAATTCCTTTGAAAAATTTATTTGAAGGAATTTTTTTAGGAATTTTGCCTAAAACATAATGGCTAGTTCCTTCAAGGACTTTCCCTGAAGGACACTTGGGAAAGGCACAAGGTCCTTTCAAAAAAAATTGAAGGGCATTTCCAAAGGATATGGCCTTTCATAACTTTTTTAAAGGGTATTTCCAAAGGAAATGGCCCTTCAAATTTTTTTTGAAGGGCATTTACAAAGACAAAGTGCCCTTCGAAAAATTTTGAAGGGACACTTGGGTGAAAAAGTGTCCTTTGTAACTTTTTTGAAGGGTCACTTGGAAAAAAAATGCCCTTCAAAAAAGTCTAAAGAGATACTTGGGTGAAAATTTTCCCTTCATAACTTTTCTAAAGTGTCACTTGGATAATAAAGTGCCCTTTGAAAAAGTTTAAAGGGACACTTGGGGGGAAGGCAAGGCAAGAAAGGCCCTTCAAAAAAGTTTTGAAGGGCACTTTGAAGGGAAGTGGCCCTTTGAAACCTTTTTCGAAGGGCACTTTGGGGAAAAACAAAGCAAGAAAGGCTAAGGAAAACAAGGTAAAGGTAAAAACAAATAACAAGGAAGAAGAGCCTGAACCAAGAGAGGTTGAAGAAAAAGGACAAGCAATAAAGCAAGTGACCAAATATATAAAATGAGCAAGGGAGAAATGAAAAGAGATAAAGGGAAAACACAAACTAGTCATGCAAAAAATGGTCGACATTCTAGTTATTTATAAGGGAGACATGCCCACTATGTCATAAGACCAATCACCTAAATCCTTCCATTGGGCATGGAGTCATACAAGCTAAATAAAAGTTGAAAGAATAAGACATGGCCGAACACACAAGCTAAAGAGACACACAAACAACCAACAAAAGGAAAGAAAACACTTGAAATGAAAACACTATGCTCCAAAGGACTTGGGGAAAATAAACACAACAAAGGAAACACACCAAAATAAGTTATATACAAGACATGGCCAGTAAGGGTCAAAAGCAAGGCTTCAAATGGATTTCATTTACTAGAATAGGTAGCTCTTCTCCATCCATTTTGGACAGCTGAAAGGATTTTCTTTGCTTGCACTTGCTAATGATGTAAAGATCACTCCACAAAGTATCAAAATTTGTATGTTTACCTATTTTTTCTTTATCTTCATCCTATTTCAAAACTAAGTCACCTTATTTTAACACTCTTTCCTTGCCCTTTTGTCAAAGGATTTCTTCATGAGAACTTAATGGTGTTCCAAAGCTTTGTGTGCATCATCTCTTTCCTCTTGCAGTTACATTAATCTATCAATCTAACCTCCATGGGAGTGTTTTCAATTAATTCCAGTTGTTGTGCAAGTTTCAAGGTAAGGAAGCTCTTATGATATGGATATCCTAGCTTCTCTCCCATATAAAAGTACAAAGGGAGAATTACCAATTGACTTCTTAGGAGTGATTCTATCTACCCATAAGGCTATCTTCAGCTTGTTATGCCATGCTCTTTGATTAGTTTCCAACATCCTCTCGATGATCTTGATGATGTTCTTATTGGTAGACTCAGCCAATCCATTACCTTGAAGGTAGTAATTAGATGAAGTACTCAAATTAACTCCACTCTTTGATGCCCAATCAAATTTTTTGTTACTTATGAAATAAAGTGCATTATCTAAGATGATGGCATGAGGAGATCCAAACCTTATTATGATGATATCATAGAACTCCAAGATGGCATTTTCATTTTCTTTGTTCAAAGCAACAACCTCCACCCATCTTGTGAAGTAGTCTGTAGCAGTCAATATCCTTTTGTGTCCAACACTTGATGAAGGGTTGACCATGCCAATGAAGTTAAGGCCCCATTGCATGAAAGGCTAGTCCACTTGGATAGGATTCAATGAAAGAGAAAAAATCTTTTGTTTACCAACAAAGAAAGCACATTGAGGATAAATATTAGCCCAATGATAATAGTCCTTAAAAAGACTAGGCTAATAGAAACCAGCGCTCATTATTTTTATAGCTATTGTTTTAGGAGAGAAGTGATCACCATCTACACCATTATGGAACTTTTATAGTAACATATAAAATTGGTCATTATTAATGCATCTTAGCAACACATTTCTCACATCCTTATTAAAGAGAATACCATCCACAAGAAAATAAGGAATAACTTGTAGCCTAAAATACCTTCTTTGATATTTTTTCAAGCCATTAGGATACTCACCATTTTGAATAAAACCAATGATGTCTTATGTCCAACTTTGATTTTGCATTTGATTAGCTAACTAGTATTGAACTTGATTTACCAAGGCTTGCTCTTTTAGCTCTTGAAAGTTGGATGCTAAGTGCTCACATAAACCTCTTCCTCTTACTAGGCTAGTTACCTTGATGTCAATGTCATATTCCATCACCTTCATGATCTATCCATCTCTCTTCTCATTAAGATCCCTGATTAGGAGAAACTCCTTGGTACTAGGATGGGAAACCATGATGTGGATCTTGTTGAAAACCATATGCTTAAAATTTTTCAATCCTATAATGATGGTTAAATCTTTCTTCTCAATAAAATAATAGCTCACTTTGTAGTTTTCTAAGCCTTGGTTGAAGAAAGCGATTGGATGCTCAACATCTTCATCATTATTTTGCATAAGCATAGCTAAGATTGTGTCAAGTTTATCAAAAGTATAAAGAATGAAATATTTAGTAAAATTTATATTCAAGAGAGTGGGAGATGCTATAATTGCTTGCTTTATGTCCTTAAAGCTACCTTTACCTTCCTTTGTCTAAGTAAAAACTTGGTTCTTTTTTAGCATGGATATGATAGGCTTTACCATAGTTGAAAAGTTTGGGATAAACCTCCTTACAAAGTTTATTTTTCTCAATAAACTTTGTAACTCTTTCTTTTATTGAGGCAAAGACAAGCCTAGAATAGCTTCAATCCTTTTGAGCTCAATAGAAAAGCCTTGTTTTGAAACAACATGACCTAAAAGCTTACCTTCATGGGCAATGAAGATGCACTTCTTTGGATTAAGGGATATGTCATAATCTCTACACTTCTTAAACACTTGCCTTAGATGTCCCATATGATCAACAACATCCTTTGAAAAAATGGTTATATCATCAAGATAAACAAGCAAAAACTTATTGATCAAACCTTTGAAATCCATGTTCATTACCCTTTGAAATGTAGCTCCAACATTGGATAAACCAAATGGCATCTTCTTGTAGGTAAAGGTCCCCCACTTGGTGGTGAAGGCTATCTTGAATTTATCCCCTTCATTTACCAATATTTGATTATAAACTAAATAACCATCAAGAAGTGAGAAATGTTGAGAACCTAAAAAAACTTGCATAATTTGTTCCATGGAAGGGAGTGGGTAATGATCCTTGAGAGACACTTTGTTTAGATCACAAAAAACCACGAAAATTATGATTTCTCCATTCTTATTTTGAATTGGCACAAGGTTGGATACCCAAGTTGAGTGCTTGATAGGAAAGATAATCCTAGACTCAATCAATTTGGTCAACTCTTTCTTCATGAGTTCTTATACCTTGGGGTTGATCAGCCTTTACTTTTATCTTACCAGTTTAGCTCCATGCTCCAACTCAATGGTGTGATGAGCTATACTTGGGTCATATCCTTTCAATTCCTTGTATTCCTAGTCAAAGATGTCATGAAACTCTTTACGTAATGCATAAATTCTTGTCATTCTAGCTAGTAACAAGCCTTGCTAATCTTCAAAAGTTTGTCCTTGAAAATCATAACTCTCTCATAGTTATCTTCTTTTGTTGACATGCTCATTCTTTGGTTTTTATTTTGATCATCCTCATTGAAGATACTCTCCATGGTAATCACCCCCTTGGTTATTTTATTTGTCTTCAGCTGTATAATTTGCTCTTCATAATGATCATGCAACTTCTTTTGATTTCTTGAAGAGAAGCCTACCTCATTTTTCAAGAAGTGTGAAATTTGTTCATCACTTTAAAATATTTTACATGAAACTTCATTGTCTAGAATGGAAGGTCTCATAATGATATTGATATGGGATTGATCCTTCTCTTGTTCAACATCAAAAACTAAGTCAAAACATGTTCCTATTGCAGCCAATCTCTCAACGTGCTTGTTCAAGTCTCTTGGTATTGGGCTAGATGTTGAAGGCATCAAAATCCTCAAGTATATCCCATAATCTATTATTTTAGGACTTGATCAAGGGGTTCTTGGATGTAGCTTGACTTCTCACTTGATGAATGACCAGTTCACTATCTCCATAGACTTTCAAAATCTTGATTCCTCTCTTCTTTGCCCATTAGAGACCATGAACTAAGTCTTCATATTCTGCCATGTTGCAAGTGCAATTGAAGTGAAACCTATAAGAAGAGTAGTAATGATTATTTGTTGGGTAAAATAACATGACACTAGATCCTATGCCTACTTTACTCCTTAAACCATCAAAGAACATCTCCCATATGCCATCAAGCTCATGATATTCATTGGTGACTGAAGGAATTGTGACATTCTCCTCATGCATGTGGTAAAATCCAAAATTAGTTTCCTTAATGAAAGCGTTAGGATCAAGGCCATGTGTTTTAGTGTTGTACTTGTCAAGATAGAGGTTAGAAATACCTTCAAGAGGAGAAGATGTTTCACTATTCAGGACTATTTCTTCCTCTCTGTTGATTAGAAAATTTTGATTTGTCATTATCTCCAAGTATGGCTCAATTTGAAACATTGCTAAGGGATGAGTCCTTATGGTTACCTTAGTTCCATACCTTGTCTTGAAAGCTATAAAGGACCAATCATCATAAACGTATCCTCTTATCTTGGTCGTAAAGTCCCTAGACAAGCATATAATAAAGTGTGTTGGAAGGTCCACCACCATAATATATTGCATGATAGGGAAGCTTGGGAAGCCATGTAAAAACACTTTTAGACCTTTGACAAATCCTACCATCTTGGTCCAAGTTCCATCCAACTGCAACATGCCTTTACTATGTAGCTCATAGTTTAAACCTAGCTTATTAGCCACTACTTTAGGCATAATAGTAGTGCTTGCTCCACTATCCACAATACAATTGTATACCAACTTAACTCCCATAATGAGTTTGAGGTAGAAATGTGGAGGATTTTAAACTTTAGTGGAAGGATCCAAAAGATTATTTGGAGAATTTGTGAGAGCCACACTATAATGATTTGAAGATTGAAGATCCACTTGCATGCTTGCTAACTACTATTGTAAAAGCTCCTTTTGACCAGGTATATGTAGAACCTCCAAAATGGATATAATTGTCTTAGTGATCTTTAATTAGTCCAAAATATTTATAGATTAAGTATTCAATTTCTTCTACATTTTTGATGGTAATAAAGGAGCTATAGCCTGTTGTGTTACAATCTTGGCAACTACATTTACATTCTGATTTTGTTGAGGAACATGGCTTGTAGAAGGTGCAACACTTTGATTGACTCTTTGTGGCTTTAGAGAGGAATCACTTGGAACTATTTGTGGCTCTTGGCATCCTCCCAAAGATATCTTCTTAGACCTTATATTATCTATAATTTACATGCCTTGAGTCAACACAAAATCATCCTTTACTTGAAAATTCATCATTCTCACACTTGGGTTATTGCCTTCTCCATGACTATCCCTTTGGATATGACATGCTTCTTCTAGTGTCATGTAAGGATTAGCTTCCTCTTGTTTATTCAAAGTGTATTTGGTTCCTCCATCATCATGTGTAAACTAACCTTGAGGCTACCTCCATTAGTCCACATGATCTCCTTGCACTAGATTTGCATGAACTAGAACAACAACCTTTATGAGAAGAGTAGAATTTGGATTATATGCATTGGGATGCCTATTTTAACCTTGTTGATTTTGTCCTCTCCCTTGATAATTATATTGGGATGGATATCTATATCCTTTTTGAGGATAGTGTTGTGCATTAGGATGATCACTTCCCTGATATTGAGCTTGCTTGAGCTGAGCTCTCAATGATCTAATTTGTTCATCCTTGTCCAAAACATTATCCACCTTCTTAGGAAAGGTTCTTGGCTTCACATTAGCATTAGGAACTTGTGACATGCTTGGAGCTTCAATCAAATTATGGGATAGCAAAGGCATGGAAACTCTTGGAGGAAGTCTTCCAGCCTAAATTAAGTTATTCTTAGCCTCAATTGCTATCTCATAAGAACCTAGAAGAGTGAATCCTCCCATTGACTAAAACATAACAATAACATCAATACTAATTCCTTTGAGGTATGTTGGGAACACAAATATAGGAGGAGGTATCATGATTGGTGGTGTAGACACCTAAATCTGGCCATTGATAACCTCTAATCAGACTTTTGGCTAATTTCCACCCAAAATGCACAATTTGGCCTAAAAACACTAAAATATGCTAAATGATGTGAAACTGGAATATTCAAGTGCCAATTTTTTCTAGGGTATCTCTAAATGGGGCAATATAATTTATGTGCCAACTAACTTTGGTCAGACCATTTTGAGTTAAAATGCCAATTTTGCACCTAGGTGCTATGGATTTCTCTTTCCTATCAAATCTCTTAAATAAGGCATGTGCCTTTGTTATTTGTTATTGGTGACATCCTAAATGGGAATATGGTTCCAATGCATCTGATAGTGACTTATAATTCCAATCTAGTTTAATTTTAGACCAATAACAAGGCATTCTAATCAATTTGAGTAATTTGTGCACAAAGTGCTTAAACATGCTTAAGAGATAATTAACCCAAATCAAGGCCTAATAAATAATTCCATGGAAACTTGTTGAATACTTGTTTTTATAAATGAATATTGAATATATACATCATCAGGTGACCTTATTTCTTGGGAAGACATTCCTAGGTCATAAATGCCACAAATATCAAGATTCATGCCCTCCATGCCTCATCAATGCCTTCCATGATGCCCTCCATGCTTCTTAATTTCACCTTCTTCTAATGTCATGATGAGGATAATTATAAAATTAATTCCAAAAATTGAATTAATCCTCAACCACACATCTCATTCTTGAGATGGATGGTTCAGGTTAATTTTAGGCATTCTCAAAAATCTATAAATAGGAGGCCTCACAACATCATTTCTAAGCTATTTTGGTGCAAATTTATTATGATAAAATATCTTGAAAGGAATTGATAATGCAAAGTTATAATGCCAAATTGATTCCTAGCCAAGCTAAGCCACAAGCCAAAGGTGCCAAGGAGAGATGGAGGTATCCAAGATTCTATTGCTAATGACTTCATGAGCACAAGCCGAGCAAGCCACTACTATAAAGGCATTTGGAGCATCTAAGGAAGGTGAAGTAATTCTTGTGTTTTATTCCTTACTTTTTAGTTGTGTTTGTCATTTGTTTTTGTTAACTAAGCTCTCCCTAATTTCTAGGCCTAGAGATGTTATGTTATTAGTGTGTTTATTTTATTTTATTTTCATTTTGGAACTAATACCATACTAACCATCCTCTCTTGAGTCAAATTCCTAGATCATAGGTGGCAACCTATACTTTGTTATTGTAGACACTGAAATTGTGTCTAACCCTTGTCGTCCTCCCCTTTAACCCCCATTTTATTCTCCCATGCCTATTTAATCCCTGTCGACCATTTTCCCACGAGCCTTGCCCCTGGTAGCATGTAAAAATGAGCAAAAAGCTAAAATTAGCCTCTATCCCCATTCTACATCTGCCGACGTCGGTCACTACTCAGCCGACGTCACCGACGTCAGTCACTACTCGGCTGACGTCAGCGGTCCTGCTAGCATCAGTTATCCTTAATACTACATTCTCGACCCGAATGCAAGATCTGTTATCCATTATCCATTATTTGTTATTCAGTTGCCAATCAATTTCACAATCGATTATCGAACCTTATTTCAAAACATTATTTCATTCGACCTATGGATGATCAGCCAACTTTTGCATCCAATCAATCTGTAATCAAATCTCTCGTATTCTCTCTCTCTGGTACAGGTATTCTACTTCAGTCATCTCGCTGGAGGTCTGCTACATCGAACTTCTGCAACACATCGACAACATCAATTATGTCTCCTACTTTGTCTTCAGCATGTAACAGATTACAAACCTGACTTGACTTCCTCTCGTATCACCTCTATCCACCTTTTCTAGAATATACAGTCTGTAACTCTACCCAAATTTCTGCACAAACCCCCAAATAATCCCTCTGACTCCCAAACCAGATCCCTAACCCTTAGATGAAAACTTTAGACCATTCTACAATCCTAAAACCCTGACCAGACCCCATCCAAAAACTGCTGCCCCGACCGACGCCGGTCATTACCCCTACAAACGCCGGCACTTCAAACGATGTCAACACCCTTCCTTGACCGACGCTGGCATAGAGACCGACACTGATGCATGTGCAGAGCAATTTGTTGCATATTAGGTATGCATTTTGCTTTTTGTCTTTTATTTCTTTCATTCTATCTTTCACTATTTCTATTTCTATCAAATATTCTTGTTTTAATTAGTGGGTTGATATCCCTCAAGGAAGTCTTCGTACTTCAGGGATCAAGATTTTGCTTGACAACCCACCATCTCCTCATCTAACGTTTTTCATGTTTTAGTCTCTTTTTCTTTGCAGGTGTCATTCCTCCATAGCCAAAGAGGAGTACCTTCCAATGTCTGATTTTGGTGCGCACGACTACATCCAGGTAACATCTAACCTTGACCATTCTATTAGTTTCTTAATTCCTTCTTTGAATGTAAAAAGTGAAATAACATAGAAACATTCTGGCATGCCCAGTGGGACCCTAGGGCCTTCCTTGGGTTCTTTCTTTATTTATTTTCATATAGGTGCATTAGGTTTCTCCCTTTTCACCTCTTTCGTCTCTTCTAAACGACACCATCAGCAGGACTAAAAAGAACTTTTCTTTCTTTTCTTGCACTTCTAGACTAGTCAAAAATCATATTCTTCAACCCTTTCTCAACTTGTTTTCATTTCAACTTCACATTTCGACTTGGGCTTAAAACGCATTGCATTTTAATTTTTGCTTGCTTGCATTTCTTAGTCCACACTTAGTAATTAATAACCGCATATTGAATTAATCTAGTCCACTTTATGTTACATGACCAAACCACTTGCACAAAACAAACATCTTAACTTACCTGAGACAAGGCCCGACTAGGATTTCATCACCCAGCAGATACCTTACCCGTCCCGATGATCTTACTTGGATTTCATCACCAAGGGGAAAGCCCACTCTGTTCTCTGGCAGAGTCTAATCTCTAGGGGAAGTATATTTTGGCTAAGTGAGACCAGCTTATCACTGGACTCGTGAAGTGAGGGGAGCTTGCTCCTTAGCACCAGGCCAAGTACGTAACCTAACACAGACTTTTGAGCACCATAACTAACCCAAAACCATCCATAGACTACTTCTTCTAGGACCCGACTCAAAAGCCAATCTTCCTCTACACATATTCTAAGGCATAAGCCACTATAATCCTAATAATTTACTCCTAGGGTTTTTTTTTAGGATCTGCTTGTGTTCTTCATCTTTTTTGTTCTTATCTACTTGTTTGAGCTTGTGAGGATGTTCTTTCTTGCCTTGAATGGTTCTGACAAGTAGCCAAGCCAAAGCTCTAGTCGATCACGCGAGGCATCACCCACTTCCATCTATCCCATCCATAACCAGTCCTATAATGGAGTTCCACTTGGAGACTGAAAGAACTCCTACTAGATCATCCCCGACCCAGACTCCTATTGTCCCAGAAGGGGACCAAGATTTTGCATGATTCTTGGACCTCAATGTCAAAGCCTTGCATCACTATCTCACGAATAGCTGAATGTGAGACTCCTTGGGCAATCCAATTTATGGAATGCTGACCTCTCTTCTCGAGACTACAGCCGTATCAATAGCGTCCATAGTTCAACCTTTAGACACCCAAGCTATTGCCTCGACCAATGACCAGCCTTTGACCAACCATCCAAGTGTGGCCTCTCCCTCCATCTTTGGGCCCACTTCCACCGGGGTTTCAGCCCCCTATCAGCCTCAGCCCACTCAACCACTCTCTATCCCCTTTCAGAATCTGGTCATCTCTATTCCACCTACCCTTGCTCCTATCAACACTAGGGTGGCTACCTATCCATTGGCCCATGTTACCACTAACCAACCTCTCATGGCAACATCGAGCCTAGCCATGCCTTCTACCCAACCATCCTTAGTCTCCTCTTCTATCCCTATGACTAGTCATCCATACGTTGCGCCCTTACTGGTACAACTAACTACTTCGTATGCTTCTTTTAGCCCCTTTCAAGTGCCTTACAATCTAGGGGGCACTCCACCTACCAATCCATCAGTAGATATCATCAAAATGCTGATGGACAAGATGTCTAGCCTAGAGACCTCCATTTCCAGCTCACGCAATACTCTCTCATACGAACAAATTTGCAATGAGCCCATTCATCCTTCTATCCTGATCAGGCCATATCCCAGCCAGTGGGAACTTCCTAATTTTTCTCATTTTCAAAGCAAGGAAGACCCACAACAGCACTTATGGGCATTCAGACATGCCTATTACCTTATCGCCCACGATGATGCATTGCTTTTACACATGTTTCCTATGTCTCTCTCAGGTGCTGCGCTTGACTAGTACAGCTCCCTTGCCAGCCATTCCCTCTTCACGTTCATTCAGCTGGCCCAGCTCTTCCTTGATCATTTCTCTATCAACATCACCAAGAAGGTCTCAATCACAGACCTCTATTCTATCTGCCAATTCGACGATGAATCCATTGTTGATTTCGTCACTCGATGGAGGGGCCTCATCAATCAACTCTCCTTTTCCTTACCCCAACCTGAACTTATTGAACTTTTCTCCCAAGCCTGTGCCAAACATATTTCTTCCACCTTAAGGGTTCAGACCTTCCACACTTTTGACGAAGCCTTCACGATGGCCCACAAACTTGAGTTACGTGCCATTGAGGAGAATAAAGTCAAGTTACGGAGCAAGAATCCCAACTCCAAGACTAATGACCCCTCTTCTAAGCCTTCCTCATCCAATCCTAAATCTAAAGCTTTAGCAAACATTGTGGTCGTTAGATCTTCCTCCTCTTCCCCTTCAACTAACCAGCCTGAACCATCCACGTCCCAAAGCATCACCCACCAATTCCAGCAGAGATACGTAAAATGATAGTATACTCCACTCAGAGAATCATACATGTCTATGCTAAAAAAACTCATCAAATAGGGGGTCCTCAATCTCCCCCAGATCTGACCACCTCCATAATTTGATCCCTCACGCACCATCCCTGCGTGGTATAGGGAAAATGACTTCTGCAACTACCACCGTGTTAAAGGCCATGACACAAGCAACTATAAAACCCTTAAAAACATAATCCAAGACATGCTTGAAAAGGGGGACCTCATCCTAGACAATCCCAATGCACCACCTAATCAGAGTATTGACATCTTCAAACAACCATTCCCCAATCATCCACCAACTCAAAACAATGTCCAGACTTTGATTGACAACACTCATGAACACAACATTTGAACAGTCAATACGGTCTCGCCCTTCATTTTCGACCAACCTCAAGAGGTGAGTCCATCCATCAGTCCATCACATGTGGACGAGCCTCTTTCTCCGGTTAGTTCTCCGTCAACCTCTCTCATCTTGGAGGACGCCTCGACCTTACCAGCACCACCGGTTTCACCATCCTCCTTGCTGCCCATGGAGGACCCAACCCTTCCTACTCCTCGATTGCAAGTGGAGGGCACAATCATCCCTGCCCTTTACCTACTTGAGGAGCCTCATTCTCCAGTTTCTTCTCCACCCAGGGAAGAACCTACCTCTCCTTCATCTCCAACCAAGGACGAACCTATCACGACTTCATCATGCCTTGGGACCGAGACTACCACACCTTCGGTCCCACAACTATCAACATCTTCTCAAGAATCCAAACCTCATCCAACATCTTCTCAGCCATTTTCCCAATTAGTGGAGAAACTTGAACTTCTCCCTTCAAGGAAAGTGGAGCATCAAGTATTGTGGGAGCATCTCACAGCTCTTCAACATGCCCGTGCCCTCTCATCTCATGCTGCTAATCCTCCCATGGCAAAATCTCCCAAGACCCTTAATAAAAACTAGACTTCCACTTCTAGATTGTCTACACCTCAATCAACCGCATCATGACCGAAACCCTCATCTACCCCATCTAAACCAATCAAGTCACTCGGCATTCACCCTGTCTCCAACCTCACTCATCCACAAGTGAAGGTGGACTTAGACCAGACTTTAACCAATAGTAGTCTTCAAATCAAATCAAAGAAGATTGCCAAACCACAGAGGCGAACTCCTCCTCCCCCATCACCATTTCCCTCCATTTTGGGCCCTCATCCTTCGACCTTGACCAAAGTCCTCCCCACTCATACCTCTAATTAAAAGCAGTTGCCTCCTCTACTTCTTTTGCCTATCGCTAGCCTACCCTCTCCCAAAAGGGTGGTACCTCTCATGAAGAATGTACCGTCTCTGCTTGTCACTGCACCATCAACCTAGAAGGTGGTACGGAAGCCTCTTCCAACTCCACCCAAGCAAAAGTCACTAGCATCGCACACATCGACGAGCACAGACCCTTTAGTGGGCTCATACTCTTTGATCTTACACCAAATTTTTTAGACTTCTAGCATAACTCTTCCACCCATCAGGCCTTTCCAACCCCTTAGGTCTAAGCCCTATTGATTCGATGACATGAAGATTTGCTTATACCATCATATGCCAAGACATGATACCGAGATTTGTTGTGCCCTCAAGGTTGTCATTCACCATAATCTAGAGAAAGATACCCTTCTCTTTGAGGACACTCTCAACTGACCCCTGACTCCTTCTCATAACCCTCCAACCTCTTCAAACCCATCAACATCTCATCAACAGGTTACAACCCCTTTATCTCCTTCACCTCTTATCTTTGAAATCAATGCCATTCACATAACCACTAGGTCACAAAAGGACAAGGTGAAAGAAAAAGCCACCATTCCTTGGACCTACCCTTTCATCAATCCACCTCAACCGCCCAAGCCTAAGATTTATATCCTTGGCGCGCCTCAACCCTCTTCTTCTTCCTCTTCAGGGGCAATTCATGACTCCATGTTGAAACAGCTTCACCAGACGCCTATGAAGATGTCTCTCTATGACCTCATCCAAACCTTGCCTCAACATCATTAAGCCCTCATCAGAGCCCTGCAGGTAGCGGAGGTCCAACTCGAGGACCCCCAGCCACTTGTTGCCCTTGTCCACTCTTTAGCCCCTATTGCCTCCATCACATTTAGCGATTCTGAGATTCCCACATCCAACATGGAAGATCAGGACACCGCCCTCTTCATCACTACCTATGTTGATCAGACATGCATTAAATGCATTATGATCGATGGAGGCACCAGCATCAACATTATCTCCACCCATGCCTTTGATCAGTTAGCTCTTCCCAAGAATTACATCTCTAAAACTGACGCAATCTTGCGCTCCTTTAATGACACCACTACCACGACCATTGGCACAGTCATCCTTCACATCTGCATTGGTCCACGCATAGTCCTGAAGCTCTTCTATATCATCAAAGGAGAGTTTTAATACAACATGTTGCTGGGCCGACCCTGGATCTGTGCCATGGCCTGTGTCCCCTCCACCCTGCACCGTTGTGTGAAATTCAAGCATGATGGGCAAGTCCACACCATTCCTGCTGACCCTTCACCCTTCAAAACTTGTAACACCACCTACCGTCCAAATGACGTCCTCATTCCTATCAAGCCATCAATCCCGACACCACCTCCATTTGTGAAAGCTTCGACTAGTTCGCAATAGGCGGTCGCCCTCACACCTCCCCTTCAAGCAATGACCACAGACCCCATGGAAGACATCTTCCAAAGACTTTCATTGGGGGAGTATCACTTGTTTACCTTAGACATGTTCCAAACTCTGCAATAGTATGGATGCCTTCATCACAGCCCTAGTTATGACCATCAGATTAGGATGATCATGCCTTATGGTCCTCCTCAGCTCCGAACCAACCTTGTCTATGGGGGGCTCAATCAAGCTCCTACTGATGGCAATCCTCTTTCTTCACCTCAACCTTTCACATCAGACTTCTCATTTCTTGGTAACCTTGCCTTTGCACACACTTACCTTTATAGGTGTGCATGGAAGGGTTTTGGTTTTGGACGCTATGAGCAGGGCTCCCATCAGCCCATCAAATTGCTCAATGATGACAATGCCAAGAAATGGTATGGCCTGGGATATCATGACCCCACTCAAGACCCCACAGACCTTTGTCCCAAACCAACCATTGACCAATCTCCTCCATGCTCGCCCATTCCTCCTCCTTCACCTACGGATTCAGTGGTTTCCATCCCTCCTAACTTTTTCAATGCCTAAACTCCATTCGCTTGAGAACCCCTAACCTATCAACCAGGTGGGGTACCCAGGTCTCTCCCCCTCGTCTTCTCTCCATCTCATCTGCACTAGGTGTTAGACATTCTTCCTAGCACCAAATAGCTGGGGGGAGTTCGACTTTATACTGCCTATCATGACCTCAACCAAACACCAATCTCGACTCAGCCCTCGACCAATCTCGACAAATTAGCGACCACATCAACCAACTTCTTAATCATCATCAACATGTGACCAATATGGAGTGAAGTAAACGAGGCAAGTTTGCCCCTAATTGTCTCAGGCCTTACATCATCATGCAAAAGTATGGATCAGGGACTTATCGTCTGTCCTCTCTTGATAGATGACCAGAACCTGAGCCTCTTAATGCGTTACATCTATGACCATTCTACTGCTAGTCGAGTACTCGTTCACTTGACATTTAACTTGAGCTCATCCCTTGAGCAATCCCCATCCTCTTAGTCCTAATTCCTTTCATCCCTACTCCCCTTAACAATTCCTCTATAACCCTTTTATACAGTATGGATGCTTTGTCCTAATAAAAGGGAGCCCTTGACCTTCTATAATCTTGTCCATGACTCACATTTATGTCAAAACAAATCAAGATGTCAAAATATCCATGGTCACCATATCAATATCAAATTAAAAAGGTAGACTGCTCCCTCAAAGGACAGCTGTACTATCATTACTATAGCTAATAGACTGCTCCCTCGAAGGATAGCTATTCAAAAGCCCTTATATTAAGCAAAATTCTAGACCACTCCCTCGAAAGATGGCTATGACTAATCTGGAAATAAACATCACTATCTTAGAAGCTTCCCGCATCAATCAGCTTCACAACTAACCACCAAGCACAATGACATCTCTATACAGGCTTCCCGCATTGATCAGTCTGCACCAAAAAAAAAAAAATGAGTCATGGACTTGACTTATAGTTGTCTCAAGGTCTCCTATAAAAAGGGGCAAGGTTATCTCTGCTCTAAAACGGGTTACCCTATCCTCCTCCTATCACCTGCTCAAGGGACTTCGAGCTCACTTTAATATCAAATTGATTCGATTACCATTCTAACACAACATATGGTCAATGATGTCATGCATGAATGGGGCTCTTGGTTCTAATAACCCCTATCTATGCTGTCATTCTAGTCCTTGTCAATGAAAGATCAATATGCCTTTCACTTCTTCTACACTTTGGTCACATTCAACTTCATCACTTGTCAATCAACTCAACTCAACTCTCTTTTTAGGCCACTCCCATAGCCTATTCACACTAGTTTCTTTGGACACCAATACACATGGAAACTATCGACCAGATGCAATTTATGTTAAGCATAAACCAATACTTGCTGAAGCATAAATAGACCTCAATTCATCTTTAGCATACACCCATCACGAATATGGAAAATTTCTAGGGATTAAAGACCCCTCAACCAATGTTGCAGAATACACCATTTGAAAAAGGTTGTAACATCTTTTTCTCCTCATTATTTTGACACATGACCAAACCAATCATCGACCAATCTTCTCAACTAGTTCAAACTACATTGGTCTGAGGCCCTATGACAAGGGTTATGTAGGCAGCACTCAGATGATACGACATCATCTAGGGTTAGCTCGACCACCCTTGTTTGTTTGTCTCTCTGATGGACAAACCTTCTTTCCTCCTTTTGACTATGACCTTGCCCTCGACCAAGACCAATTCCATCTCTTTGACCCTTCCTCCCTTTTAGGGAGAACTACATTGGCCTGAGGCCCTTCACACAAGGGCTATGTAGGCAGCACTCAGATCACATAACATCTTCTGAGGTTAGCTCGGCCACATCCTTTCGTCCATTCATCCACCTCGACCAATGACCATTGGAGATTATGCCTATCTCCTCCGACTTTGACCACTTCCAAGACAATGTTGCCTTGGTTGTTTTTGCCTATATGCTACCTCATGACTAGTTAGCAAAATTGTGCGCAGACTATATTTTGGACCCTCACAAGTATAGGATCACAATTCGGTTGATCTGCACTACTTGTGGCTTTTTCATGTTTTTAGGAGCACTTCCTGAGCCCAGGATACCTGGAACATGATGACCCATTAGAGCTACAGCTTTGATTGAATAACTCGATCAGCTATGACCACATGCTGGGGCCCGATTACTTTAATTTTGGCACTCCTCGACCCTTGACCTGCAACAATTTAACTTGACCATCTTGTGAAGTGGTATGCATGCAATCACGACTTTTGCAGCATTCACCCTCACCCCTTTTTCATCTACTCTTTGTCAAATCAGCACCCAATTCCTGGTTCCCTTCCCTCGACTCCTGCTTTGAGGGGGAATACCTCATCCATAATCAGGGCAATCCACCTCTTGTTTTTGTCTTGTTGTTCATTTGAACAACCAACAAGATGGAATTGACCTTATCCCACACCTAGGGCAACTAACTCCTATTTTTGTCTTGCAGTTCGTCCAAAACAACCAACAAGACAAAAAGGGGTAAATGTAGACACCGAAATTGTGTCTAACCCTTGTCGTCCTCCCCTTTAACCCCCATTTTATTCTCCCATGCCTATTTAATCCCTGTCAACCATTTTCCCATGAGCCTTGCCCCTATTAGCATGTAAAAATGAGCAAAAAGCTAAAATTAGCCTCTATCCCCATTCTGCATCTACCGACGTCGGTCACTACTCGACCGACGTCACCGACGTCAGTCACTACTCGGCTGACATCGGTGGTCCTACTGGCATCGGTTATCCTTAATACTGCGTTCTTGACCCAAATGCAGGATCTGTTATCTATTATTTGTTATTTGGTTGCCAATCAGTTTCACGATCGGTTATCAGACCTTCTTTCAAAACATTCTTTCATTCGACCTACGGATGATCAGCCAACTTTTACATCCAATCAATCTGCAATTAAATCTCTCATATTCTCTCTCTTCGATACAGGTATTCTACTTCAGTCATCTCGCTGGAGGTTTGCTACATTGAACTTTTGCAACACACTGACAACATCAATTATGTATCCTACTCTGTCTTCAGCATGTAAAAGATTACAAACCCAACTTGACTTCCTCTCGTATCAGCTCTATCCACCTTTTCTAAAATATATAGTCTGTAACTCTACCCAAATTTCTGTACAAACCCCCAAACAATCCCTCTAACTCCCAAACCGGCTCCTTAACCCTCAGATGAAAACTTCAGACCATTTTGCAATCCTAAAACCCTATCTAGACCCAACCAGACCCCGTCCAAAAATTGCTGCCCCAACCGATGCTGGTCATTACCCCTACCGATGCCAGCACTTTAAATGATGTCGGCACCCTTCCTTGACCGACGCTGGCATAGAGACCGACACCGGTGACTGTGCAGAGCAATTTACTGCATATCAGGTAAGCATTTTGCTTTTTGTCTTTTATTTCTTTCATTCTGTCTTTCACTATTTCTGTTTCTATCAAATATTCTATTTTTAATTAGTGGGTTGATATCCCTCAAGGAAGTCTTCGTACTTCAGGGATCAAGCTTTTGCTTGACATCCCACCATCTCCTCATCTAACATTTTTCATGTTTTAGTCTCTAACTCTGTAACTCTGCCCAGCGAAATAGCATAGAATATACAGTCTGTAACTCTACCTAGATTTCTGCACAAACCCCCAAACAATCCCTCTGACTCCCAAACCGGCTCCCTAACCCTCAGACAAAAACTTTAGACCATTCTGCAATCCTAAAACCCTATCCAGACTCAACCAGACCCCATCTAAAAACTGTTGCCTTGATCAATGCCGGTCATTACCCCTATCGACGCCGGCACTTTAAACGATGTCGGCACCCTTCCTTGACCGACGCCGGCATAGAGACCGACACTGGTGACTGTGTAGAGCAATTTGCTGCATATCAGGTACGCATTTTGCTTTTTGTCTTTTATTTCTTTCATTCTGTCTTTCACTATTTCTATTTCTGTCAAATATTTTGTTTTTAATTAATGGGTTGATATCCCTCAAGGAAGTCTTCGTACTTCAGGGATCAAGCTTTTACTTGACAGCCCACCATCTCCTCATCTAACATTTTTTGCGTTTTAGTCTCTTTTTCTTTGCAGGTGTCATTCCTCCATAGCCAAAGAGGAGTACCTTCCAACATCTAATTTCGGTGCACACGACTACATCCAGGTAACATCTAACCTTGACCATTCTATTAGTTTCTTAATTCCTTCTTTGAATGTAAAAAGTGAAATAGCATAGAAACAGTTATTTGAAATCTCCTATGGATTCATTTGGACCTCTTCTTATTGCATTTAGCTGATGTATTAGGGAAGTAGGATCACTCTTATTTTCAAATCTTGTCACCAATAGGTCTCTAAAGCCATCCCAACTTGTAATGCATCCCCCTTCCAACATTATATACTAGTCAAGTGCTTTTTATTTTAAAGACATAACAAGTAGCCTAATGGCTATGTTGGCCCTAGTAATATTATGGAAATTGTAGAAATTAGAGATGTCTCTAATATGTTTAGATGGGGTAATAGAACCTTCCCTATTAAAACTAGAAAGATTTTTGGTAGCATTTGGAAGGATGGGGTCACATGCAGGAAGCTCTATTGGGTTTTGGGTATTAAAAGTAGGGAAAGGTTTACATCTATCTATCTCTCCCCTTTCCCCCATTTCTCTTCTTCGCCTTTGATCCTTTATTTCTTCCTCTTCTTCAACTTCTTCCTCTACTTGAACTTCTTCTATTTCTTCCTCTTCTTCCTAAAAACCTCCTTGCCAAGGATTTAATAGGGTTAGGAGTGGTTTAGGGTGTTGTTCTTTAGGAATATTTTCAGCTAAAGGGGCTTGGTCAAAAAATATTAAGGACCTTATGAGGACCATGTACGATAATGTATAAAATTTGGTCTAGAACCAAGGATTCACACCCTTTTAGAGTCACCAAATGTTAGGTTAGGGGTATTTATACTACTTTAGACCTATCAAGACCAACATTCACCTTGACTTAGCAATAATTTAGGTCCCATTAGGCATGCCAAAACTATTTTCTCTAAATATTTCATCCTATAAGAGGGGGTTTTAGGCCTCCTCTAGATTTGGGCAATGTTGGGACATTTCCAGGCCTATGGGTGTGCCTATAAGTGGAAATGAACCTCTAGGTTGAAAGGTCTAGCTCCTTATATTAGCTTTTTGTGCAATAAAACTAATGAACTAGTTTTTATGAGTGAAAAGAGTCAAAAGTTTACATAAATGAAAATTCTAGTCTAAAATGGTGATACACTAAGAATTAGTATCCACATGTATGCCCTATATTTATACACAATATAGCAGAAAATAATCTATAACTCAAGCTCTAGAATATTCCAACATAAGTATTTAAATGTAGAGACAAAATGAATGAGATCACACAAGGTAACCTGTATAGTCCAAAAAAGGGTTACACGTGCAAAATCTCATACAACTAGAATGTACTCTACATGACTTGGATCAATTCTTTGCTCAAAAGAATGAAGGATAAAGAATAGAAGGATAAAACATCACTTGTTTTCACTCTATGTCTCTTGTATGCCCAGGTAAATGCCTAGAACTTAGAAAGAAAATAGACTTATGCTTCTTTGTTCAAAGGCAAGAAAATGGCAAAACATTCTAATAGGGCTTTGCTATACTATCTGTGGATGATAAAATAAGAACCCAAGGGTCCTATGTATAGTAAAAGATGGAGAGAAGAGATATATCTTGGGTGCCAAAATAGAAGCCTCCAAAATGGTTTGTCATCACCATCCTAGTGAAACTGATTCCAGTTGTTCTCTCATTCAGTTGGATTTTAGCCTCTTTGATTCATTCTCTTGAAATGACTAGGATCACTATAAAACTAATGGTGAGATGAACCTCCATAAGAAATCACTTGGATCGATATTTAAAACCTTAGATTCTTCTTAAAAACTTCCACATTTTGCACTACAGACCCATTCAGGCCTTCTGAATGGATTTACTTATTAAACCTATAAGTCAAGCATGTTAAGAAACCCAATTTACACTATCCTTGCTCTTTCAAGTTTTTTGATTGCTTCTACTTATAAAAGTCATAAGCAAAGCTCCTTTGAAAACTCAATTTTACTTAAGACCCTTTTAGGTTTTCTGAATGGCTTTACTCCTTGTTTTCTCCTTCAAGTTATTTGATTACTTCTACTTATAAAAGTCATAAGTCAAGCATTTTGGGAAACCTGATTTGCACTATAGAGTCATTCAGGTTTTCCCAGTGACTTTACTTCTTATTTACAAACTTTAGGCATGAATTTGACATCCTACAACATTTCACCAAGTTACTTCCCAATGGCTAATTGGCCAAATCAAATTTGATGTCCTATTGCATGTCATGTTTTTGAATCCCAATGACTAATTAGCGACATCAAATTTGACATCCTGCAGCACATCATGGGGATCCATTTGGGTCAGGCTTATGTTTCAAGCAATTTTCCCAAATTAATTCCTTCAGATAATTTATTCGATGGAATTCTTTCAAGAATTTTGTCTGAAACATAATGGTTAGTTCCTTTGAGAACTTTCCTCAAAGGACACTTGGGAAAGGCACAAGGTCCCTTCAAAAAAATTTGAAGGGAATTTCCAAAGAAAATGGCCCTTTAGAACTTTTCTAAATGGCATTTCCAAAGACAAAGTTCCCTTCAAATAAGTCTGAAGGGACACTTAGGCAAAAAAATTCCCTTCAGAACTTTTCCAAAGGGTCACTTAGACAACAAAGTGCCCTTCAAAAAAGTCCAAAGGGACACTTGGGAAAAAATTTGCCCTTCAAAAATTTTCTAAAGGGTCACTTAGATAACAAAGTTCCCTTTGAAAAAGTCCAAAGGGACACTTGGGGGGAAGGCAAGGCAAGAAAGGCCCTTCAAAAAAGTTTTGAAGGGCACTTAGAAGGGAAGTGGCCCTTCAAAACCTTTTTTGAAGGGTTGTTCGGGGCAAAACAAAGTAAGAAAGGCTAAGGCAAAAAATGCAAAGAGAAAAACAAATAACAAGGGAGAAGATCCTGAACTAGGAGAGGTCAAAGGGAAAATACAAGCAACAAAGCAAGTTACCAAACATAGAAAACAAGCAAGGGAGAAATGAAAAGAGCCAAAGGGAAAACACAAACTAATCATGCAAAAAAGGTCAACACTAATCACATAAAATTCATAAATATTGTAAATCTCAATAGTCTTCTAATCTTAATATCCTTCTTATGAACAACTTTGAGGCATTATTGATGTAAATTACATCCACTACTATCTTAATTCTCAATATATTAAGATAACAAAGGTTAACTACCAAATTAAGTTTTCTCATAAAGGTATTTTACCAATCCTAAGAAGACTTATTAAGAATAAATGATTATCAAGGATAAAACCACCTCTAATTCAACTCTTAATTCACCATCTACTATTTTAGTCGCTCCACCACTAGAATCTCAACTTAATGATCAACACACTCTAATTAACAAAGATCTAAAAGAAAACCCTAATTTTCAACCAAAATATGGCTATGATTCTTACTAATAACCATCTCAATGAAACTTCATAGAAGAGTTTAATACTATGCATTGTAATATTCCTCTAATGGAGCTCATGAAAACATCACCCAATCATAATAAAAGCCTCATGCAATAACTATACTATATATAAGAAATACATTCACTAAATGAACTTGAAACATTTATCTAACCTCATGAAGATCCATAACCTATTAAAATTCATGTGATTGAAACCATGTCCCATTCTCAAACTTCTACCAAACTCTCTATAAATTTTAAAATGACAATAAGATTAATTTTAAGTTTTTCTTATAAGACAATGATCTACCTCTCATTATTAACATCACAATCAATAATGTTTAAATAAGGATTTTTTTTATAGATGAAGGTTAAGGCATTAATGTCACATCCTTGTGGTTATTCATAGAACTAGGCTTCACCATAAAATATTTTAACAAAATTGGACTTAATTGTCATGGAATTGATAAGAATGACCAAAAATGATATTGGTTGCATTTGGGTTCCTCTCACTATATGTTTTTGATACAAGTTTTTGTACCTACTCCAATAGGTGATAAATTTTCACCCTTTCATTTTAAAATCACCAAATGTAACCCAAGGCACAAGTTATAGTTATGTGGTTTTATATATAGCCAACTAGTGGAATATCATGGTTGAGCAATATGGTTGTTACCTATTCAAGAAATTTTTCCCTACTATCAAATTAGCCCCACCTAGCATACAAATAAACTAACATAAATATAAATATTTTTAATGATGTTATATAATAGTGTTTGAATATGATAAAAATTCAAAATGAGAGAAAGGGTATGGAAAGAAAGAAGGTTTCAAGTTTCCTACTAAGATATTTTTTTCGAAATTAAACACTTTCATGATATTTATTTTGAATTAGCTAATGCTATTAAATTTAACATTCATTAAAAATTAGATAAACATAGTAGAGAGTCTAAGGATTAATCAATTGTGAATAAATTTTTATATAATTAATTTTTAAGATAAATTAATCATAATAAATTGCATAAAAACCCATTTATCCACAATAATTAAAAAAAATCATAATTAAGCACATAAATAGTTAAACTTGTTAATTACTCAATTTAACCAATTCACAATCAATCAAATAAATATCATTTAGTTATCAGTATAAACTAAAACATATATAGTATTGAATTGAATTTGAGAAATTAAGAAACATAAATAAACTCACAAAACATTCACAATGATTTATCAAGATTGTAAATTATCTTCCAGATCTTTCTAAATAATATTGAGTTCAATAGAAATTATTTATAATGAATCTAAGTGGACCAAAACCACTAATGCATAGCTCATATAAAAAGTTAACTATAATTTTTATTTTATTCATATTGTAAAAAATAAAAATAAATAATAAATAATAGCATGCAATGAATTATTCATCCAAATTTCATATTTTATTTACTAAAACAACTAACATTCATCTTAGAATAAATTCAGTTGACTTTTTATTCTAATTTTGGATGAGATTTAGATTAAAAAAATTAGATTTAAATAAGTATTAATATCCTTAAATAGTATTATATAACTTTGAATAATATTATGGAGCTCAAAAAAAATTATTTGGCCAAGTACAAAAATGGTTAAAATCTCTTTGATATACTGATTTCATGAAGCCATATCTTTTGATTGACAAACAATTTTACATTGAATCTTAAACCAATGTGTTCCCATTAAATTTTGATTTCACCATGTAAATTTTTATCCTTATCAAACTTGATTTGACAGTGTGAATTTCTTTACAAATGGTGTTGAAAGCTAGTTTTGAAAATTGAAAAAATGACAAAAAATGGCTCAATATGAAAACTGTCAAATATACTAAGTAGGGTGATTTTGTGCAGCCATAGATTTTTATTGAAAATAATTATTACTAAAAAGATAAAACCATTATGTTATCCTTACATATTTATACCTTCATTAAAAAAATTATCTTAATCTACCTTGATGTGTCCTCTCAAATATTGCCTAAAAAATATTGATTAGGCATTTCTATAAAATTTTACTGCATTCGTATTTTTTTCCATCAAAAATTGCCTGTCACTATATTGCATACTGAACATTAATTTATTGTATTAAACATTTAATTTCACCAAAAAA
The DNA here is from genome assembly GCA_037957365.1 of Torreya grandis. NCBI lineage: Eukaryota > Viridiplantae > Streptophyta > Pinopsida > Cupressales > Taxaceae > Torreya > Torreya grandis. The sequence continues at coordinate 506,023 of JARHVA010003811.1, read as the reverse complement.
TGTTTTAAACACATCAAAATGAATTCTAATTTTAAATAAAATAAAAAATCTATATATATTTTAGCTTGCAATGTATAATCAATTAAAATGCAAAAGTATTTTTAACTAAAATCTTATGGTCTTGAGATTTTATTAAATTTTTGGCTTATTGGGACACAATAAATGGTGAATAAGTGGGGAAACACTTATAATTATTTGAGAACCCAAAATTTCTATTTTAACTGTCATACAAAAAATTAGACTTTATAAAAAAAATGAGTAAAATAGAGAGATCAAACAAGTTTAAACATAATCATGTAATGTACTAATCCTTCTCATTTAATTACATCATGTGTGATTCTATAAATATTATTTTAATTTTTATGATAGTTTTAAAAATGTTCATGTCATTATCTTTTTGATCCAAATATTCTTCCAGGCTTCCATTCCCACTCCATCTGTTTACCCCAAACCTGTCAAACCAACTCCTAAGCACAATATCGCCACAAGGGCTATGAGAAGCTCTACTAAGACTACCTCAAACATTTAAAAACAACCCATTTAAATATAAAGTGATAATAGTGATTAATATTACTACCCTCCTTCCAAAATTAAAAAAATGGTTAAAAATTTATCAACCCTGTGAATGTTCCTTCAACCCTAGATAAAAAAAAGAAATTTATTAAAAGATCTCCATTATCTTCCCTTTCTCCCTCTTCCCCTATTCCAAATCCTAACCCTCCTCCTCTTCCCTCCCCTAACCCCATTCATAACCACTCACCTCCACACTCCCTTACACCCTCTACCCTTGTTCACACCCCCTCACAATCCCCCTAAATCAAATGATAATAACCAATTGGCTAACATTGTGAGTAGCCTGCATATACTTAAGTATAGCCTCCCTTCTATTACTGTGAATGATCCTCCCATGCACCCCCATCCTACCCCTTTCCACATCTATTTTTTAGATATTTTTCAATGATGTCATGATGGTGTCATAAAGGTGTCTAGGTGAGTGGATGAAGATCCTTGATAGTCTGCATGACAATGACAAAGTGTGCAATGTGCTTGTCCTAATATGCTTAAAGAAGGCTTGGTTGATATTTAGAGCTTCCATGACTAGAAATGTTCAAGGATGAGTATGGTAATTTTAGGATGTGAAATAGGTTACTAATATGTTTTATATGCTTTGATTGTTTCTTTGCATGTGTGGATTTCATATGGTTGATCATTATTGTCATCTAGACATTTTGGGTCTAGTGGCAAAAAATCTAAATAGGTAGTTTGATGATGTCACCATTATGATGTGTAGATGAGTCAAGGGGTTTTGGTCATATGGTTATGATCACATTTGTGCTTATATTTTATGTGATAAATTTAATATCATGCATTGAAGCACATCAAAATATATACAAGTGCAAAGTTGAGCTCCTAAGCAGTTTAACAATGTTTTCCCATACTTAGCCAAATTTGCATGAGGTAATAAAAAGATAAGTAAGAATTTTGGTGATGGAATATCTTGTACATGTGGATGTTTCAGGATAATTTGATCATATATGTTTGTTTAGTTTTGTGCCTAGTTGATTTGTGCTAAATTTTAGATCATGCACTGAAGCCATCAAAATCTATGCAAGTGTGAAGTTGGGCTCCCAAGTAGTTTGATTGTGTTTTCCCATACTTAGCTATATTTACATGAGGAGAGAAAGATCCAAGAAATTATTTTGATGATGACATATCTCTCACGTGTGGATCTTTCAAGATAATTCGATCATATGGGTTTGTTCAAATTTATGCCTAGTTTATTTACACTACATTTTAGATAATGCATTAAAGCACATCAAAAGATATGCATGTGAAAATTTGGCCTTCTAGGTAATTATTAACATTGTTAGCTCTATGGTATAAAAATTTAAGTGAACATATTAATGGAATTATATCTCACTCATGTGAAGGTTTCAAGAGCAATTTGACACATGGTTGTATTTTCCTATGTGAGGAGATCATATGGTCCAAATTTTAGAACATGCACTTGAACAAAGCAAAAAATATGGAGGTCAGAATTTGACCTTATAGATAAATTTAAAAGGTTCCAATACTTAGTCATTTTTTCACAAGTTAAATTTTGATCAACATTGACATAGCACATTGCTCCAAGAAGTCAAGAAGCAACGTGATGGTGCCAAGTGTTCAATGTTTAACATTGAGCAGAGATAAAGATCGAGCTTCTTTTAAGGATCATTGATGAGTAGGTGATCATATAGATATAAATATAAATGGTGTGAATTAAATTCAATATTTCAATGTGATAGTTGTCTATCATAGTTAAAGTTAGGATAATCTTGAAGAGATTGATGGAGCACATGACGTTAAAGTTACTAGATTGCACGAGATGAGGTCAACTATTCAAGGGTTTACATTTGGGAATTGGTGCACTATGAATTAAATTGTGGAGAATATAAATGGAAGATTTTTAATCTAAGCATTTAGGACACAATATTTGAGCATATTTTTCAAATTTTAATTGTGATTGTTTGCTTTTGAATATTTGAATTTGCAAAGGGAAAACTAGTGCCCTATATTTTGGCTATGTCTTTCGATCTATGTAGAATTTGCTCATAGTGTAAAAATTGAAATTGTAAAGGAATCCAAGGAACATATATAAATATAGATTTAAAGATATTAAATTGTGTACAATAATATTTGTGAAGCTTCAAAGTTGACTTTGTGTTCATGTGTATTATGTAAGTAACCTGAGAAGATTGTTTGAGATTGTTTTGATATCTCTTTATGAATTAGATATTGGGGAGTGTTGTATACTCCATGAGGATGATATATGTTCATTGTGAAGGTTTTAACAATCATATTCAGTATGAAAAAAGGTTTAGAATTTTATTGTGTACTTTTTTATGGTGATTGTGTGCACATAATGTTGTTTAAGCAAATTGTGCTTAAGTATAAGGGTACTATGTTGGTTATTGGAACTTAAGGGGGACATATAGATTATATGGAATGGAGCCATGAATTTTGAAGTGGTATTATGTTATTTTTATATTTGATGAAGTACTAAATGGGTGAATTGATCTCCATTAGACCTATAAGAGCTATAAGGGCCTAATTGAAAGGTGTAGTTGCTTAAGGGTGACCCATAGATGCTATGTCTAACCTATGAAGATTGTATTGAGATATTTATTAATATGGTATATGTCTTAAGGTTTAAGCATGACTAATGGCCAACCAAGATGTTGATAATCATGATAACTCTGTAAATGGTAAAACCAATTGTGTTGGTTTATAGACTTGGAGAGAGACTTATGTGTGGGATTTGCATTTGAGAGTATAGTGTTGTGAAGTGAAATAAAGGGTGGGTGACCTATGGATAAGTTGAATATTATAATATATTTAGAACTATTTGTATGGCCTATAGGTCATAATTCTATTGGTGTAATAGTGATCTTTCTATTTGAGTATGAGCAAAGGTAAAGAGTGATAATCAAAGTTATATCATAAGGTGTTGAAGACATCAGTTCAAAGGTGGATGTGTTCATGGTGTTATTATGATAGCTCAAAATATAATGGGTTTTAAACCTCCTTTTAAGGTAAAACTTGATAAAGGTCTAGTTTTTGTGGTAGCTAAGCTAGATAGGTGTAGTAGCTCCTTGTGGGATTGCAGTCTCACTAAAATAAGGGATGGTAGTTTCTTGATCAAATGAAACTAGTCTAAAATGGTTTTTGTTATTATAGGATAGTAGTCCAATCATAGGTTCCAATGGTTTTTCTCCCCCAAGAGGGTTTCTCACATATGTGATGTGTTATGTGATTGATCTTACATTATCTCTCTTACTCATTACTATGAATGATGTGTATGATTCACGAATGCTTATGGTAATTGATTAAGAACTTAAAAGGATTGAAATTAAAGTTGGATTATTTGGGCTCACTGATTCACCCCCTCTTTTAGTGATTATACCTCTAACACCATTCTAATCCTCCACCCAAATTCAAGGAGATTATGGAAGAACAAAAATACAATCTTGACTGAGTAAGATCAAAGATGAGGTTGATTTGCAAAAATCCATCCTTTGATGGTGTGTGAAGGACCAAAAAATACTTAAGGATGAAATCAAAAAGTTAAATCTCAATGATGGTATTTATTATACCAAATATGATCTCATTGAAATTAGCTCTAGATTTTACCAAATCAAGGAAGACTACATAATCTGGAAAAGTAAAATGTCTCTTGAAATGAAAATTTCAAAACTTTTGTTAAATATAGGACTCATAGTGATGAAGAGCCTACAAATAATGGTAACTTTAAACTTTATTACCAAAGGAAAATAAAAAAATGTGAGCATTTAATCTCACCAGATAAGGATGTAATGGAGCGTGTGATCTTTTCAGATAGAGATCAATGGTGCACATGAAGTCATTATGTCAAAGGATGTGTAGAAGTTATGCACTAATGACATGTGTCTCAGTATTGTTAATTTGATAGAAGATCAATGACATGTGAGTAATTGTATATAAGGAGATCAATGGAGTGCATTTATTTAAATAGTCAATGTGTGCATAAGGCATATAAAGTGGCCAAGTGGCATGATTGTAGAAGTGAGGATCTAAGATCAATGGTGAGTGATTGTAGGTTAAAGTCATGAGACTTTTAAAGAGATAAATGGTGTATATTTTTTCAAATTTTCTAGGGAGCATGAGATGATGTCAAATTGTTCAATGTTTAGCATTTACATAGTGACCATTGGAATTTAAATATTCAAATTTGTAAGGGAAAACTAGTCTATAGTTTTTGAGCTATATCTTTTGATCTAGGATAATTTCATGGTGGTGTAAAATGAAAAGTTGTAGATGACTTCAAGGTGCATCCATAAAATATATTTAAAAGATTTGAATGTCTATATAGTCATTTGTTTAGCTCCAAAGTTGACTATATGTTCATTCATGGTGATTATATGTATAGAATAATGTTTATGCAATTTGTGCTTTAGCAAAAGAGTGTTTTGATGGGAGTATTCATTTGAACATGTCTTAGAGGTCATATAGAGTGGACCCATGTATTTTAAAGTGATTATGTGTTCTTTTTTTTACTTGATGAAGTGCTAAAATGGTAATAAGCCTCCATGAGACCTATAAGGGCTACTAAGGCCTAATTGAAAGGTGTATCTACTTAAGTGTGACCCATGGATGCTATGGATGACCTATGAAAATTAATTTTAGCTATGTGTTATAATGTTAGATGTCATAAGGATTTAGGCAAGTATTATGGCTGACCTAGAAGTTAATATTCATAAAGACTCTATAAAGAGTGGAGACCAAGGCAATGGTTTCTAGACTTGTATGTGGATGTGTTGAAAGAGTACAAGATAGAGATGAAGGAAAAAGATCAAAGGAAGTGTGATCAGTGGGTGGACTAAAGTACAAAGTAGATTGAGGATGAGAAAAGAAACCTAGAATGATAAAAAAGGGGTGTTTGGATGTATTGATTATATGAGAAAGTTTGAGTATATGTGAAGAGTTGAAATAGAAGTGATATACATTATTTCTCCAATCAAATTGAATGCAATCAGAGTTCTGGATTTGTTGAGTTCATGAGGTGTTGTGTGGGTGCTCAACATATAGAATAAGTGGGTGCTTATTCATACTTAAGGGTGGGTGTTCCTTATGAAATGGGTGCTTCATTAAAAGGTCTCATGTTTTTTATCATCTTATACAATAAGTAGTCCATGTGTTTACAAGATTGAGAGTGGGTATTATTTCCCAAGAGGATTTCCCACATAGATCTTGTGCTATGTGTGTGATCTTGCACCATCTTTCTAATTCATTGTTATGAACATCTTGTATGCTTTTATGATTTCTTTGGGTCATTGATTAAGAGTTTAAAAGGATTACAATTAATGTTTGAAATACATTACATCACTAATTCATCCCCTTCTCAATGATTGTACCTCCAACAATTGGTATCAAAGTAGGACCTTAATTGTAAGTTTAACCATTTGAAGGTGATCTAAGCTATAATATGTCAAGTCAAAAAAATTAGGATTTATATACAAAGAAAGCACTATTGTTCAATGGGTCAAATTATGATTTTTAGAGTGTAAGAATGAGGACATACATCATGTCTCTAGGGTTTGATACTTGGAAATCTATCATAGATGGTTATAATAAACTAGTTACTCCTCCAAGTAGTGATACTGATAAGAAGTTGAGTGAGAATAATTTTAAATCTATGAATGCTATCATTTGTGGTCTATCTAAGGCTGAGTTCACCAAAGTGATCCATTACAAAACTACCAAGGATATTTTGGACAAATTATAAACTATCTATGAAGAATACTCAAAGGTAAAAATAGCTAAATTATAGACCTATTGAATGAAAATTTAAGGTCTTAAAATGTAGGAAGAAGATACCGTGGGATCCTATCTTCTAAGGGTTGATGAGGTAGTAAACATGATCAGATGTCTTGGAGAGGTGATTGATGAAGCTACTATAGTACAAAAAGTATTGAGGAATCTTACTCTCAAGTTTGATTTAAAGGTTTCTTCTATAAAATAAAGTCATGATCTCACTTAGATTAAAATGGATGAACTACATGGCATCCTTACTACCTATGAGATGAGGTTTGATGAGGATATACCTCCTAATAAGGAAGCGGCCTTCAAGGTGATCAAGGAAGCTAAGAAGAACAAGTTAAGTCTTAAAAAATTTGATCTTAATGAAGATCAACTTAAAGCCATGATTGCAAGAAGATTGAATGTAAGATCGGGTAAGTATGAAGGAAAACTTCCTTTTAAATGTTTTTCATGTGGTAAAGTTGGTCATTTTGTAGCCAAATGTCTAGAAAAGTTTTATCTCAAAGAATATTATAAGGAATCTCAAGAGGATGAACATAAGAAATCTGAGGGTCTTGATAAGTAAAAAAGGTTATTCAGTAAGAAAATTGGAAAGAAGGAATCATACAAAGGCAATAAGAGTCTTTACCATGAAGAAGATAGTAACTCATCTGTAGAAGAAGTAAACACATCTGATAGTGATGATTCTTTTCATGATAAGGAAATGGAGACATTATTCATAGATTTTAGTGATGATGAAGGTGAATATTCTCTAAGAAGATATTTCTTTGGCAAAGCTATCTCAGAGGAAGAAGATGATAAAGTCACTCTTGAAGATAAATATCTATATACTATGGAAGAAATGAAGTTACTATAAAGTAAGAACAAAAAACAAGATTCCTTGATCAAATCCTATGAGGAACAAATTAAACATTTTTAAGGAAGGATAAGTAAAAAAGTCAAGGAACATGATGAGATCACATAACAACATGAAACTTATGTTTGTACTCTTAATGAAGAAGTAAAGAGTAAGGATGAAGAGTGTATCTTGTATCAATTAGAGATAGAGTCTTTGTAGATAAAACTAAATCAAGTTATGATCAAAGATAAAAATGATGATTTAGATAATGAGGATAAATTGATGAATTATCTTGAATATCTAAATATTGAGAAGAACAGTAACAAATATATGATGTCACAAATCAAGGACTATAAAGAGTAATTTAATGTGTTTGAAGCAAGAGTGAATGATGATAGCAAGAAACATGAAGATATTGTCAAACATATCAAAAGTCAATTAAAAACTATGTATACAAGCCTAAAATCCAAAAAATATGAGTTATTAAGGTATTTTATTGAAATTGAGTCATTAAAATATAATTTAGACAAGACATCTTGTAATATGAAGTCATTTGTGAAGCATGAAAAGAGCTCAAATGATCTTGACAATATTCTGAGTAGTCAAAAGCATGCTAGTGATAGATCTAGTTTTGGATACAAATAAGAACAAGAGAATGTAACTCAAGACAAGATAAATGGTTTGAATATCAATCATCAGTCAAAGAATGAAGGTATTGATAGAATGAAGATAGATCAGATCAGACAACTAAATGTTATGAGGTATGCAAATTTTAATGGTTATTATTAATCTTGCAATCAGTTTGGTCATATGTCAAAATTTTGTATAATATCCTCAAGGAATGAATTTACATGGAATTATGAGAAAGACAATGGAAATCATGAAGAACATCATCACTCAAGACAATCAACAGGTTCATAAGGAACTAATGATATCTTTTGCTACAAGTGTCAAGGGTTTGGTCATATTACAAAGTTTTGTAATATTTTCATCACAAGACCAAATGATTAGGTACATGAACAAATTCATGAAACTCCAAGTAATCATCATATATCTCAATCACAAGTTATGTATAATATGATAAACCTCATTTGCTTCAAATGTCATGAGAGAGGTCACATAACAAGGTTTTGCAAGAATGATCCGTATTATACTTCAAAAATATCAATCCTATCATGAAGAGAAGGAATCATAGTGAATGGAGCCCTATGTAGGTAAATGAAAAAAGGCTCAAAGTGGATTATTTACCATTAAAAAATAGGGAACAAGTTAAAGTATCAAGGAAAAATACTTATCTACCCAAATGGACAAGGAAATCAAGTAAGATTATGAGATAAAAGAAAAGAATAAAGTTGAGAACTCATTCAAATTCAATCAAAAGATGAGGAAGGACTACAAGTCAAGTAAGAGAATAGAGATATGGGAGTATCCTAAGTTTTGAGATATTTAGTCCCTCTATGACAAGTGGGTATCTCTACATATGATTCTTAGGAGACATCTTTCATGTGTGGAAGTATGTGTGCTCTAAGTAATGATCAAAATGCTAATCGATACAAAGGTGTGTTCTCTTCAATTTGATAATATGCAAGGTATGCATTGACTAAGGGGGAGATAGGCTTAAAGATATGTGTATAATGTTGGGGGGAACTTTCTAAGATCTGTGAGCAGTTTGTCAGGTCCAAGGATTAGATAAGTCTAAATTCATATTGGTGCATGTCAAAGGGGGAACAATTGATTCATATACTTGAAAGTATGTAAGTATCATTATCATCTTAAATAGTATTTGAATACATACATGATGTTAAGGAATGATTATTGGCATGTTGAGGAAGAGACACTTTGTCATTAATGTCAAAGGGGGATAAATATTAGAATGAAGAAGTTTAAATGAATAAGAAGTCATACTAAGGATGTTTTGCAATCAATGACAAAGGGGGAGATTGTTGAGCATGTTCATTGATGTTTGGTTGTAATTGATGTCAAAGAGAGCATGTGGTACTAGTGCATTAATGACAAAGTGATTAGATTGATGGTATAGAGACTGTTTGACTTAATGAGGTAATTGATGGATGATATTGATGGTATGGACATATTGTAGAGACCCTATGGTGTGTTATGAGTGCTTAGAGTGTTTATGAAGTGAATGGAATTCATCAAAATAGTCATATGAATGTCTAAGATCAAGTAGTCATCTTGATAGATAAATTTTAATAAGTATTTTAATGATGTTATATTTCACATGTGTGAAGGTTTCAAGAGCATATTAATATATTGATAGATTCACCTATGTGAGAAGATCATATGGTTCAAATTTTAGGGCTGGACATGGAACATAGCAAAAGTTATTAAGGTGAAAAGTTGGCCACTCAGATAAAGTTCACTAAGTTCCCATACTTAACCAAATTTTCATTATCAAAGATCTAAAGTGAGTGCTAATCATATCATAGATCTAACAGTGAGCATTTAATCTGACTGAATATGGATCTAGTGTGTGATCTTGTTAGATAGAGATCAATGGTATGCATGAAGTCAATATGTCAAAGGATGCTTAGAAGGAATGTGTTAGTGATATGTGTCTTAATCTCATTAAGTTGATAAAAATATCAATGGCACACAAGTGTTCATATAGATGTAGATCGATAGAGCACATTGAGTCAAATAGTTAATGTGTGCAAAAAGAATGCAGAGATACCATGTGGCATGATTGTGGAAGCGAGGATATAAGATCAATGGTGAGTGATTGAAGATTAAATTAAAGATACTTCTAAAGAAATATATGGTGCATATTTGTTAAAATTTTCTAGGGAGCATGAGATGAGGTCAAAGTGTCTGATGTTTAGCATTTACATAGTGACTACTAGAATTTAAATATTCAAATTTGTGAGGGGAAACTAGTCTGTAATATTTGAGCTATATCTTTTGATCAAAGACAAATCTCATGGTAGTGTAAAAGGAAAAGTTATATAGGACTTCAAGGCACATCCAAAAAATATTGTTAGAAGGTTTGAATGTTTGTATAGTCAAATGTATTTATCTCCAAAGTTTATTGTATGTTCATTCATGGTGATTGTATGTATAGAATAATGTTTAAGTAATTTATGCTTTAGCAAAAGAGTGTTTTGGTAGGATTATTCATTTTAAGATGTCTTAGAGGTCATATAGAGTGTACCCACGTATTTAAAAGTGATCATGTGTTCTTATTTTTTCTTGATGAAGTGTTAAAAGTGTAATAGGTCTCCATGAGACCTATAAGGGATACTAAGGCCTAATTAAAGGTATAAATACTTAAGTGTGACCCATGGATGCTATGGTTAACCTATGAAAATGAATTTGAGCTATGTGTTATCATGTTAGATGTCTTAAGGGTTAAGATAAGTATTATGGCTGACCTAGAAGTTGATATTCATGAAGACTATATAAAGAGTGGAGACCAAGGTAATGGTTTCTAGACTTGTATGTGGATGTGTTGAGAGAGAATAAGATAGAGATGAAGTAAAGAGATTAGAGGAAGTGTGCTCAGTAGATGGACTAATGTATAGATCAGATTAAGGATGAGTGAATAATCCTAGAGTGATCCAAAAGGGGTGTTTGGATGCATTGCTTGTATGATCAAGTTTGAGTGTGTGTGAAGAGTTGAAAGAGAAGTATTATACATTGTTTGTCTAATTATATTGAATGCAATCAGAGTTTTGAAATTGTTGAGTTCATAAGGTGTTGTGTGGGTGCTCAACATCTAGAATAAGTGGGTGCTTATTCATACTTAGGGGTGGGTGATCTTTGTGAAGTGGGTGATTCACTAAATGGTCTCATATTTGTGATCATATTATAGGACAAGTAGTCCTTGTGCTTGTAGGCTTGAAAGTTTTTTTAATTCCCAAAGAGAGTTTCCCATGTAGATCTTGTGTTAGTATGTGATCTTGCATCATATTTCTTATTCATTGTTATGAACATATTGCATGTTTTATGAATACTTGTGGTTATTGATTAAGAGTTTGAAAGGATTAAAATTAAAGTTTGAAATATCTTTCATCACTGATTCACCCCCCCTCTTAGTGATTGTACCTCTAAAACATCCCAACAGAGTTCAATATATTCATATGGAGAATCTCACTTAGAATTGGTCTAAGGCCTACAAAGATTAGATGGGCCCAAGAATTTAGTCTAGTGTCTTTCTACTTTTTTTTCCTTTTTTTTCTTATATGCTTATCTTTGTATCTTCTATATATAGCACTATCATATCTAGTTTCAAGACCTTTTTACTACATCATTATAAGGGGTAGTGTCCCCATATAAAACCCACCTTTACTAATATTTAAATATAAAGGTCAAATATAAATTTGATGTATCCTTATTATTATTATTATTAATTTTATTATATTTTTTTCCAATATAAAAATAAAATAACATTATATACATTAACAATAATTCAAAAAACAACAATGTTATTGTTAGCTGCCCAAGTTGCACCCTCTTGAAAAATATTGTTCAAACCCTCCTCAAACTTGGACTAACATTAGATTGATCTATAGGTTGTGGGTTACCTATTGTATAGGCCAAACCTCTAGTTTTATGAGGTTAGATCCCCTAATTTTTCACTTGAATTCTCTCTCTAAGACCTAATTTTATGGTGATGAAAAGGGTAAAGATATTGCATAAAGGAAATCTACACTAAAGTGGTGATGCAACAATACTTGGATATCATCTCTTGTTTTATCCCTTAGACACACAAATGAACCTAATGAAAACCAAAAACTGACTAGACCTCTTCATAAAGACCTAGGCATGATTATTTCATGTGATGGTCAAGTGGAAGCTCTGTAACTTGAAGGCTAAGAACCTAGGTCTGCAAAAGACACTATTATCCCATCAACACTTTAAGAACATTCTTTCTTATTAATACTTCACACAACTTGAATAGATTGATGACATGAAATTAGGTACATGAAAGGAACCATAGAATATAATGACACTCATAAATTTTTCAATTCAACTCTCACAAGGCACACTAACATTTAAACAAGAAGTCTATAACTATTCTTCTCTTTGATTCAAGGGCACAATGTACAATTCTAGCATAGTTTCCTCATACCAGCCTGAGGGATACAACTCAAGGCCATAAGGCCTAAATATATAGAAGATTGGGAGAGTGAAATAAGATAGTGGAATGGGAAAGTGGAGAAGAGGTCATAATTGATCCTCCTTCACTCCACCATCAGTTACAAGTCTCAACCTTTTCTCCATATTCCCTTTATATGTTGCTCTTATGGTTGAGTAGGTGCCTTGAATGAGCTCCTTAGAGAGTTGATGCCTATTCATAGTAAATTTTAACTCATGAATATTACATTCACACTATTTCTACTCATTTTTGCTAATTAATATTTAGAAGAAATAAGAAACTAAAGATAAATGGTCATGGGTTTGTACGTACCCAGATGAAGCTGCGCACCATATCTAGATGTTGAAGGGACTCCTCTTTGGCTATGGAGGAAGACACCTATAGAAAGAAAGAGACTCAAACACAGAAAAATGTTAGATAAAGATAAAGTGGACTACCAAGCAACGCTCGATCTCAGAAGCATAAAGCTCTGTGAGAGATGACAGTCCACTATTTATGAGTAAAAGTATCGTAAATAAAGAAATGAGAAATGACTAAAAAAGAGGAAAATAGATAGTGCATACCTATTTCTTTGCAGTCTGTATGTCATAGTCACCGACGTCGGTGGTCTTGTCGGTGTCAATTTCTAAATATGCTGACGTTGGTTATGTTATCGATGTCGGTAGGGGAAGTGGTCGATGTCGGTCAAGGCAATGGCCTTGGATGGGTTTTGGATGGGTTTGTGGTCGACAGAGGGGTCTAGAAGGAGTCTGGGTCTATGCAGGGTTGCAAGATAGTAAATAGGGCCTAAGAGGGGACAAAGGCAAAGGGATGGTATGTAAATGGATAAGAATAGGAGGAAAGCTTTTCAGCTTTTCTAGGAAGAAAGTCAGGTTAGGTTGATTGTACTCAAAAATAATAAATAGAAAGCTAATTACTAATAGATTCTAAATACTAAAATGAAACAAACGAATACTTAGCTTTGCTTGATTGAGAACCAGAGGTGTTGGGATGCTTGTTCCTGTTGTGGTCAATGTCAAAGATCTCGTACAATATTTCCAATTCGATGCCTGGAGTGATTTCTATAGAGTCTCTATAGCCGGGAGAGTGATTATAAAATTTTGGTGTTTAGTCTCAAAGTGTGCACATCATTATGAAAAGAGGTCGGGGGTAATTCAAGGTTAGAAACCTAGTTTAAGCAACCGACATCAACGGTTTTGCCAGTGTTGGTCGACACTTGACCGACGTCGGTGGCTGAAGAATGGGTAAAAGCGCTAAAAATAGCCTTTTGCCCATTTCTCCATCTACCAAGTGCATTTTCCGTTGGAGAACGGTCAAAAGACGGGGTTATTTGTCATGAAAATTAGTTAGAAGGTTGGAATTGGTCTTAGGTAGTTATGTTTTGAAGGACTTAGTCTTGGGGGTAAGTCATAGGGTAGGAAATAGTCTAAGGGCGAGATGTCCATAGTGAGGTGTCCATGGTGAGGTGTCAAAAGGGGATGATTAATTTAAAATAAGTATTTTAAATTAATAAAGTGTTGGTTAGGCATGTTAAAGTTAGAAAGGGACCAAGGGGGGTTGACACTATTTTGGTGTCTACATTTGCCCCTTTTTGTCTTGTTGGTTGTTCTTGACGAACTGCAAGACAAAAATAGAAGTTAGTTGCCCCAGGTATGGGATGAGGTATCCCCCTTCAAAGTAGGAGTCGAGGGAAGGTAAGCTGAGATCGGGTGCCGATTTGATAGGCAAGAGATGGATAAGGTGAGTTTGAGTGTGAACACTACAACGATTGAGATTGTGCGTATACCACTTCACGTGCTAGATAGGTCAAATTGTCATAGGTCAAGGTTAAGGAGTGCTAAAATCAAAGTAATCAGTCCCCAAATTTTAGTCATAGCTGATTGGGTTAAATGATCAAAGCTGTAGCTCTAATGGTCATCATGTTCCAAGTATCTTGGGCTTAGGAAGTGCTCCTGGAAAACACAAAAATGTCACAAAGATTGGGGATCAACTGGAGCATGATCCATTAATAGGTATGAGGGTCATGGACAATTTTGCTATCTATTCATGAGGTAGCATAAGCAATCAAAATAACCAAGGAAAGGTCATGGTCTAAGGAGATAATCATGATCTCCAAAGTCATGTGTCAAGTCAGGGGGAGATATAAGTGATCTCAAATGTGCCCCATGAGGAGTCTAAGATGACTGCTACTATGAGGGTTGGTTGTTTTGGGCATGATTTGGGTCATGTGGGAAAAAAATGTGTTGATAGTGCTAACATCAGTGGAAAAACTGATGTCGATCAACATAATCGGCCAACATCAGTGGTAATCGGTCGACGTCGGTGGCCTAGGGCACATTTATGTTGACGTCAGCGGCTTGCCAAACCTGACAAAACTAGATTGGTAGCCCACCAAAAGTCATTTGTCACTTGTTTGCAAAAGTGAAAGTGAGCTCTGAGGTGATTGAGTGAAATAGACTTCTAGTTGATCATGGCATCAGTGTGAGGTGCGAGAGTGAGATTGGTTGTGAAGGTGAGGAAGATTGAGTGTTATTGGAGGTTGAATAGCTGGTTGTGGGCCACCAGGGAGTTCATTGAGTAGACAAGATAGAGGAGATGGTGGAAGGTAGAGGAGGCTCTGTGGGAGGACCACCACCAATGGCACCAATCATACCACCACGACGGTGGCAAAGAGATGAGGTAGGAGGTTTAATTTGAGTTTTTTGAATTGTTTTTGAATTTGAGTTATTTTTTGAATTTTTTGTGTTTTTAGCTTGTAAATCGAGGGGTAAGGGTAGTTAGGAGAGTGGGTAAGTGAGGTAGGTCAGTATAGGCAAGTTTAGGAGGGTTTTGGGGGGTTTTTGGCTAGGAAATGGGGAAGCCCTAACTTTTAGGGCCCGCCCCATTCAGGCTTAAGGCCGAACCAGTCACCGATGTTGGGAGGTCTGCCAATGTTGGCCGACCAGCCACCAATGTCGGTGAAGTAGTGGCTGATGTCAGTTGTTTTTAGATCTAAAAAAGTTGAAAAAGGATAATTTTGGAGGGCCTAAGTCATGTCGAGGCCTTCACGGTATAGTGATGGTCATATAGGTTTAGGGAGTTGGTCAATTAAATAGATGAATGGGTAAATGGCTGAACTAACCTTAAGAGACCCCATGTCAACTTAGTGCTACCTACATAGCCTTGGTTTTAAGGGCCTTAGGCTGATGTAGTTCTCCCAAAAGGGAAGAAGAGTCATAGAGGTTGTTAGTCATTGGTTAATGTTGGTGTATGTGTGTTGGTTGGATATAGGTGAGGCAGACATTGATGTTGCGAGATCATCTCCTGCCATTGCTGACACGGATGCATTGAGACATTACTAGCGAGGAGTGGGCCCAAATTAATACCATATGACTAGGTGGGTTGTAGTGATACTACTGAGTTGCTAGGGATGTGAGCGTAATGGTAGCTTTGATTGAGCGATGGGATCATACCACCAACACCTTTCATCTACCCATAGGAGAGTTGACTCTCACTATCGAGGATGTGTATCATATTTTACAGCTGTCAATACATGGGGTAGAGTTATATGTGTGCTCGAGAGAGGCACATGACATCCACACGGTGATGTTTGGTGAGCACGCGGTTGAGGTGAGTTACCACTCAGCCAATTTTGCGTGTGAGTCATTATATGCTACTGACAAAGATGCACATCATTTAGCCATCCTGATGATGATCAACATTACCATCTATGCGCTTCTTGATGTAGAGGGAGGGAGGTTTCCAATCACCATGACTGGGGTTTTGGTGGACATGGTGGAGATGCAGACAGTATTCGCGTGGGCTCCCATCTTTTTGGCCTAGTTATACAGAGAGCTCTGGGGGATTAGCCAGTGATGGCGGTATAAATTATGTGTAGGCCACCTTTTGCATTGTTGGACTTATGAGCATATCATGGTCATATGACCTCTCAGCCTCCCAGTAGCTATCCAGGCTGGCTTCTGAGTTAGATTCAGATGATGGAGGAAGGTTATGGTGCAAACATGGGTAGATGGGATCGTCAGAGATATTGACTACTACAAGGGGTATTGGAGGCCCTGATTCTTATAGACATCATTTGGAGGCCTTACTTGATATATCTAGTATTTAGAGACTAGGTAGAGTAGCTAGTGGGAGTTTAGATTTTGAGGTGGGTTAGGGGCAAATGAGCCGGTGAGCTTGAGAGGGTACTAGCAGAGAGAGTATAGTGCCATTATGGACTGTTACAGGATGTGCCTCCTACCTTCCCTCGGTATAGATGCGATGATATTGAGGTGCCACTCCCACTGCCAGAGGAGACAAAGGGACTTGATTTTGAGGAGATACCTTGTAGGCCCTGGGGTAGTTGATCCAAGTTACACAGAGGCCTACTCAGCTTGGTGGGAAGGGTAGTATGTAGGTGTGTAGAGAGGACCACAGTCTGATCTATCGACAGTCACCAGAGATAGGGACACTATGAGATAGGAGATGGATGTTGCTATTTAGGAGAGGGATGCAGCACAAGCATAGGTGACCATTTTGTAGGGACAAGTCACAGGATTATAGGGGCAGGTGACAGTTTTAACGGTGCAAGTGATGGCCTTGACAGGATAGGTCACCACATTACAGGGGCAGTTTGCCACATTGCAAGCATCGGTTTTGGTAGGACAAGTTTTTGGAGGGTAGGGCCCTATTCATCCACCACCATAGCAACCAGTACAGGAGCTAGCTCAGTTGGCATCATAGCAGCCAGTGCATCCATAGCCACAGAGCTCATTATAGGGCATGGCTTCAAGATTGATGGGTCCACCATAGACTGTACCTATATCTAGGTATAATAATGCATTGGACAAGATTGCTTATTATGAGGGGGCCATCAGGGGGTTTCTTCAGATACAACAATACTCAGATATGTGAGCTGAGTAGAGCCACCAGAGATCGATGTCACGTGCGACTACCTCCGGTTCTCACAGATGGTAAGTATCAAAGAGTGGTGATGAGATAGCATCGTCACGGCCACCACCACCACCATAGCCATAGCCTTAAGGATTTTTGTCATTATGTATATACCGGCCTGCGATCCATTGATGTGAGATGTATATAGTTTTTGAGAGAGAGACATATATTGTACTATTGTAAACTTGGATGTTCACACACACACACACACACACACACACACACACACACACACACATATATATATATATATATATGATGAGATTTTGGTTTATTGATGTGGTATGGATATGTCTTGTTATGGATGTTAGTGTTTTTAGCATTCACCATATGTTTAATGATATATGCTTATTATTGATGTTATGATGTAGATGTATGATGATGATGTTACAGTCTTTTCCATATTGTGTGATGGTGTATTCTGTAACATTTGTTTGTGGTTTTTCATTCCTAATCATTTTCCATATTGGTGATGGATGTATGTTAAAAATGAATTGAGTTTATTTATGCTTCAACACTTTTTCATATTTGTGATGATATATGCTTAACATAAATTGTGTTTGGTTGTTAGTTTCCATGTGTATTGTTTTCCATAGAAACTAACATGATTGGTTTATGATAATGGTAATGGTTGTGGAAATATGTTATTGGTTGTTATATGATTGGCATGTGATGAAGTCAGGTCAGAAGTGAAAGGTGCATTGCTCTTTCATTGACAAGGACTATAACGATAGCATAGGTAGGAATTTTTGAAAACAAAAGCCTCGTTCATGCATTACGTCATTTGACCATTGAATTGTGTTAGAAAAGTACTTGAATCACTTAACATTAAGTGAGCTCAAAATCCCTTGAGTATGTTGGGGTAATATGTGTGTTTAGGCGATATGTCAAGATAGGGTAACCTTTTGTTAGTAGGAATAACTTTGCCCCTTTTTATAGGAGACCATGAGAATGACTATAGTCAAGTCCATGACTTTAATAGCTTGTAGACTGATCACTATGGAGAGTCTATTTGGGGATGTTGCTTTATTTTATGGTCATGTGAAGCTTGATTTATGCAAGAAACTTCTGAGAGGGTGTTGTTTGTATAAAAAGTTTAAGCATAACCATCCTTCGAGGGAATGGTCTATAGTTTACTTTATATGTTTTGAGGGCTTTGAATAGCTATCCTTCAAGGGAGCAGTCTATTAATTACAATAATGATGATGCAGCTATCCTTTGAGGGAGCAGTCTAAATTTAGAGTTTATGACCTTTGGATATCTTTGTTTGGCATCCCAGTTTATTTTTGATAGAATTTTGAGTCATGGACAAGACTATAGAGGTTTAAGGGTCTCCCTTTTATTAGGACAAAGCAGTCATACTTTATAAAAGGGTTACATAGTGTTTGTTAGGGAGATAGGGTTAAAAGGAATGAAAATGAGGATGACAGGGATTGCTCAAGGGATGAGCTCAAGTTAAATATCAAATGAATGAGTACTTGATCAATAGTAGAATGGTCATAGATGTAAAGCATTAAGGGGCTCAAGTTCCAGCCATCCTTCAAGAGAAGATAGTCGATAAGTCCCTAATCCATACTTGGGCATTATGATATAAGGTCTAAGACAATTAGGAGCAAACTTACCTCATTTGCTTCTTTCCATATTGGTCATGTGTTGGTTTTATTTAAGGATGAGATCTCTGATTTTGAAATCTCATTCTCTCAGATTTTTGTTATAGGCATGTTTGATATGATTTTGATAAATGTGGAGATGATTAAGGGCAGCAAGACAACGTTCATCGAGTAACTAAAGTTGAGCTAACCGATCTTGACGAAAGTCATCATTGGAAAGTATGTCATGCAAAGAGATGTGTAGAGAGGGTATTTTTACTTCAAGAGGAAAGACTGCCTTAGTTACATACACTAAAGAGAAAGGTGTAGCACCCGTAGGGGTTTAGATGCTAGTGTGGTAGGCCCACAAAGCAAAGGGAATGTGAATGTGCCAATCCATTCTAGTGTCGTTAACCACTTTCATTAGGATTTTGGTCAAGATTTTGTTGGAAGCCTTGGCCTACCCATTTGCTTGTGGGTAGTAAGGCGAGGAGAAACTGAGCTTAATGCCAAATGAGTCATAAAGTTTCTAGATAGTTTTATTTTTGAATGATTTTCCATTATCAGTGATAATCTTGTGGGGTACATCAAAATGATAGATGATGTGGGTGTTGATGAAGTCAATGATTTTGTCAGCTTTAGTAGAGATGAGGGGAATAGCTTCCACCCATTTAGTGAAGTATTCAGTTGTGGTGATAATGGACTGATGTCAGAGAGATGAATGAGGGTTAATCTCACTGATTAGATCTAACCCCCATTGTGAAAAGGGCCAAAAATCCCTAGCGACTTGTAAAGTGTGGCTAGGGACATAAAGCAAGTTAGCGTGTTATTAGCATTTGATGCAATGCCGAACATAATTGCTGCAATATTGGTGAAGAGTGGGCCAATAATAGCCCAGGTGAAGGATGCGCTTGGCAACCGAGTTACCACTGAAATGTTTGCCACAAATCCCATCATGGACTTGTTTAATGGCATGAGTTGTTTCAATGAAGGTTAGAAATCGAAGAAGGAGGCCATCGAAACCTCTTTTATAGAGAAGACCCCCTAGCATGGTATACCTAGCAATACTTTTGATAAAATCCCACCGTGCATTGCTACAGATATCAAGAGGGATAATAGAATAAGTTAAGTAGTCCATGAGTTGTTTGTACCAAACATCCTGTGGGCTGGAGTCAATGGTACTGACAAGATTGATGTTAGTGGAGATATATGAAGGTAATGCCAAATGGTGTATTGTAACATAAATTCTCGAAGATGATGATGATGGAATATGTGAGGCTAGAGAGGCCATAGTATCAACAAACTTATTTGTAGATCGAGGAACAGTTTACAAGAGGTAATGGTCAAAATATTCTAGCAGGGTGTCAACACGGTGTTTGTACCTTTGTAAAACTTCGTTTTTACAAAGATATGAACCGTTTATTTGATTGACGACTAGTTGTGAATCACCAAAGATGTTGATGGTCTTGACGCCTAGGAAAAGGGTGGTTTAAAGTCCCAGAATTAAGGCTTCATATTTAGCCATGTTGTTGGTACATTCAAAGTCAAGTTTGAAAGATAGGGGCATGGGCTCACCCTCGTGAGGGATGAGAATGACCCCCACACCCCCACCATGTTGACATTTAGACCCATCAAAGAACATTGTCATTTGATACAAAATGTCATCGGTGGATAACGTGGTGATGGATTCATCAGGGAATTCACAGTGAGAAGGTTGGTTGTCAGGTAGAGGGGCATCTGCTAGTTGGTCAGTGATAGTTTGCCCTTTTATAGACTTTTGTTGGATGAATTCCAAGTCAAACTTAGCAAGAAGCATGAGCCAACGAGCCATACGCTGGTTTTGGTATGGCTTGGAATGCATGTACTTTAGAGGGTCTGTATGGGTGATGACATAAGTTTTGTGATTGAGAAGATAATGACAAAGTTTGGTAGCGGCAAAGACTAAAGCCAAACAAAGTTTTTCGATATGAGTATACCGAGTTTTATAATCAATGAGCGTTTGGCTTATATAATAAACCACTTGTTCACGATGTTGTTCATCTTGATGTGTAATCATGGCACCTAGGGAATGGTTTATTGCTGAGATGTAATGGTAGAAGGGCTAATCATCATTAGGTGGAATAAGGATGGGTGGAGAGACAAGATAATGTTTAAGAGCCTTAAAAGCCTCTTGGAAATCCTTATCCCATTTGAAGGAGACGTCCTTTTTAAGGAGGTGATGAAAGGGTTGACATCGATCGGATAGCTGTGAAGTGAAGTGATGAATAGATTGGAGCTTCCCTTGCAGGCTGCGAAGTTGCTTTAGATTGGTAGGTGGTGGCATCTTGAGTATAGCTCAAATTTTAGCAAGATCTACCTCGATGCCATGAAGGGAAACGATGAAGCCTAAAAGCTTCCCTAAGAGAACCCCAAAAACACATTTTTTGGGGTTAAGGCAAACATTGTACTATAGAAGGTGAGTGAAGATTATTTTGAGGATGGTTAAATGGTCACGAAGAAGTTTAGATTTGCCTAGTAGGTCATCCACATAGTCCTCCATGATTTTGTGGAGGAGATCATGAAAGATGTAAGTCATGGTGCGTTGATATGTGGCACCTGCATTCTTTAGGCCAAAAGGCATGACCCTATAGTTTTGTGTTGATCTTCTAGCGCAATTAGGATTTGGTTTATCCTGAAAACTCATCCATGAGTGATAGCATCTCATGACCGGCCGTAATATCAACAAGTTGGTCGATGTTGGGTAGAGGAAAGTCATCCTTTGGGCAAGCCAGGTTAAGGTCGTGATAGTCAGTACAGATTTGGATCCCCCCAGTTGATTTGGTGACAAGGATGATATTTGACACCCATTACAAATAATCAATGGGTTGGATAAAAGAGACAAAGAGAAGATGTTGAAGCTCCTCTTTAACAATGAGTGTAACTCGAGGATGCATCTTGAAAACTTTTGCCTGACAGGCTTAGCCTTTGGGTTTTTGATGATGTTATGGATGATGATGTTAGGGTTGATACCAGGTATATCGCTATAAGACCAAGCAAAAGATTTGCTATGGTCTGAAAGGAATTTGGTATAGTCAATTTGTTCCTAGGCGTCTAAAGATTGACCAATATTTAAAATGTGAGGAACATCAGAAGATGGAAGGTTAATGTCAATGGTCGATTCATTTAACATAACCTGCATTTTTGAAGGAAGTGATTGTTGAATGAAAGAGTTATTAGCACCCATGTATGTGAGAATGGCATCATTGTCTATGCATTGGACAATGTTGATGGTAGCAGATTCATTGTCTATCATGTTTGGATAAATGAGAGGGAGAGACCTAGATACCCCACCTAGTTGATAGGTTAGGGGTTTTAAGCGAATGGCATTTATGCAAAAAAACTAGGAGGGATGGAAACCACTGACTCTATAGGTGAAGATGGGGGAATAGGCAAGTTTGGAGGTGATTGTTCTATGATAGGTTTGGGGTGAGGGTTTTTAGAAGTTTCAGTAGGTTCTTCAAAACCCAGGCCATGCCGCTTCTTGGCATTATTTATGGCCTCCTCATTTGGTAGTTCGACGGGCTGGTGGGAGCCTTGTTCGTAGCACCCAAAGCCAAAGCCCTTCCATGCACACCTATAAAGATAGGTATGAGCAAAGTTTGGGTTGCCAAGAAAAGAGAAGTCAGACGTAAATAGTTGGGGTGATGAAAGAGGATTCCCATCAGTGGGAGCTTGATCTAGCCCTCCATAGATGAGATTTGTTTGAAGATTGGGAGGACCATAAGGGATGACCATTCTGATACAATGGTCATAGCTAGGATTGTGATGAAGTTGTCCATAATCTTGAGGAGTCTGGAACATGTCCAAGGTGAGTAAACGATACTCCCCAAGTGAAAGACGTTGGAAGGCATCTTCCATAGGGTCTTTTGTTGTCACTTGAGGAGGTGGTGTAGATGTAACTATCATTTGCGTACTTGTTGAAGCTTCTGCGGGTGGAGGTGGTGTTTGGGTCGATGTTTTTAAAGGAATGAGAACATCGTTGGGTTGATAAGTTGTGTTGCATGTCTTGAAAGGGGAGGGGTCTGCGGGAATGACATGGACTTGACCGTCGTGTTCAAATTTGTCACAATGGTGTAATGTAGAAGGGACACAGGCCATGGCATGGACCTAAGGTCATCCTAACAACATGTATTAGAACTCCCCTTTGATGATGTAGAAGAGTTTTGGGATTGTTCATGGGCCAACATGAATATGTAAGATGACGGTGTCAATGGTAGTGGTGGTGGAGTCATTAAAATATCAAAGAATTGCATCAGTCTTTGACATACAATTCTTTGGGAGAGCTAATTGGTCATAGGCATGGGTAGAAATGATATTGATGATGGTACCCCCATCAATCATAACTTGCTTAATGCGAGTTTGATCAATGTAGGCTGTGATGAAAAGGGCAGCAACCTGATCTTCCAAGTTGGAGGTAAGAATTTCAGAATCACTAAAGGTAATATAGGTGATGGTGGGTAATGATTGGACTAAGGTAGCTAGTGGTTGAGGATCTTTGGGTTGGACCTCCACTGCTTGTAGGGATTTGATTAAATATTAGCGATGGTTTAGAGAGATTTAAATGAGGTCATATAAAGTCATCTTTACTGGAGTTTGGTGAAGTTGTTTCACCATTGAATCATGGATTGCCTCCAAAGAAGTGGGTTGGGATGTACCCAAGATAGAAATCTTGGGTTTGGGTGGTTGAGTAGGTTTGACAAATGGGTAGGTCCAAGGAATAGTAACTTTCTCTTTTGTTTTATCCTTTAAATTTTGTGACCTAGTGGCCACATTGATGGTGTTAATCTCGAATATAGGGGGCAAAGGAGGTAAAGGGACCATAGTCTGATGATGGGATCCTGATGAAGGTGAGGATGTTTGAGAAATATGGGAAGGTGTCAGAGGTTTGTCAAAAGAACCTTCAATAAGTAGGTTGTCTTTTTCCATGTATTGGTGAATGAAAACTTTAAGGGCACAACAATTTTTAGTGTCATGTCCTGGTGTGCGATGATATAGGCAAATTTTGGTGTCATCGAACCATAATGGTTTTGGCCCAAGAGGTTGAAATGGTTTAATAGGTGGGAGAGTTATACTAGAAGATTGTAATAATCTACATAGCAACAAAGTATATGAACCAGCCAATGGATCTACGCTTGTCGTTGTAGTAGATGTTGACAATTTTTATTTTGTAGGAGTGGTTAAGGGAGTTTTCCGTATCACCTTTTTATTTGGTGGTGTTGCCACTTGTGTAGATGGCACTTTTTTGGTGGGAGGTGCCAGGATTTTGGGTGGAAGTATGTTTTTGGTGGGTAAAGGTAGTAGGGGAGGCAATTTGTTTTTATTAGATGTTGGAGTAGGAAGGACTCCTATTAAGGTAGAAGGGTGTGGACCCAAAATTGAGGGCAATGGTGATGGTGGAGGAGGAGTTCTCTGACGTGGTTTAGTAGCCTTCTTTAATAGGGTGTGAGGAATACTATCATGGGGGGCGAGATTCAAATCTACCTTCACTTGTGGGTGAGTGAGGTTAGATATGGGGCGAACACTGAGGGTTTTAACCAGTTTTGGTATGGTGGATGTTTGTGAGGGTTTAGGTCTAGATGTGGATGGTTGAGCTTCTAAAGATTTGGAAGTAGAAGCTTGGTCTTCGTTGGAGACTTTACGATATTTTTTCAAAGGAGGGTCATCAGTACGAGATGAAATGGGATGTGTAAGATAAGGAGCTTTGAGTTGCTCCCATAATGCCTCATGTTTTAAGTTCCTCGAATGGAGAAATCCTAAGTTTTTAGCCAGTCGAGAGAATGGTTTAGAAGCTATTGTACTAGGCTTTATAATTGGTTTTTCAGAAGACTTGGGTGGTTGTGAGAGTGGGAATGTGTTAGATGCAGCAATCTCAGGCCAAAGGCGAGAGAGAGCCATTACTTGATCCTCTTCGATTGAAGTAGGTGAAGAGACAAGTTCTTCTCTTGGTGGAGAAGGAATTAGAGAATGAGGTTCTTCGAGAGGAAAGAGCATAGGGATGATTGTGCCTTCTACTTGTGGTTGAAGAGCAGGAAAGGTATGGTCCTCCATTGGTAGTAGGAAGGATGAAGGTGGGGCTAGTGGCGTTGGTATGGTTAAAGCGTCCTCCAATATAAGAGGGGTAGATGGAGGACTATTAGGAGAAGAAGGCTCTTCTTCTTGTGGTGGAGGGATAGGTTGACTAACCTCTTTGGTCTGTGGAAGAGGTTGGTTAGGGATGAAAGGTGAAACTATATCGACCGTGCGTATATTACACTCTTGGGGGTCTTTGGTTGTGGTCTGGACGTTGTTTTGACTAGGGGGATGGTTAGGGAATGGTTGTCTAAAGATGTCTATATTTTGGTTTGGTGGCACGTTTGGGTTATCCAAGACAAGATCACCTTTATCTAACATGTCTTGAACGACATTCTTGAGAGTTTTACAATTGTCTGTGTCATGGCCTTTGACACGGTGATAATTACAGAAGTCATTCTCCCTATACCATGTTGGGATGGCACACGAGGGATCAAATTGAGGTGATGGTCAAATTTGGGGGAGGTTGAGGACTCCCTGTTTAACTAGTTTATCCAACATAGATGCATATGATTATCCCATTAGAGTATATTGATGCTATATGTATCATTTTTGGAATTATCATGTAATGCTTTGAGATGTGGAAGGTTTGGATTGGTTAGTTGTGGTTGATGATGATGATCTAAGTACCACAGCATTTGATGATCCCTTAGATTTGGAATTGGAAGAAGAAGATTTGGATGAAGGATCATTTGATTTTGAGTTGGGGTTTTTACTACGCAATTTGACTTTATCTTCTTCTATAGCTCGAAGTTCAAGCTTCCTAGCCATGGTGAAAGCTTCGTCAAACATGCAGAATGTTTGGACCCACAAGGTATAAGATGTGTTTAGCACATGCTCATGAGAAGATCTTAATAAGCTCAGGTTGAGGTAAAGAAAAGGAGAGTTGGTTGATTAATCCTCTCCATCGAGCAACAAAATCAGCTATTGATTCATCATCAAACTATCTGATAGAATATAGGTCCATGATGGAGACCTTTTTAGATATGTTGATTGAAAAGTGGTCAAGAAATAGTTGGGCTAGTTGGGTGAAGGTAAATAGAGAGTGACTAGTGATAGAACTATACCAATCGAGGGCAGCGGTAGAAAGCGACATGGGAAATGTGCATAGTAACAATGCATCATCATGTGCTATAAGGTAACAAGCATGTCTAAATGCTCGTAGATGTTGTTGTGGGTCTTCCTTACTCTGAAAATGAGTAAATTTGGGAAGTTCCCATTGGCTTGGATATGGTCGAATTGGGACTGAAGGATGAATAGGCTCACTACATATTTGTTCATATGAGAGAACACTTCTTGAACCTGAAATAGATGTCTCAAGATTAGGCATCTTATCCATCAACATCTTGATGAGATCGGTTGATGGATTGGCAGGTGGGGCACCCCCTAGGTTGTAAGGTACCTGGAAAATATTGGGAGGAGCATATGATGTGGTAGGTTACATTTGTATAGGCACAACATATGGATAATTCATCATGGGGATTGATGTTGAGGTCAAGGGAGGTTGTGCCATGAAGCTGGAAGGCACAACTTGACTTGGTGCCACCAAAGGTGGTTGGATGGTGGTAACACTAGTTATAGGATAGGTAGTCACTCTTGTATATATGGGTGCAAGAGTGGGCAGGATAGAAACAATCAAGTTTTGAAATGGTGTTGAACTTAGTTGCATTACTTGTAGTTATGGGGGTACGGAAACCTTGATGGATGTAGGTATAGAAATAAAAGGAGAAGGAGAAGCCAACTCTTGAGAATTGGCCATGGTTTGGTTATTAGTTGAGGCAATGGCCTGAGTGACCATGGGTTGAGTGACAAAGGCTGTTGATATTTTGCCGTTTCAACTAATGAAGTTGGCATCCCAAGAATAGGATTACCTGAAGAATCTCACATTTGGCTTCTCGCGAGATAGTGCTAAAGAGCCTTGACATTAAGGTCAAGGAATATCTCAAAGTCTTGATCCCCTGTGGGAACAATAGGTGGTTGGTTTGAGGTAGGAGTATGTTTAGTATCTGAAGGATACTCCATTAGAGGACTTGTTATGAAAGGTGAAGGTGGAAGAGGTTGTTGCCTTGCGTGATCAACAAGAGCTTTAGCTTGACTAAGTGTCAAAACATTCAAGGCAAAGTCTATTCAGGTTCTAAAAATTGTATATTTTAGTCTCTAAAAACCAAAATGTGTTTTTGACAGCAAAAAAGTTGGGTATTTAACTTGCTATTTTGAAAGAAGTATTTTTGACAGTAATCGATGTCGGTAGAAAAACTGATGTTGGTGAAGTAAGTTGTCGATGTCGGTCAGTTAACCGATGTCGGTGAGGATCAGTTTCCAACGTCAGTGTAAATGCCGATGTCGGTGTCTATGTATTTCTAGAAACTCAAAAAATTGAAAGTTTTTGGAAAAAAGAAGAAAATTTTTAGCTATTTTTGGAGCTCATAATAATGCATCCTTACCAGCTCAAAAAACTAGATAAAAATATAAAATTAGATGAAGACAAGCAACCACTAAACGTTAAATTCCTAAAAATAAATTTTAGAATCGTGTTGGCTTATGCCTTAGAAGAATATGTTTGGGAATTTTGCTTTTAGAATAGGTACTAAAAGAAGCAGTCTAAGGTTGGTTTTGGGTTAAGTTTTGGTGCTCAAAATCTATATTAGGTTCCATACGTGGCCTAGTGCTAGGAGCTTACTCCCCTCACTTCATGAGCCCAGAGCCAAGCTAGGTCGCTTAACCAATATATACTTCCCCTAGAGTTTATACTCTACCAGAGAACAGAGTGGGTTCTCCCCTTGGTAGTGAAGTCCAAGTAGGATTACCAGGAAGGGTAAGGTATCTGCTAGGTGATGAAATCCTAGTCGGGCCTTGTCTCAAGTATGTTTAGATGTTTAGTTTGATGTGCTTGTGGTCTGGATGTGTAACATATGTGCACTATGATTTATTCATAATGCATTTTTAATTACTAGATGAGCTAAAAATGCATTCAAGAAGGAATGAAATGCAATATATTTTAACCCAAATTGAAATGTTTTGTTCAGATGCAAACAAGTGAGGAAAAGGTTGAGAGTATGAATTTTAATACTCTAAAATGGAAGAAAGAAATGACAAGAAGAAAAATAAAGAGATTCTTTTTTAACTAGTACTTATGATTTCTTTTCGAAAGAAAAAGAAAGAAGAGGAAGGATGCAAGAAGAAATCTTTTTCCTAATGCAACTATATGAAAGTTTTCTTTTTAGAAGAAATGAACCCAAGGAAAATTCCAGGGTCCCATCGGGCGTGCCAGAATGTTTCTACTCATTTTTGCTATTTAGTATTCAGAAGAAATAAGAAACTAAAGATAAATGG
This sequence comes from Torreya grandis, assembly GCA_037957365.1. Taxonomy (NCBI): domain Eukaryota; kingdom Viridiplantae; phylum Streptophyta; class Pinopsida; order Cupressales; family Taxaceae; genus Torreya; species Torreya grandis. Next base: position 477,768 of record JARHVA010003811.1, on the reverse strand, counting down.
TCAAGGGTTTGTACATACTCGGATGAAGCTGCGCACCATATCCAGATGTTGAAGGGACTCCTCTTTAGCTATGGAGGAAGACACCTGTAGAAAGAAAGAGACTCAAACATAGAAAAATGTTAGATAAAGATAAAGTGGACTGCCAAGCAATGCTCGATCCCAAAAGCATAAAGCTCCATGAGGGATGACAGTCCATTATTTATGAGTAAAAGTGTCATAAATAAAGAAATGATAAATGACTAACAAAGAGGAAAATAGATAGTGCATACCTATTTCTTTGCAGTCTGTATGTTGCAGTCATTAATGTCAGTGGTCCTGCCAGTGTCGATTTCTAAATATGTCGACGTCAGTTATGTTACCGATGTCGGTAGGGGAAGTGGTCGATGTTAGTCAGGGAAATGGCCTTGGATGGGTTTTGAATGGGTTTGTGGTCGACAGAGGGGTCTGGAAGGAGTCTGGGTCTATGCAGGGTTGCAAGACAGTAAATATGGTCTAAGAGGGGACAAAGGCAAAGGGATGGTATGTAAATGGATAAGAATAGGAGGAAAGCTTTTCAGCTTTTCCAAGAAGAAATTTGGGTCGGGTTGATTGTATTCAAAAATAATAAATAGAAATCTAATTACCAATAGATTCTAAATACTAAAATGAAACAAACGAATACTTAGCTCTGCTTGATTGAGAACCAGAGGTGTTGGGATGCTTGTTCCTATTGCGGCTAATGTCAAAGATATCGTACAAATTTCCAATTCAATGCCTAGAGTGATTTCTATAGAGTCTCTATAGCTGGGAGAGTGATAATAGAATTATAGTGTTTAGTCTCAAAGCGTGCACGTCATTATGCAAAGAGGCTGGGGGCAATTCAAGGTTAGAAACCTAGTTTAAGTAACCATCGTTGGCAGTTCTACCGGCGTCAATCGACACTTGACCCACATCGGTGGCTGAAGAGTGGGTAAAAGTGATAAAAATAGCCTTTTGCCTGTTTCTCCATATGCCAAGTGCATTTGCCATTGGAGAATGGTCAAAAGACGGGGTTATTTGTCATGAAAATTAGTTATAAGGTTGGAATTGGTATTAGGTAGTTATGTTTTGAAGGACTTAGTCTTGAGGGTGAGTCATAGGGTAGGAAATAGTCTAAGGGTGAGGTGTCCACAGTGAGGTGTCCATGGTGAGGTGTCAAAAGGGGATGATTAATTTAAAGTAAGTATTTTAAATTAATAAAGTGTTGGTTAGGCATGTTAAAGTTAGAAAGGGACCAAGGGGGAGTTGACACTATTTTGGTGTCTACACACACCACCCTTTCTTGTCTCAAAACCTCTTTATCAAGACTAAAATCTTTGTCTCATTCTCAAAATTCCTAACTGACCATCTAGTCTCATCAATGACTGTCCATAGACTGATGTCTATCTGAGACAGAAAATGAATGTCTCCACTATTTAAATGACATTGAGGATAACATGAGCACATTGAACAAATAATAATGATAATTTTCACCAATTTTAAGATCCTAACTACAATTTTAGAGGTTTTAAAACTTTAAATTTCTCAAAATAGGATTTTAAGTGTTAACTATGTACTCATGACTATAGGTGTTTTTAAGTAGCCTATTAGTGAATCTTTCAACTCAGTGAATCATGTACTTAAATGCATCATGGTTTAGGTATATAAGAATTCTCAAGGACCTTATTTTCTCACCTCTCATATCACAAGTGCTTATCTTCATCTCATTGTATATAGACTAATATCCAACCCTCAATCCTCTATTTTCTTTTTTTCCTCACCCTAACACTATGAGTGACACTTTATGTTAGCTATAGGTGATGTTTTCAACATGAAGGTTAGGTCATATTTGTATTTTGAGTTTTGATACTCCATATTTTGCATTTTAATGGTATTTATGTAGTTCATGACCTCATTTAAAGCTTCACCTATCTTGAAAGTCTTCAATCATTGCTCTACCAACTTCTTTGGCTCATGAATGAGCATGTTTATAGATATGACTATACGTTTCTCTATTAGGATCTTGACTTTAGATCAACCTAATGATATTATTGATTAGATCTTGAATAAACCCTAGTGGAAAATTAGGGGATTTCAATGATTCATTCATTTTAACATCTTCATTAAGGTCTCAAGGTTCTACGCATATTGCACTTGGTTCATCTTTTCGTAGCATGGTTGTAGGTGATCATGAGACACCTCTGTACAAACTGAGTACCCTATGGAATATCTATGGAGTGAATACCTTGAATGAGCATATAAACCTCATAGTTGCCTTTGGAGTTTTTATTTCATCTTATATTTGACATTTCACCTATTTGGTTACCTCCATTTCAATCATAATATTCCAAAAAAATTTATATATAGGTGATTATTATATTCATTGATGTAGGTGTTCTTTTGCCACTCCAGTAGGGTATATGACCTATAAGGATCCACAATTCCTTGATATTATGAAATTTAAGGGTTAAAAGGTGTGTATAATCTTATATTTCATAATTCAATCTTGTAAGGAAGTGTGTATGAGGATGACTATGGAGTGATCTGAGGGTTGAAAGATGAAGACATGGTTAAAACATTATATAATGGTAGTGAAAACAACATGAAATGGTAAAGAAAAAACATGAAATGAAATGGAGTATGGAAACCTTTTCAAGACAAACCATAAGACATCATTAAGACCCTAATACACATACCAATGAAAAAATAGCACTTTGGAGGTAGAAAAGGGGCACATATAGTCAAAAAGTGAAACCTAGGAATCTCCAAGAAACCTTAATATTGGCTAATAACCTTAACTTTTGATAAGACTAAATGTATGAGCTTTAGAGGAAAAGAGGGTGTTTTTTTGGACTGTGAAGCTATCATAGAGGTTGATATACCTACTCACAAAGATATGATGATGGAATATCAAAACTCTGACACTTCATTCCATACTTTTGACTATGTTAGAAGGTTCTGATGGCACCATTGGACAACACATAGTGCTACTACATAGTGAACCTCAGATGCATATGAAATATTTCCTTGAATACACCCTTTGAGATGGTAAGAGGATATTATGAACACCAAACCTGAGAAAATAGGTATGGGGAAACTTAGATCACTCAACTAATCTTTCCACATTGTCAACTCCTTCTGATAAGAACACTCAACACTCTGTTCACTACCCAAATCTACCTATAGACTATAGACTATGCTAGTTTTGATGTTTATTGGTTCCATAAGATCACACATGTGAGAAAAACATTTAAAATTTAATGAGAGGTTTCTTCAAGGCCTGATGAAATAGGTTCAAACATTGGTTTGGCTAAACAAGCTGAGAATCTATCAAAACCATTATGTTCTACTTGGCCTTTGTAGACATGGATGATGCTTAGATCCATTAAGTTCTTAAGGAATGTTCATAGATATTAGGGGAAAAATTTAGAAACAAATTCCCATGAATGAAATATGAACAAATATGCTTCCTTTAGCTAAGAGATTAGGTCTCCATTCTCCCTCCTCCATACAGTCTAATCACAAACTTGGAGGGTTGTCTTGGTCTACAAAGAAGGTAGATTAAGTAAGAGGATCAGTTTTGAGTTTGTATTGAATATTTGTACCATGAAACTTGTTTGAGACATCAAATATGATCCACTCTAAAATTATATGACTTCTTTTATATAGATCAGTCTGTACAAGTCAATACAAGTGTAAAAAACCCCTGAAAAAGTGTCATTTCTTGTATTTTCTTTAAATCTCTGACTTTAAACCCTTATTTTAGGGGAAAATGAGAGGGAACATGAGTTAATAGACTTTTTCAAATAGTAAATATGTAGGATGAATAAAGAGAGACATAATTTGGCATGTGGGGCCCATTTGACTAGTGGAAAGGTGTGAAAGGGTCTCAAGATGGGATTTTAAGGCTATGAAACATATAGTGGTGGAAATATAAGTGAATAAGACCTTTTCAAGACCCTCTTTAATGAAAATTCCATTTAAAAACTTCTCCTTATTCTAGGTATTATAAAGTATAGAGGCATATATGAGGTGATTTGATGGGCATAGGGTGATGAAGGTTTGAAAAGGCTTAAATGAATAAACTAAGTAATGACATTGAACACAACAATAATCCTTCATATTATGACCTAAAAAAATGTTCAAACACCTTTACTAGACATTTGAGACACCTTGACAATTTTTTTACTCACTTCAAGACCACCATGAGGACTAATACACTAATAATAGACCTTCAAATGGTTGTGACATATGATTATCTTACAAGAATACTCCATGACACATCATGGTTCAACTAAAAAGGCTCCAAGACTTTCAATAAGAATTTATGAGACCATGACATTTGATGCATTATAGGTAAGCTCAGAAGGGGTCTACTACAAGTTTTTCATGGTAGGGGTTGACATTTAGCCTATGAGGCCAAAATTTCAACATTTTTGGTGACTCTAAGGGGTGACTAACCTGTTAGTCAAGAGAACTTAGTGATTCAAGCATGACCATGACTTAAAAGACCACATTGATGGACTGTTAAATGGTTCAGTACCTTATGAAACCATAAGGACTTGTAGCAACAAAAGACACACAAATATACAATACCTAAACCTAAGAAACACACCTAACACCTAATAAAAAACAAAGACACTAAAGTAATAAGACAACTATATAAAAACTTGTGTAGAACATACTTATTAAACCATGGTAATAAACTACTAAAAAAACTAACTAAAACACACCTCATCTCTAATTTAAGATCAAATGGAAAAATACTTTAATCAATTTAGATCCATGAGGTTAGGTTATATGTTGATTGGGACCTCTTCTTGCAACTAGAAGTATTATCATGCTTGTGGCCTTTTTGGAGAGTGACTAGACCTTTTGGATCCATCCCCAAGTGCATGGGTTGACTATGTGAGTCAAGCACCCAGTCATACTCTTCCCATATCTATCTATCTTACATAATCAGTCTCATCTCTTCTTCTATCATGTGTTGCTCTTGATTCTTCCTGTTAGACTCAAAGTAGCTAGTTACCATAGTTCTCTTTTCAGTATCTTCCTCAAGCTCCTCATGGGGTAGAGATGGATTATCTAACCTCAAGAATTTTTTTTATAATTATTCCCAAAAATACATCTCATCATGATCAATTGAAAAGACATAGGGATCACTTCCACTCTTACCTTATACTTGTAAAACACCATGTTGATCACTGATTTCCAACTTTTGGACAAAGTCATAAAATTTTTATTGATCTACTATAGCTTGGTCATCTTCATATTTAATGGAGAAAGGTAGATCTTCAACCCAATAAAGTTCTAATTCATTTTGCCTTGGTACCTCTGGAGTTGCATTGCCTTCTTCACTTTAAACATCATCTTGTTATCCAAATCCATCATTTAGATCTACCATACTAAGTCCTTAAATCTCATTCAAGAACTCATAATATAGTTGCTACCAATGATCATCCAACTGACTTGAACTACTCTTAGCCTCAAAAATGGTCTCATGAAGGTTATTTCCATGACTATCTTTCATGAGAGAGGTTGTTTGAGTTGTGTTCTCATTGACTTCATCATCATGCCACTATGACTAATCCATATCATCAAATTTCCTTTCATTTTCCTAGTTTGATCTGTTAGGATGAACAAGGGTTCTAATCATAATTTCCTTGTCATAGACACTTTAGGTGTCCTCTTCAAGGTATTCTTGAAACTCTACTACAACTGTAACATGATCAAGTTTTTAAAAAACTACCCCTTCATTCATTACCTTTGTCAGATTATCTCCCATGCTTGGATTTTCAAGTTATAATCCTAATATATTTGGTTCCTCTTCAATAGAGGAGAGGGTGGGAGGGAAATTAACTTCCTTAGTTTTCTTAATAGCTACCAAGGTGTTTTTCTAGATAAGGACCTTAGGAGTGTCAAGCTTGGATACCACACTCTTGTTCTTGAAATATTCAATTTCATTATCATATTTTGATATGGTTTGATTCTCATTGGTGGATACATCATGGAGAACTAATGGGAAATTTGGATAACATGGTACATCTCTTGGACTAGACTTCACACTTCTCTCCTCTATTTAAATCTATCTTTCAAGGATAGACATCACATAGTTAGGTGTTATAGCCTATGAAGGCCTCCATTCTAAAGTTATTGTAGGCCCTTGAGAAGGCATGGTATCTTTGAAGTGATTTAAACACATGGATGTTGATTTGGAATGGGAGGATGAGGGCAATCTGCACCTGAGGTGGTTGGGATGTATAGCTAGATATGAAACTTAGAGAGTGATATATAACTGATTTTGACCCCTATACCATACCCAAGTTTGAAAACCATGTAATAAAAGTCACTAGATAATCACCCCCCAATCTTAACCATAAAATAACCAGACAAGCATAGGACAAAATGAGGTAACAAGTCTGTAATAATAAGGTCTTATGTAATTTAAATATTAGGGTAGGCATGAAGGTTGATTTCAAGGTTTTTGAAAAGGCCAAAATTCCTCATATAATATCAATTACAAGTAAATTCAAGGTTATATATAGGTTCATAGACTAGGTTCAAATTATCTATCACTATCTTAGGAATAACTGAATTGCTAGCCTTGTCACCAAACAAGCAGTTGTGAACTAAGAAGTTTCCAATGACCATATAGGTGAGAAAAGGAGATGGATTGCTTTACCTTGTAGATTTTTCTTAATTTTTAATGGTGTGTAAAAGGGCTTGGCATTCAATCTCTTTCTCCTAAGGCATTTTTTCAACTTGTCTCTCTCCTCCCTTAATTTCTCAGTCTGTAAGTGCAGATTATCATTGTTTGGTGTAGGCTGAATATAAGGGATATAAGGTTGGAAGAATGATTTTTCATGAGGATAATAATGTTTTCAAGGAGGTTCAAAATAGGTTGGACAGTCTTGGTAGTAATGAGGCCCATTATAAGGTTGATAAGGGTTAACAAAAGGGTCATAGGGGCTATGATAGATCTGATAGGGAGGTGAATGATAGAAAATTTCCCCATAGGATACTATAATTCATCATATAACATATGTATAATAATAATATTCCAAGCACACTCCTTTCCTTTGTAACAATGATATTATTATGTCTTTGATCTTGAAAACTGATTGCAAAAATGCTAATGTGGTGCTTGAAATTCTCTAAGATGACTACATATGCTATTATTGAATGTCCTTAGATTCTAGATGTCCTCTAAGTATTCCAAGGAATTATTAAAGTAACTTTAAAGTTGATCCCATTGGGTGTGCCATAAATTTTAGCTACCAAAGTTTTACCCTCTTGAAAATGACTATTCAAACCCTCCTCAAACTTGGACTAACATTGGATTGACCTATAGGTTGTGGATTACCTATTACCTAGGCCAAAAATTTATTTTTATGGGAATATATCCCATGATTTTTCACTTAAATTCTCTCTATAAGACCTAATTATATGGGGATGAAAAGGGTAAAGATATTTCATAAAGGAAATCTACACTAAAGTGATGATGCACTAATACTTAGATATCCTCTCTTGTTCTATCCCTTAGACACACTTATGAACCTGATGAAAACCAAAAACTTATCATACCTCTTAATAAAGTCCTATGAATGTATATTTCATGTGAATATCAAGTGTAATCTATGTAACTTGAAGGCTAAGAACCTAAGTCTGCAAAAGACATTGTTAGCCCATCAACACTTCAAGAACATTCTTACCTATCAATACTTCATACAACCTACATAGGCTGATGACATGAAATTAGGAACATGAAAGGACATAAAAAAAGATAATGAAACTCATAAATTATTCAACTCAACTCTCATAAGGCACACTAACATTCAAATAAGAAGTTTTCAACTATTTTCTTTGATTCAAAGGCACAAGATACAATTCTAGTAGAGTTTTCTCATAACAACTTGAGGGATATAACTCAAGGCCATAAGTCATAAATATATATAAATATGGGATATTTAAAGAAGATATAGTGGCATGGAAAGTTATACAAGGGGTCATAATTGATATTCATTCACTCCACCAACAGTTACAAGTCTCAACATTTTCTCTACATTCCCTTCATACATTGCTCTTATGGTTGAATTGGTGCCTTGAATGAGCTCCTTGGAGTGTTGATTCCTATTATTAGTAAATTTTGACTCATCAAGATTCCATGCATGCCACCCTTTCTTATCTCAAAAACTTTTTATGGAGACTAAACTCTCTATCTAATTCTCAAAACTCCCAAATGACCATCTAATCTCATCAATGACTGTCCACATACTAAGGTCTATTTGAGATAAAACAATGAATGTCTCCACTATTTATATGACCTTGAGTATAACATGAGCACATTGAACACATAATAGTGATCATATACACCAATTTTAATATCTTGACTACACCTTTAGAGGTTTCAAAACCTCAAATTTATCAAAATAGGATTTTAAGTTTTGAATGTGTACTCATAACTGTAGGTGTTTTTAAGTAGATTGAAAGTGAATATTTCAACTCAATGGATCCATTACTTATATGTATCATGGTTTATGTCTATAAAACTTCTAAAGGACCTTTTTTTCTCAAATCCCATATCAAAAGTTCATATCTTCATCTCATTATATATAGACCAATATCTAACCCTTAGTCCTCTATTTTATTTTGGTCCTCACCATATCACTGTGAGTGACACTTTATGCTCCATATAGGTGATGTTTTCAACATGAAGGATATGTAATATTTTTATTTTTGGTTTTGAGACTCTATCTTTTGCATTTAAATGGTCTCTATGTATTTCATGACCTCATTTTAAGCTTAACTTACCTTGAAAATATTCAATCATGGCTCTCCCACATCTTGGGATCATGATAGAGCTTGTTTGTAGATATGACCATAGGTTTTTCTCTTATAATATTGTGTTTAAATCAACCTAATGATCTTATTGAGAAGATCTTGAATTAACCCTATTGCCAATTAGGGGATTTCAATGACTCATTCACTTCAATATATTCATTAAGGTCTCAAGGTTCTTCTCATATTACACTCAGTTCATCACTTCTTAACATGGATGTAGATGATCACAAAACACCTCTATACAAACTGAGTACCTTATGGAGTATATATGGAGTGAAGACCTTTAATGAGCATAGAGACCTCATAGTTACCTTTGGAATTTTTTTTTCATCTTCTATTTTAACTTTTCACCTATTTAGTTACCCCCATTTCAATCATAATATTCCAAAAAAGACTCTTTATAAGTGACTATTGTATTCAGTGTTGTAGGTGTTATTTTTCCACTCCATTAGGGTATATGACCTAGATGGATCCAACCTTCGAAGATATTATGAATTATAAGGGTTACAAGGTATGTATAGGCCTATATTACATTTAAAACTTAAGGGAAGGGTGGATGAAGATGACTTTAGAGTGATCTGGGGTTTGGAACATGAAGACATGGTTAAAACACAGTGTAATGGTAGTGAAAATAACATGAAATGGTAGAGGACAAAACATGACATGAAATGGAGTATGGAAACCTTTTCAAGACAAACCACAAGACACTTTGAAGACCTTAATACATATACCTATGAAAATTTACCATTTTTGAGGCAAAAAAAGGGCACATACAGTCAAAAAGTGGAACCTAGGGATCTCTAAGAAACCTTAATATTGGCAAAGAACCTTGACTTTTACTAAGACTAATTGTATGAGCTTTGGAGGCAAGGGGTGTCATTTTATGCCTATGATGTTATCATAAAGGTTAAGAGACCTACTCTCAAGGACATGATTATGGCATATAAGGAATCCAAAACCTCATTCCATACTTTTGGCTATGTTAGAAGGTTCTAATGGTACCATTGGACAACACATAGTGCTACTACATAGTGAACCTTAGATGCATATGAGCTCTTTTCTTGAACATACCCTTTGATATGGTAAGATGAGATTGTGAACACCAACATTGAGAAAAGAGGTGGTGATGCTTGGATCACTCAACTAATCCTTTCACATTTTCAACTCCTTATTATAAGAGCACTCAACACTTTGTTCATTACCTAAATCTACCTGTAGACTATAGACTATGCCTATTTTAATGTTTGTTGGTTCCATGAGCTCACACATTTGAGATAAACATTATAAATTCCAAGAGATGTTCGTTTAAGACATGATGGAATAGGGTCAACCATTGGTTTGGATAAATAAGCTAAGAATCCATTAAAACCATTATGTTTAACTTGGCCTGTGCAAACATGGATGATGATCAAATCCATTAATTTATTAAGAAATGTTCATAGATCTTGGGGGACCAATCCATAAATATATTCCCATAAATTAAATTTAACCAAGTATATTTCCTCTAGCTAAGAGTTGAGGTCTCCATTCTCCCTCCTCTGTATGGTATGAGCACAAACTTGAAGGGCTTTCTTGGTGTGTAAAGAAGGTAAATGAAGTAATAGGACTAGTTTTGATTCTTTATTTCATCCTTATTCCATGAAAACTATCTAATACATTAGATATGATCCACCCTAAAATCCTCTAACTTCTTTTGTATAGATTAGTCCATACAAGTGCAAAAACACCTAAAAAGGTGTCTTTTCTTGCATTTTATTCAAACATCTCACTTTAAACCAATATTTTAGGGAAAAATGAGATGTAACATGAGTTAATAGACCTTTAAAAATAGTATATATTTATGAGGAAGATAGAGAGACATAATTTGGCATATGAGGCCCATTTGAATAGTGAAAAGGTGTGAAAGGGTCTCAAAATGGGCTTTTAAGTCTATGAAATGTATAGTGGTGTCAATATAACATGAATAGGACCTTTTAAAGACCCTCTTTAATATAATTTAAATTAAAACACTTCACCTTCCTCTAGGTCTTATAAAGTATAAAGGCATATATGAGGTGATATGAGGGGCAAGGGGTGATGAAGGTTTGAAAAGGCTTGAATGAATAAATCAAGGATAATGGCATTGAAAACACCAATAAAATTTCATATTATGACCTCTAAAAATGTTGAAACACCTTTAATCAACCTTTGAGATACCTTTACACTCTCTTTACTCACTTCAATACCATAATGAGGACTAATACACTAATAATGGACCTTCAAATAGTTGTGACATATGATGATCTTACAAGCATAATCCATGACACATCATGGTTTAACTAAATATGCTCCAAGACTTTTAATAGGAATTTATGTGACCATGATAGTTGATGCATTATAGGTATGCCCAGAAGGGGTCTACTACAAGTTTTTCATGGTAGGGGTTGACATTTAGCCTGTGAGGCCAAAATGTTAACAATTACCTCAAGAGTAAAACAAGCCACAATATTAAGAGATAAGAGTTTAAAAGTGAGGAAAACATCAAATGAAAAAAAACACAATCTATCAGAAGCCTTGGAAATAATTTAACTCTAAGCATAATGTCTAGTAAAAATCAAGAGAAAGATAAAAGCGTCACCTCAATCCAAAAGAGACATCATAATATTGCTAGAGAAATATTATTATTGAAGAAAAGAGGAGAGGGATCTTTAAATATAGTAAGAGGAAGGTTGAGGGAGTTATAATATTCCCATCATAACCTTATAAGGGACCTTAGTATGTGTCAAATATCCTATTCTCAAAAAAGTGGAGAGAAATGTGTGACATGTGGGGGGAGGAGTTACTTGTGTAAGTAACTCTCAAATACTATAAGTGGAAAAAAGAGGTGATAGATACCTCATAAATATAGGATAAAGTTCATTTATAATAATGTTGAATGCATGATTTAAATAGACTTAAGATAAGACTAAAGAAGCCTAATAGACCCAAACAAATTTAATCTCCAAAACTCCCCATTAAACTTAATTTGTGGTTGTAAAGTGGAGAAAACCTTTTAAAAATATGGAAGGGGGTTGAATTATATAATACTCCCCATTAATAAAAACATCCTTCAAGAGGAATTATAATAGTTTGAGAAATAAAGAAGAAGAGAAGGTGTCACCAAAAGTCGTTAGGATGAATGTGTGATTAATAATATTCAAGAATCCTCTTCAAACATGATAGTTAATTTAAAATGGAATAAAGACCAACAAGAATGATAAATGATCTTGTAAAACCTACAAAATATAACTTCCATCTTTCATGTTAAGTTGAAAATATGTCATAAAATTATCTGCATATAAATAATGTACTAAAATTAGATACAATAAAGGTAAATAGAGCAAAATAACAACTTCTATCACAAATTTTGAATCCTACACAAAATTGAGTCATTCAAAATTATCTATAATCAAAGTATATTTCTTTTTCAACATAAAAATCAATGAATGCATAAAAGGCGAGGTTTTATCAAAAGGGAGACAAAGAGGATGTGTCACTTGTAAAATATATTCTACATGAATCATTTGAAGAATTATCACGTAAAAACACATAAAAGTTGTTATTATATACATTGTCTTTAGCTATCCAAATTATTTTAACCTTAGAATTAGGTGGTTTAGTGTTTTCCAACAATGCAAAGTGTCATGAGTAGATTTATCACAAGATTTGCATGGATGTAATTTTTGACATTTAGAGAGAGGATGATCATGTTTTTCACAATGCTTATAAGTTTTATCATTTTTAACTAAATAATGAGCATGCCAAGCATTTTAATCAAAATAAGTTGTATGATAATTTCTCTGGTATGGAGGACAATACGAATTTCAAACTCACATTAAAAGCAATTGAAACATTAGAATCGAGACATTTACAATTTATATTAGATTTAAAAAAAAATAGGTTCAATAATATAATTTTCACACTTACCAAGACCACCACCTGAGTAACCCATATATTGCTTAGTTTTGAAGATAGAGTTGGTAGGAGTGTGTAAAGGATTTTGATGATACGAACATTGAATATTTACATAAATGCATAATCATGTGTGAAAGACGTAAGTTTTGCTTAAAAAGCATCAAAATAAGTTTGCATTTTATCCTCATGCTCATGAAAATATTTTTAAAGAGCATTAATAGTAAAATTTTGACATTGTATTTGTTGTTTAAGAGAAATAATTTCATCATTTTTGAAATAAATAGTTTACATAATGTTCTTAAATGCTAAAAAAACTACTAGTTTGAATTCCATATGAGCATGACGTGAAGATTTTTTTTTGAAAAGTGTTATAATTTGAACACAAATATTATTAATAAAACATAAATGTAATTAAAAATCACTAATTACCTGAAAAAATTGTTTGTAAACAAGTTGAATAACAAAATAGGTTGAAATCTAAATTGCCTTATTTGAAAAAAAGCTTTAGAATTAAGGCAAAGGTAACGTGAATGGTGAAATAGATCAATTAAATTGTAAATGTAAGTCTACACTAAAACATCAAAATACCTTTTTTTTCTAATGCCACTAATAATAAAATCCTTATCAAATTGATTTAAAGATACTTATAAGAGATATACCAACAAAATGGCTACTTCAAAACAATCATTTGTCAACTAAAAGATAAAGAAAATACTTTATTCTTCATGAAGAGAACTAAAATTTTGATTTGAAAAAAAATATATTATTTTCAAGGTTGAAATTATTTTGTGTATATTTAAAACATTAAGCAATTTCAAAAAAAAAAACTATGTTTTTTTTAATATTTAAACCTTTTTAACCAAAAAAATGCATGAGTGGCTTTTTGATTAAGCAATTGAAAAAAAAAATTGGAGGAAAAAATTTAATAAGACAAAATGTTAATACTATTTAATATACTAATAAATAAAATATTTTAATGAGAAATAAACAAATCACATTTATAAAAAGGTAGACCATTTCATAATTTTTTTATAAAATGATCTTAGCTAGAAAATTGAAAAAGTCAATAAATTTAATTAAAAAAAAATTGCCAATCATTAGATACACTTATTTTAATATGATAGTTTTTAAATTTATTTGAAAGTATATAAAACCAAATTTTTCTTGGTAAAAGGACACAACCATGCTAAAAAAATAGGTTATAAATCAAATGTATCTAAATAAATGGTAAGATTTATGCTAATAATGGATATAGATTAAAAAAATGTTGCAAGGATGAAAGCCCTTGCAGAAAAATATGGTTTTCTTCCAAATAAAAACATGTACAACTCACAATTCAATGTTAAAAAAGAACGCAAGTTCTAATACCATATTAAATCATTTTCTAGGATCAAAAGAAAATAATTTTGAATGCATTAAAATTAATTTAAAAAGAAAAAATGTTACCTTAAGTGTGAAACAAGCCACAATAATGAGAGATGAGAGTTGACAAGTGAGGAAATCATCAAACGAAAAAAAATCAAAATCTATTATAAGCCTTGAAAAAAATTGAACTCTAAGTAAAATATGAAGTAGAATCTGAGATAAATATATAAGAGTGGCCTTAATCTAAAAGAGGCATCACAAGATTTCTAGATCATTATTTTTTTTGAAGAGAGGAGGAGAGGGCTCTTTAAATAGCAAAATAAGAAGGATGAAGGAGTTATAATAATCTCATCATCACTATAACAACCAAATTTTATTTTATAACACTGAGATAAATAGATATGGTAAAATTAATTAATCATAGTTTAACATGGAAACTAAAGTGAGATCTATAACTGTGTCACAGCCAACACAGGAACTAAACCAAGTTCATAAATTAATAATGACTTCATTAGGAAGCTTTTAACCACTTAGTATTCAGATAGAAGTGTGTTAATGTAAAAAAACATGCATGTATATCCACTTACTTCAATGTCTCCTTCCTATCAAATTATTCATTAACTTATGCACTTGCCCGAGTACTTGTACAAGGTATAAAATAGTCGATACCTCATTGGGTAAATAAAAAAAATTCAACAAACAATTGTAGGAAGTACGACAAATTCAACAGAAGAATCATCATACTAAGATTTCATAAGTAAGCCATATAAATTTAGAAGAAATAGACAATGATCAATAAAAAGGACTATTTTCAAAAATAGTGCAAATCTTTGGAACACATTGCAAAGTTCACAAACAAGAAAGGAATGAGATTGACATCTTGCTAGTAGATAGCTAAGGAGGTTTAAATCAAAGGTATAAGTGTAGTAGTTTAAGCCTCATGAGATGTTTCAAAAACCATTCTTATGTTTTATTTTTGAAACATCTTACCATTTTATAAGGTATGTTTAGTCTCAAAATATAGGTCAAAACATGCCTACTTAATGATCTTATTAAGTTTAGTAAACTTAAAAGGTTATACAAACACAAATGAAACATCATTAATTTAATATGCATGAGTTCATGGAACTTAATGCACTCCTATTATGTTTACCATTAACCTCATTATAAATATATTAAACTACATCTTAGATTAATGTCCTTTAAATCAAGTATAACATTATTATTTAATACTTTAGGTTAGGAATTTCTCAATCCTATTAATGATTATAATTCAAATCACTAAACTTTAACTCATCATTTTCATTAAAATGAAATAGATTAAATTTTTATTATTCCAATGATGAATTCCAAGCATGAATCAGATTATCCTTAATCACAACATGCCTTGATTGAAATAACCATTCAATTTTAAAGCATTTAATGACTTAATCATTTACAAATTTGTTTACTAATTTGCCTTTTCACACATATAAGATTTGAATATCATTATAAGTATCCTCATTTCTAAATGAATATACAATGTTGTCCAAAATATTCCTATCACATTGATAGTGATATAAAATTTTCCATTTAAAGTGATTGCCCTCTAAAAATCCTTAAAATATATTTAACCTTGATTACTTTTATAGTACTTTTTAGAAATCCATAACAAGAGACAACGTTAAATTTTCAACTCTTAACAGTTTAATATAAATCTTATGTTTTTTGTAGTCCAATTAAGACACTATCTCATAATTATAAAATATTATTTCTTAATAATCCTTAAGATTTTATTGGACTTGAATGTCTTCTTTGAAAGTCCTTAAAAATAACCTTATTAATTTATCTATCTTCTTAATGAAGATTTTAAAGTCTTATATAGATTTAAGGTTAACATGTCTCAACACAATGATACATAATAATAATTAACACAATTTGTATTATTTGATTAATATAATTATTCTACTTAAGGACATATGTGCAGCTAGATACATTTATAATGCCTCTCTAATGAACCTAAACAATTTAATTCAAAAACCACCAGTTATCTACTTCAATATCTTACTAACCTAATGCTATCTTCATGATATTAGAATACTGATAGTAATAAATAATCAAATGGCCTTTACAAAGATTCGTTAACACCTATTCATAACATAAGGTAGTAAATGAACTTGTTCAATACACCAATATATGCATTTTCATTTTTAATAAATGTATAACACTTTGAGATTCGTATAAAAGTCTATAAGCAATAACATTCAATCTAGGTATTATAAAACTAATAGATGAATTAGTTTAAATCATGTAGTTATAGATTCATATTGTCTATAAATCCTAGATGTAAATGATAACTTAATTAATTACTTGATATTATAACCATTTGTCCACAATGAATGTTTATAATAATACATAACAACATAATAGATAATTTGATATTTATAAAATCAATTCCAATCACATTATAAATCAATTTGCATAAACTAACCTAATTATGTAAACATAACATTAACCTTGTATCACGTAAATAATAAACATCAATATAATAAATGAGGTTAATTATACAATAATGAGTCAATTCACTTTACAATCAACTAATAATAATTCAACCTAAAGAAGTACAACAACCGGTCTTCTACATGACTGTTAAAACAAACACCCACCTCTTCAATCCCAATAAACCCAACCATAAGTGGAATTAAACCTCTCATCCATTAGATGGATCTAATTCTGGTCAGACGAGAGAAGTGAGTAAGTTACATTGTCAACTGAGTTTGACTTAATAAAATCAAATGATGGAAATATTTAAGCAATATTGTTTACATTTATGATAAATAAAAATAACACCTTTGTAGTTATTCTAATTGCTAAAACTCATTTAGAGCATTCTAAGATTGAAGATTAAGAGTGTAATTCATGGTGTTGTGCCTGTAAGCTCCAATCCAATGGTAAGATAAAACACCTAAAATAAATGTAATTATATAATTGTTACTAACCTCGAATACAAATAGTATTCCTTAAATATTTCCATCTAAGTAAAATGACTTAATTGCCTCAAATAACTTTCAAGAAAATAGACTAAACCGAATACTCAAATGACTTTTTAAAATATCTATGAAAGATTTATCAACTTGTAGCAATCTAAAAATACATAAAAACTCTACTCAAGTAATCATAAAAAACAACACAATCACACAATCAATATAAATAAAGTCAACCTAATTAATAAAACAAAACAATCATTGAGTATTATTTAATTACCAGATCAATATTAACCAGCAAAATCAATTAAAATTCATGATGAAAATATTTCAAGATCATTATCACTAACTAGTAGTGATAATAATGATTGAAATCATTACTAATAAGATGTGGGTGAGTTAGTAAAGTGACTTGGTTGTTACAAGCACCACCCATGTTCAAATCTCAATATGGTATTGGAGGCCAGTTATGGCTAGTTGTGGTCGATCTTTGGTATTCTTGGGTCAGTTGTATCTGATTATTAGTATTCTTGGGATGGTTGTGGCTGATAATTAGTATTCTTAGGCTGATTATGGTCGTTAATTTTATTTTTAGGCTAGTTGTGGTCATTCATTAGTATGTTTAGGTTGGTTGTGGCTATTATTGGTAAATCTGGTACTTGTGATAGATTATTACTTGGGGATTTGGTTACCTGATTGTGTCCCAGGTCAATTGGAACTCTGGTCAAGAGATAAGTACCTATCTAAAAAATGACTAAAATCTTGCATACAAATGTTTAAAATCAAACCAAAATTTAAAGCTCATGATGAATGCAATCACTTAAATAATCCATACCATGAATTAAAAAAATTATGAACATAATTGATATTAAGAGACTAAGAATAGACTCCCATCATAGTTCAAAACTTCATAATGATTAAATTAAAAACCCTAGTCGTATGACTAAAAATGAAACACACTAAATATTAAAATAATATTTTAAGTAAAACCTAGATGGTATTCAAACCCCATTTTCAACTCAAATTTGTCTTAATATTATTCTAAGGTGATGACCTAAAATACCTAGGCTATTGTTTATTCACAACAAAAAACCCAAATAAAAATCATAGTATATATCTAAGGTTTCAACATAAATAATCTAGTTGTTCATAACTGTGGCCTAATGACCTTTCAATTATAATAAAAGATTTTCTAAGAATAAAAATAAACTACATATAAACCCTTATACCTTTTAACTTAGCACCAAAAAAATATATAATTCATGCTACAGTTGAGTCGTAAATGGCTTCAAAAAAATATTTTTGTTAAAACAACAAATACAACTCAAATTCAAACTTAGAACCTATAAGGTTTTAATCACACAAAAAAGCTTTCAAAATAATCTTTTAGTAAGATGCAATATAATCAAAATATTATGTTTAATTTTTCCTTGAAAACCCAATTCAATTAAATAGGACCAAACTATAAAAACAACTCAAAAAATCAAATACATTACTTACTTGAGTGCTAGATTAAAAAAATACAAAATAATGATGAATTCACTTCTTTCTCTTGCTACCATGAGCTTATATCCTTTTCCATCCTAAATGAAAAAGACCAGTCAACCTTTTAAACCAAACTCAAACCACCAGAAACTCCACAAAAACTCCCACATGGCCAATAAAATAAATAGATCACAATAGTTCAAGTTCCAAGAAAAACTCATGTAAATAATTGCATTATTATTTCCCTTGACCACCATGCCAAAATTATAAAATATTTTCCCCAACTGCATAGCTTCCAACATGCATGAAAAGATGACCAAGAAGAACCTTAATAGGATTGAGAAGAGTATCAACACATTTTTCCATGAAAGGTGAGCCAATGCCATTGACTAAAGTCACAAAACAAAACAACCACTTGGAATAATGCCAACCCCATGGTGGTTCATGGCCCTCATGACCTAGCCAAATCCAAGCTAATACTTTGTCATAATAAATATTTAATGCCATAAGAGTCTCAAAAAACAATGAAGACCTTGAATGCAACGAAACAAAGTGTTGAGACCAATTCAATGTTAACATGCCTTCAAAACATAACCATGATAAATGACTTTAAGCCAATAACCAACATCATAAAGACAAAAGATGAAAGATGTTTAATCAAATTTGAACATAACTATGACAACAACAAAATGCCATTCAATACCAACACGAGTCATGTTTTTGACAACCAAACAAATAGTATCAAAAACCAATCAAATGCTGACAAGTATTAGATCACGTTTTAGAATTGAAATCAAAACTAAGTAAAGCAATCAACAACAAGGAGTCAAATATGACTAATGATCCACTCAATAATGAAATCAAATCCAATAAATAATAACATTCAAAAATGTAAAACATGCATATAAAAATAACTTAAAACATTCATAAAAGCCAAAACTCAGTTTTCCATTTTAAGTTCACTATTTATTTTCATTCACTTTCTTGGCCTCACCTGACTGCTTGGAGTCAGATCTAACCTAGCTCATATCTGGTATCAACAATCATAACAAACCATTAGTAGTATCAATATTATATAAGATAAATAAATTCAATGACAACATTAAATGTTATAAAATAACTAAACTAAATAATGAATCAATAACTCATTAATCATAAATATCTAGTTTTTAATGAAAATCATATCAAATAACTATTTAAATAACAATAAATAATTTATCAAAAATAAATCACAAAACTATATCATAATAGTAATCTAAATAATTATGTCCAAAATAGTTCATAACTAAACCATAACAAATGAAATAAGTAGTCTAACAGTGTCATGACAGTGACCTTACAAGTCCTCCTTAGTGTGTGTCAAATTTCCTAATTCAAAAAAGTGGAGGGAAGTGTGTGACATGTGGGGGGAGGAGTTACTTATGCAATAAACTCCCAAATCCTACAAATGGATAAAAGAGGTGAGAGACACCTCATAAATCTAGGAGAAAATTCATTTATAATAATAATTGTTGACACCCAATGCCTCTTTCTCCTGAGTCTATACTATCTCTCACATTTTTTTGAAGAGAACAAAGTGGCTGATACCTTCATAAACTTGAAGGTTACCAACATGAACCTAGCCATGTGGAATGGACCCCACAACTTACCACCCTATATCTAACCCCTACTTGTTGATGATGCAAATCTTCTAAAACCATAGGAGGGTGGTAGAGAGACATGTAGGAACTCCAATCATGACTTGTAAAGGGACTAAATAAACTTGGTGTCATAAAAATGACATGAATTTTGAAATCAAGGACTGTGGACATCATTTCGAAAAATTATATCCCAATGGTAGGGGAGAAAATTAAAAAAAATTAGTTATGCCTAGATACTCTATCAATGACCCAAAACATAGTTACAAAAGCAAGAAAAAAATCATGGGGGGAGATAGGGACTGATGCGAGCCTATCTCTTGCATAGAGATTTAGATCAATTGTAAAGTATGGAGAAATTTTTAGAGGGGTATCCTTATAGAATTCATGCTTAGGATTAAGGGTCATGATGATATCCTTGCTAAAGACTTCATGGTCAGATGAAAGTAGAGGTAGGTAACTTTCAATGAGGGCATGGTGGTAGTTTCTATAGAACTTATAGGATAAGTGACTAGTATGACTTGCGATGGTATAAAGGAATTCAAGGACAAATATCACAATAAAAAATTAATGCAAGACTTTTCTAATCTGACATAATATACCACATAGATAAGAAGGGTTTTCTCTGAGCTGACCTTCTATGAAAATGGCTTAAAATATGCCTCTAGGTAATGTGGTATCTCATTCTCGAATGAAAATTTATACACATTTTCTCACATCACTTTTTACTATTAAATCATTTCAAAGGCAATATGATAATCCCACCCTATTATTTTCTCATTTTAATTGAAGAAATTATCATAATCTTTTAAAAAAGACCGTCAGTAAACATTATCCATCAAGGGATTATCTTCCTTCTCACAAAAGAGGCAACCCCTATGAGAAGTAAGGAGATTCACTTGCTAGAAATTAGAAGAGAATAAACCCTATAAAAAGGCCTCTCTATAGGGGGAAAAACAAATAATGCCTCTCCTTCCACTCACCTAACCTCATGTGAGGGAGGGAAGAAAGAAAAGAGAAAATAACCAATAAGAAGGCTAGTAGGAGCCTCCTTTCATAAATATATTGAGAAC
The DNA here is from genome assembly GCA_037957365.1 of Torreya grandis. Lineage (NCBI taxonomy): Eukaryota > Viridiplantae > Streptophyta > Pinopsida > Cupressales > Taxaceae > Torreya > Torreya grandis. The sequence continues at coordinate 456,474 of JARHVA010003811.1, read as the reverse complement.
CCCAATTTTAAGTTTCATGAACTCAGGAAAGTTGAATTTTTGAGGATGGATGAGGACACTATCAAAATCTTAGAGGGCATCAGATAGAGGTTATCATGGATTCATTAAAACTTGTAGAGATTGGGTAGATAGATGGTTATGTACATGGAGTAATGGAACAAGCCAAAAAAAGAAATTGATGACTTAAGGGAAGGGACTAGGGATAAATAGATGATAGGTGGGGGAAATACCATGGGTAACCCCAAAGGCAAAGAGGTTAGAACCAATACCCCAATTTATCACAGTACCAAGAGTGATAAAAATAGAGGTATGATAGGATAGAGTAGGAACTCAATAAGATGATAGAGGCCTAAAATGAGAGGATTAAATAGTAGTGTGAAAAACATGGTGGGAGGTAGTGTTAGCCAAATTTGTTACCCTTATTTTTGAAATTTTGTTTGTCTAAGTTCAATACCTCTTATCTATTTTCAATCTAATTGTGAAAGACTCACGAAGAAACTAGTTGTTTTCTCTTCTTTGGAAGTTTTGTTTCAGCCTTGTTCAAGTTTTTTTTCACCCCTTTGCCTAAGAATTATCTCATTTGGAAGGTTTCCTTTGTTTTATGTTTTTTTTTTAATTCTAGGAATTATTTCAATTTTTTTTGTCTCAGACAAAAATTATGAAAGAATTGTCTCTTTTCTTTTTCCCAAAAGATTACCCTTCAAATTTTTTTTGAAGGGTTCTTTCTCTCTCCAAAGTGCCATTTGAAATTTTTTTGAAGGGTCACTTTTCTCTCCAAGTGCCCTTCAAATTTTTTTTGAAGGGTCACTTTTCTCTCTAAGTGCCCTTCAGAATTTTTCCAAAGGGTCACTTTTCTATCCAAGTGCCCTTAAAAATTATTTTGAAGGGTCACTTTCCAAAGCTCAAAGACTTAAAGTTGGAATAACCTGAAGTCATGAAGATTAAAAATCCCAAAAACTTAAAGATGAAAGAACCCAAAGTCATTAAGCTTGAAGAACCTGAAGTAGAAGAGCTTGAAAAACCTGAAAAGGTCTTGACAGTGTAAATCAAGTTTTCAAGACTACTTAACTTATAAAGCTTGATCCAATAATTGATCCATGATAGGCAGATCGATGGTGCAAATCAATGATGTGGGTCATTCTGAATGGCTAATGGAAAGATAAATCAATGAGCACATGGATTCCCAACAATGCCTCTCCAAGGCAAAATAGAATGAAAGTTACTCATTTCCATGCCATTATGCATCATGACAAGCTAAGGAGAAGCGGTTGGGCACCGAAATAGATTTATAATAGGTGGATCAATTGAAAAAAATAATTTTAATGCCATCTCCAAACATATTTATTGGGTTGAGAAACCATTGAAAAAAAAAACTTTAGGAGGGTGAGCCAAGGATGTTCAAGAGGGTGACATGGATCAATTAGAATGCCCTAATGACCATCATTGGTAAACTCAATTACAGCTAAAGATGGATACTTCCAACATAATTGATTCCTCTCCTTGGTTCCAAAAGCTTTCCTCTCTCTCTCTCCTTCTTGATATATATATATATATATATATATATATATATATATCCCCTTGGCTAGAGAAAAGGAGGACCACATAGTGTATGATGAAGCCCTACTGGAATGATTCAAGTCCTGCCTTTAAGCATTTAGCATAAATATGTTTCCTTTAAGCTTTTTATAGGTTTTTGGTTTGAGTGTGTAAGAGATGTATAGTGGTAACATGTAATGATTTTCCATCCTTCTACCCACTTTATCCTTCATACCTGAACAAGATATCTTAGTCTAACTAGTCACATAGTGTGTATCCAAGTGTATTGAATTTTTGCATGTGTATTACTATCTTGAATATGCAAAATTTGCCTTTTAGCTCATTTACCTTGTGTCATTTTTTACACATCTCACCTCTATGTTGAAATATTTTTGTTAGAATCTTTATAATTTAGGAATGGTTTGTGCTTTTTCTTTATTATGCACTAGACTCTGACATTCATGTGGAAAAGAGTTTTGGTGTATCACCACTCTTAGAATATAATTTCATTTTTTTAAATTTTTTTACTCTTTTCCCTTTAAACAAGATAGATTAGCAGAGATTGTCTTGTAAAGACATATACAAGGAGCTATACCTTTTAATCTAGAGGTCCCTTTCTTCCACAAGCATACCCACAAGCCTAGAAATGTTCCAACATTGCCCAAATCTAGGAGAGGATTGAACACTCTCTTCTAGGATGCAATATTTAGAGAAAATAGTTTTGGCACACTCAGTGGGACCCCAGTTTCTATTTATGTACATGTCAAGGTGAATTTTGGTCTTGACAAATCTAAGTTTGTACTCTTAATACAGTATTTGGTGACTCTAAAATGTGAGAATCTCTAGTTGTAGATCAAGTTTCTTACATTATACTTCATGGTCCTCACTATGTCATTTAGGACTTCTGATCAAGCCCCTCTAGCTGAAGCTCTTCTTGAATAAAAACACACTGAACCATTTCTAGTGCTTAGATATCCTTGGTAAGGAGGTTTTGGAGAAGAAGAAGAATTTGAAGAAATTAAATAAATAGGAGATCAAGAGGAAAGAAGAGAAATGGAGAGACAATCACCTTTCCTAGCCTTTAACACACAAAATTTGATTAACCTTCTTGCATATGACCCTATTCCTCCCAATGCTACCAAGAGTCTCCTTGGTTTCAATGGAGAGGGTCCTATTACACCATCTAAGCATATTAGAGACATTTCAAACTTTTGTAATTTCCATAATGTCACTTGAGCCAATATAGCCATTAGATTGTTGCCTATGTCTCTAAAAGGCAAGGTACTTGAATGGTACAAATTGTTGGAAGGTAATTGTATTACAAGCTAGGATAGCTTTAGGGAATTGTTGGTAACTAGATTTTAAAACAAAAGTGACCATTCTTCACTGATCCATCAACTGAATGTAATAAAGAGAGGTCTTAATGAATCCATGGGGGATTTTAATAAAAGGTTTTAGAGGACATGGCATAAGCTACCACCTATCATGAGACATCCTCCAAACTTTGTGTTCCACATGTATCTCAAAGGTATTGGTACTCATGTTGCTATTATGTTACAGTCAATGGGAGGTTTCACTCTAATAGGTGCATATGAGCTAGCCATTGAAGCTGAGAATAGCTTAATATAGGTTGGAAATCTCCCTCCAAGAGTTTCCATGCCTTTTTTATCTCATAATTCCATTGAATCTCCAAATTTAGCACAAGTTCCTAACACCAATGTCAAACCAAGACCCTTTCCCAAGAAGGTGGATGATTTTGTGGAAAAAGATGAAGAGATATGATCATTACAAGCTCAGCTCAAACAAGCTTAGTTATAAATGAGTGTTCCACCTAATCATCAATATTATCATCAACAAGGATATAGAGCTCCACCCCAATACAAATACCAAGAAAGAGGATAGAATCATCAAGGTTACAACAGGCAACCCAATGCCTATAATCTTAATTCCACTCCTCCTATGAAGGCTATTATTCCAGTACATGTTAATCTAGTCCAAGAAGAGAATCATTTGACCAATGGGGATAACCTCAAGGTCATTTTATGCATGATGATGGAGAAGGTATCCAAGCTTTGGTGTCATAATAGGAAACTAATCCTTATGTAACTTTAGAAGAAGCAGACCTTATGCAAAGGGATAATCGTGGAGAAGGCAATAACCAAAGTACATGCATGATGAACTTCCAAGCAAGAGATGATTATGTGTTAAATCAAAGTATGCCAGTTATATCCATCACAAGAGCAAAGAAGATAGAATTGGGATAAGATTAAGGAGTTCATGTAACTCTAAGTGATGCCTCTCTAAGGCTACAAAGTGTGAATCCTAATGATGTACTCACTACAAGTAATTCTCCTCAACAAAATTAGAGTGTAGGTAGGATTATCAAACCTATAGAATAGAAATTTCATGCTCCTTATCTACCTTTAAATGTCCAATAAAAATTTAATTATCCCTCTCTAAACATTATTGACTCTTTGAATAATTCCAAGACAAGCATATCTCTTTGGGAAGTCTTGCATATGCCTGGTCAAAAGGAGCTATTGCAAGAACAACTTACAAACATTCATTTAGACCCTCAAACTTCAAAGCACATTGGTTTATCTATTATAAATAATCCAAGCCATGTCTTAGATCCCTCCAATAAATCCAATAATCCTCCACCCTTCTATCATACCCTCATTATGGGAGACAGGTTGGTCTATAATTGCATTGTGGATAGTGGAGCTAGTACCAATGTTATGCCTAAAGTGGTAGCTGATAAGGTGGGATTAAAATATGAACCACATAGCAAGAGTGTATTATAACTTGATGGGACTCAAACTAAGATAGTGGGACTAATCAAAAGTCTGAAGGTTTTCCTACATGATTTCCCAAGTTTTTCAATTTTTCAAGACATTGTGGTGGTAGATCTTCCAGCCCATTTTGTTATCTACTTGTCAAGGGACTTCATAGCTAATATAGGAGGGTACATTTCTACTAATTGGTCTTTTCTATATTTTAAAATAATATACGGAACTAAGGTAACTATAAGGACTCATACCTTAGCAAGGTTTCATATTGAACCATACATGGAGACAAATTCAAATCAGAATTATCTAATCAGCAAAGAAGAAGAAATTGTCATAGATGGTGAAACATCCTCCCCCCTTAAAGGTATTTATGAGATTTTTATTGATAAATATAGTAATTAGACACATGGAATTGATCCATACACCTTCATAGAAGAGACTGATTTGGGATTTTACTGTATGCATGAAAAGGATACTCTAACCCCTTCACTCATTAATGAAGATCATGAGCTTGAAGAGATGTGGGAAATGTTTTTTGATGGTTCAAGGAGAAAAGTGGGTGTAGGATCTAGTGTCATGATTATTTCTCCATCAAATAATCAATACTACTCCTCCTATAGATTCCACTTTAGCTACACTTGTAATGTGGCAGAATATGAAGGCCTAGTTCATGGCCTACAAAGGGCAAAGAGGAGAGGGATCAAGAATTTGAAGGTCTATAGGGATAACTATTTGGCCATTCATCAAGTAATAAATCAAGCTAAAGATAAGAATCATTTACTTAAATCCTATAATCATATGGTATGGGACCTACTTGAAGACTTTGACACCTTCAATATATAGCCCATACCAAGGGATTTGAATAAACATGTTGATAGGTTGGTTGCCATAAGGGTACAATTCGATGCAGTTGATGATGTGGGAAAAGAGAAAGATTAGTTTCACATTAATTTCATTATGAAGCCTTCTATCCTAGATAATAAAGTGTCATGGTAGGTGTCTAAAAATGATGAACACATTGTACACTTCTTACAAAATGAGGTAGGTTTCTCCTCAAGGAACCAAAAGAGATTACATGGTCATTATGAAGAAAAAATTATATAGTTGAAGACAAATAAGATACCTAAGGGGCTGATTACCTTAGAGAGTGTCTTCAATGAAGATGATCAAAAGAAGAAGGAAAGAGTGAGCATGTCCATAAAAAAAGAGAATTATAAAAGAGTCATGATTTACAAAGACAAGTGCTGAAGATTGGTAAGCTTTGTTCTTTGTCTAAAAAGTAGGCATTTGTTGAACTAAGCAAAGAGTTCCATGATATCTTTGCTTGTGAATACAAAGATTTGAAAGGGTTTGATCCAAGTCTATCTCATCACACCATTGAGATAGAACTTAGAGCTAAACTAGTTAGGCAAAAACAATGACCTATCAATCCTAAGATAGAAGAACTAATGAAGGAGCTGACCATGTTGATTGAGTCTAGGATTATCTTTCCTATCAAGCACTCAACATGGGTGGTTAATCTTGTACCTATTTAAAAAAAGAATAGAGAAATCAGGCTTTGTGTGTATTTTTGAGATCTTAATAGAGTGTGTCTTAAGGATCATTATCCACTACCTTCTATGGAGCAAATTTTTCAAGTTGTTTTAGGTTCTCAATGCCTCTCACTTCTTGACAATTATTCAGGCTACAATCAGATATTGGTAAATGAAGAAGATCAGTTCAAGATAGCCTTCACTATGAAATGGGGGACCTTTGCCTATAACAAGATGCCTTTTGGTTTATCAAACACTGGAGCCACATTTCAAAGGGCAACATACATGGCTTTTAAATGTCTAATAAATAAGTTTCTATGGGTGTATCTTAATGATAACAATTTTTTCAAAGGATGTTGTTGATCACACAGAACATCTAAGGTAGGTGTTTGATAAATGTAAGGAGTATGGAATATCCCTTAATCTAAATAAGTGCATCTTTACTATCCTATAAGGTAAGCTTTTGGGTCATATTATTTCAAAACAAGGCTTGTCTATTGACCCCGAGAGGATTGAGGCTATTCCAGGCTTGTGCTTACCTTAACACAAGAAAGGGATGCAAAGCTTCTTAGGGAAAATAAACTTTGTAAGGAGGTTTATTCTAGGCTTTAAAACTATGGTAAAGCCTATCACAACCATGGTCAAGAAGAACCAAGATTTTTCTTGGACAAAGGAAGGTAAGATCAATTTTGAGGAAATCAAGCAAACAATTATAGAATCTCCTACTCTCTCAAACCCAAACTTTGCCAAGTATTTCATACTCTATACCTTTGCTAACCTTCATACAATCTCAACTATGCTTATGCAAAATAATGATGAAGAGCTTGAGTAGCATATTACATTCTTCAGCTAAGGATTGAAGGATTATGAGGTTAAGTATTATTTTATTAATAAATAGGATCTAACAATGATTAGAGTATTGAATAAATTCAAACATATTGTTTCCAACAATAAGATACATGTCATGGTTTCTCATCCTAGCACCAAGGAGTTTCTCCTAAGCAAAGACATCAATGAAAAGAGAGATGGATGGATTATAAAGGTGATGGAGTATGGCATGGACATTAAAGTGATGAGCTTGGTAAGAGGAAGAGGATTGTGTGAGCATTTGGCTTCATATCTTTAAGAGCCAAAAGAGGAAGCCTTGGTCAAACAAGTTCACCCCAAGCCAACTGATCAAATGCAAGCTCAAAGTTGGGTGTAAGACATCATTAGTTTTCTTAAAAATGATGACTGTCCCAATAGCTTGAACAAGTATTAAAAGAGATATTTTAGACTACAGACCATTCCTTACTATCTTGTGGATGGTGCTCTTTTTAGAAAGGATGTGAATAGTGTGTTACTAAGATGTGCTAACAATGATTAATTTGATATGTTATTGGAGAATTTCCATAATAGTAAAGATGGAGGTCATTTCTTTCCTAAGATGATAGTTTCAAAGATAATGAGGGTTGGTTACTATTGGTCTAGTCTTTTTAAGGAATATTACTAGTGGGTTAGAAAGTGTCCTCAATGTGCCTTCTTTGTAGGAAAATAGAAACTTACATCCCTTCCATTAAAACCTATCCAAGTGGACCAGTCTTTCATGTAATGGGGTCTTGATTTCATTGGCATGATCAACCTTCCATCAATTACTAGACACAAGTGGATATTGACTACCACTAGCTACTTTACAAGGTGGGTAGAGGCTGTTGCATTGAAGGAGGTAAGTGAAAATTCTATCTTGGAGTTTTATGATAGAATTGTGACAAGGTTTAGAGTTTCTTATGTCATCATTTCTGATAATGCACTCACTTTCATAAGGGTTAAAATTTATGATTGGGCACCAAGGAATGGAGTTAACTTGAATACCTCATCCAATTATTAATCTCAAGGTAATGGATTGGTTGAGTCTACCAACAAAAACTCATCAAAATAATCAAGAGAACATTGGATAATAATCAAAGAGCTTGACACAACAAACTGAAGATAGATTTATGGGTAGACAAAAGTACTCCTAAAAAATCAATTGGTAACTCTCCCTTTGTACTTGTTTATGGGAAAAAAGCCAAGTTATCCATATCCCAAGAATTCCCTACCCTAGAACTTGCACAAAATCTAGAATTACTTGAAAATACTCTAATGGAAGTCAGGTTAATAGAAATAATGTAGCTTAAGGAGGCAAGGGATGATGCATAAAAGGCTATGAAACACCATCAAGTGCTCATGAAGAGATCCTTTGACAAAAGGAAAAGTGTAAGAGTGTTTAAAGAGGGTGAATTAGTTTTGAAGTGGGATGAATATAGATAAAAATGAGGCATGCATACAAAGTTTGACACTTTGTGGAGTGGCACTTACATCATCATCAAGTGCATCTAAAATGAATGGAGAAGAGTTGCCTATCCCTATGAATGGGATACACTTGAAATCCATCTATTAGCCCTTGATCATCCTTTTGTAAATATTAATTTAAGATGTGTGTGTTTCCTTTTGTTCACTATTGTGTTCCCTAATTAATTTGTAGCATAGGTGTGTTTTCCTTCCTTTTTTTGAGGTGTGTCTCTGCCTTGTGTGTGTGATCAACCCAACTAGTATGTTTTTGATCCAAATCTTATTTAGTTCTCTTTGAAGTGCCTATTTGTGTGACTCCATGCCCAACAAAAGGATTTAGGTGACTGGTCTTTGGCATAGTAGGCATGCCTTCCCTAGGAATCACCAAGAATGTTAGCCAAATTTGTTACCCTTATTTTTGAAATTTCATTTGGCTAAGTTCAACATCTCTTGTTTATTTTCAATCCAATTATGAAGGATTCATGAAGAAACTAGTTATTTTATCTTCTTTGGAAGTTTTGTTTTAGCCTTGTTCAATTGTTTTTTCACCCCTTTTGCCTAAGTGTTACCTCATTTGGAAGGTTTCCTTTATTTCAGGTTTTTTGTCCAATCCTAGGTATTCTTTTAGACTTTTTTGTCCCAAACAAAAAGTCTGAAAGAATTATCTCTTTGCCTTTTCTCAAAGGAATCCTTTATCTCAGACTTTTGTCTCAAAAAAAAAGTTTGAAGGTATTTGGCCTATCTTTTCCCAAAAGATTTCCCTTCAGAATTTTTTGAAGGGTTATTTCTCTCTCCAAAGTGCCCTTCAAAAATTTTCTGAAGGGTCACTTTTCTCTCCAAGTGCCCTTTAGAATTTTTTCAAAGGGTCACTTTTCTCTATAGGTGCCCTTCAAATTTTTTTTGGAGGGTCACTTTTTTGTCCAAGTGCCCTTCAAAAAAATTTTGAAGGATCACTTTCCAAAGCCTGAAGACTTGAATATAGAAGAAATCAAAGTCATCAAGCTTGAAAAGCCCAAAGAATTAAAGATGGAAGAACCTAAACTCATCAAGTTTGAAAAGCTTGAAGACTTAAAGATGGAAGAACTTGAAGTCATCAAGCTTGAAAACCCCAAATTAGAAGAGCTTGGAAAAATCAAAAAGGTCTTGATAATGCATCAGGTTTTCAAGACTACTTAATTTATAAATCTTGATCCAATGGCTAATCCATGGCAAACAGATCAATAGTGCAAATCAATGATCTAGGTCATTCTAAATATCTAATGCAAAGATCAATAAATGAGCAGATGGATTCTTAACAATGCCTCTCTAAGGCAAAATAGAATGAAAGTGACTCTTTTGCATTCCATTGTGTATCAAAAAAAGCTAAGGAGAAGTAGTTGGGCACCAAAATATATTTCTAATAAGTGACTCCATTGATGACAACCATTTTAATGCCATCTCCAAACATCTCGATTAGGTTGAACAACTATTGAAAAAAACATCTTTAGGAGGGCAAGCCAAGGGTGTTCAAGAGGGTAACATAGATCAATCAGAATGCCCTAATGAGCATCATTGGAAAATTTAGTTACAGCTAAAGATGGAGACTTCTAACATAATTGATTCATCTCCATATCACTAAAAGCTTTCCTCTCTCTCTCTCTCCTTCTTGTTATATATACAGCCCCTTGGCTAGAGAAAAGGAGGACCACGTAGTGTATGGTGAAGCCCTATTGGAATGATTCAAATTTTGCCTTTAAGAATTTATCATAAATCTATTTCTGTCAGGCTTTTTGGGGGTTTTTGGTCTGAGTGTCCAAGAGATGTATAGTGGCAGCATGTGATGATTTCCTATCCTTCTACCCACTTTATCCTTCATACCTGAATAAGAGTTCTTAGTCTAACTATTCACATAGTGTGTATCTAAGTGTATTGAATTTTGGCATGTGTATTATTGTCTTGAATGTGCAAAATTTGCCTTTCAGCTCATTTACCTTTTGTCATTTTTTACACATCTCACCTCTATGTTGAAATATTGTTGTTAGAATCTTTAGAGTTTGGGAATGGTTTGTAATTTTTCTATATTATGCACTATAATCTAACATTCATGTGGAAAATATTTTTGGTGTATCACCACTCTTATAATAGGATTTCCTTTTCTATAAATTTCTAACTCTTTTCCCTTTAAACAAGCTAGTTTAGTAGAGATTGTCTTACAAAAACATATATAGGGAGCTATCCCTTTCAATCTAAATGTCCATTTCCTCCATAGGCATATCCACAGGCCTAGAAATGTTCCAACATTTCCTAAATCTAGGAGAGGATTGAACACTCTCTTCTAATACACCTGATGGGACCCTAGTTCCTAGTTATTTACATGTCAAGGTGAATGTTGGTCTTGAAAAACCCAAGTTTATACTCTTAATACAACATTTGGTGACTACAAAAGGGTAAGAATCCCTGGTTATAGATCAAGTTTCACACAATTCACCTCATGGTCCTCACTAGGTCATCTAGGATTCTTGACCAAACCCCTTTAGTTGAAATTCTTCTTGAAGAACAACACCTTAAACCATTCCCAATGCTTAGAGATCATTGGCAAGGAGTTTTTGGAGAAGAATAAGAAGAAGTTGAAGAAATTGGATAAATAGGAAATCAAGAGGAAGGAAGAGAAATGGAGAGACAATAGCCTTTCCCAACCTTTAACACATAAAATCTGATTGACCTTCCTGCATACGACCCTATTCCTCCCAATGCTAGCAAGAGTCTCCTTGGTTTTAGTGGGGAGGGTCCTATTACACCATCTAAGCATATTAAAGACATTTTAGACTTCTATAATTTACATAACATCACCTAAGCCAATATAGCCATTATAGTTTTGGTTATGTCTCTAAAAGGCAAGGCACTTGACTGGTATAGAACATTGGAAGGTAGTTATATTACAAGTTGGGATGGCTTTGGGGAATTGCTGGTAACCAAATTTGAAAACAAAAGTGACCATTCTTCACTGATCCATTAGATGAATGTAATAAAGAGAGGTCCTAATGTATCTCAAAGGTATTGGTACTGATTTGTTTATTATATTACAATCAATGGGAGGTTTCACTCTACCAGGTGCATATGAGCTAGCCATTGAAGTTGAAAATAGCTTAAAACAAGCTATAAATCTTCCTCCAAGATTTTCCATGCCTTTTTTGTCTCACAATTCTATTGATGCTCCAAACATAGCACAAGTTCCTAACACCAATGTGAAGCCAAGACCCTTTCCCAAGAAGGTGGATGATGTTGTGGACAAAGATGAAGAGATTTGATCATTATGAGCTCATCTCAAACAAGCTTAGTTCCATACAAGTTCTCCACCTAATCATTAATATTATACTCAATAAGGATATATAGCTCCACCCCAATACAAATACCAAAGAAGAGGATATAATTAGCAAGGTTACAATAGGCAGCCCAATGCCTATAATCCTAATTTCACTCCTCCTATGAAGGATGTTGTTCTAGTACATGTTAATCTTTTCCAAAGAGAGAATCATTTGGACCAATGGGAACAACCTCAAGGTCAATTTATACATTATGATGGAGAAGGCAACCAAGCTTTGGTGGCACAAGAGGAAACTAATTATTATGTAGCTTTAGAAGAAGTAGACCTTATGCAAAGAGATATCCATGGAGAAGGTAACAGCCAAAGTGTAGGCATGATGAACTTCAAAGCAAGAGATGATTATGTGTTAAATCAAAGCATGTCAGTTATAGCCAACATAAGAGATAAGAAGAGAGCATTGGGAGAAGATCAAGGAGTACATGTAACTCCAAGTGATGCCTTTCTAAGGCCATAAAGTGTTAATCCTATTGTTGTACTTATTGAAAGTCAAACTCCTTAGCAAAATTAGAGTGAAAGTAAGATTTTCAAACCTATAGCACAACAAGTTTAGGCTCCTTCTCTACTTTCAAAGGTCTAAGAAAAGGTGAATGCTCCCTCTCTAAACATTAGATTCTTTGAAGAATGCCAAGACAAGCATATCTCTTTGGGAAGTCTTGCATATTCTTGGTTAGAAGGAGCTGTTGCATGAACAACTTGCAAACATTCATGTATCCCCTAAAAATTAAAAGCATAATGGTGTAGCCTTTACCAATAATCCAAGACATTTCTTAGATCCCTCCACCAAGTTTGAAAATCCTCCACCCTTCTATCTCACCCTCATTATGGGAGACAAGTTGGTCCATAATTGCATTGTGGATAGTGGAGCTAGTACCATTGTTATGCCTAAAGTGGTGGATAATAAGCTAGGATTAAAATATGAGCCACAAAGCAAGGGTGTATTGTATCTTGATGGGACTCAAACTAAGATAGTGGGACTGGTCAAAATTATGAATGTTTTCCTGCATTATTTCCCAAGTTTTCCAAATTTTTAAGACATTATGGTGGTAGACCTTCCAAACCATTTTTCTATATGCTTGTCAAGGGACTTCATAGCTAAGATAAGAGGGTACTTTAATGATGATTTGTCTTTTCTAATTTTTTTTTAAAAATATGGAACCAAGGTAACTATAAGGACTCAACCCTTAGCAAGGTTTCATATTGAGACATATATGGAGATAAACTCAAATTAGAATTGTCTAATCAACAAATAAGAAGAAACTATCATAGATTTTGAAACATCATCTCCCTTGAAGGTATTTATAATATTTTCCTTGATAAATATTGAATTGAGACACATGGACTTGATCCATACACCTTCATAGAAGAGACTACTTTGGGATTTTACTGTATGCATGAAAAGGATACTCCAACCCCTTCTTTCATTAATTAAGATCATGAGCTTGAAGGGATGTGAGAAATATTTATTGATGGGTCAAGGAGCAAAGTGGGTGTAGGAGCTAGTGTCATGATTATTTCTCCATCAAAGAATTAATACTACTCCTTTTATAGATTTCACTTCAGTTGCACCTGTAATGTGGTAGAATATGAAGTCCTAGTTCATGGTCTCTAATGAGCAAAGAGAAAATGGATCAAGAATTTGAAGGTCTATGGGGATAGCGAGTTAGTCATTCATCAAGTAAGAAATCAAGTTACAAACAATAATCCTTTACTTAAATCTTACAAGCATAGGGTATGAAACCTACTTGAAGAATTTGATGCCTTCAACATATATCCCATACCAAGGGATTCAAATAAACATGCTAATAGGTTGGCTACCATAGGGGAACAATTTGATATAGCTACTGATGTGGGAAAAGAGAAATATCATTTTCACATCAAATTCATTATGAGGCCTTCTATCCTAGATAATGAAGTGTCATGTCAGGTGTTTGAAAATGATGAACACATTACACACTTACAAAATAAGGCAAGTTTCTCCTCAAGGAACTAAAAGAGATTTCATAATAATTATGAAGAAAAAATTATAGAGTTGAAGACAAACAAGATACCCAAGGGGTTGATTACCTTAGAGAGTATATTCAATGAATATGATCAAAATAAGAAGGAACGAGTGAGCATGTCCATAAAAGAAGAGAATTATGAGAGAGTCGTGATTTACAAGGACAAGCTCCTGAAGATTGGTAAGCTTTGTTCTTTGTTTAAAAGGCAAGCCTTTGTTAAACTATGCAAATATTTACATGATATATTTTCTTGGGAATAAAAATATTTGAAAGGATTTGATCCAAGTCTAGCTCATCACATTATTAAGCTATAACCTAGAGCTTAACCAGTCAGGCAAAAATAATGGCCTATCAATCCCAAGATAGAAGAACTAATGAAGAAGGAGCTAACCAAGTTGATTGAGTCTAGGATTATCTTCCCTATCAAGCACTTTACATGGGTGGATAATATTGTACCTATTCAAAAAAATAATGAAGAAATTAGGCTTTGTGTGGATTTTTCCGATCTTAATAGAGTGTCTCTTAAGGATCATTATCCACTACCTTCCATGGAGCAAATTATGCAAGTTATTTTAGGTTCTCAATGCTTCTCACTTCTTGATGGTTATGCAGGCTACAATCAAATATTAATAAATGAAGAAGATTAGTTCAAGACAACATTCGCTATGAAATAGGGGACCTTTACCTATAACAAGATGCCTTTTGGTTTATCAAACACTAGAGCCATGCCTCAAAGAGAAATGGACATGGATTTTAAAGGTCTGATCAATAAGTTTCTACTGGTGTATCTTTATGATATAACCATTTTTTCAAAGAATGATACCAATCAGATGCAACATCTAAGGTAGGTGTTTGAGAAATGTAGGGAGTATGGAATATCCCTTAATCCAAAGAAGTGCATCTTTGTTGTATAGGAAGGTAAACTTTTTGGTCATATTATTTCAAAAGAAGGCTTGCCTATTGACCCTAAGAGGATTGAGGCTATTATAAGCTTGTCCTTACCTCAACACAAGAAAGGGATGCAATGCTTCTTAGGTAAAATAAACTTTGTAAGGAGGTTTATTCTAAGCTTTGTAACTATGGTAAAGTATATCACAACCATGCTTACAAACCCAAACTTTTCTAAGTATTTCATACTCTATACCTTTGCTAACCTTGATACAGTCTCAGCTATGCTTATGCAAAATAATGATGAAGAGGTTGAGTATACAATTTCATTCTTCAACCAAGGATTAGAGGATTATGAGGTTAGGTATTATTTTTTTTAGAAGTAGGCTCTAATAGTGATTATAAGATTGAATAAATTTAGACACATGATTTTCAACAACAAGATACATGTCATGGTTTCTCATCCTAGCACCAAGGAGTTTCTCCTAAGCAAAGATGTTAATGAAAAGAGAGTTGAATGGATTATAAAGGTGATGGAGTATGACATGGACATTAAAGTGATGAGCTTGGTAAGAGGAAGAGGATTGTGTGAGCATTTGACTTCAGATCTTTAAGATCCAAAAGATGAATCCTTGATCAACCAAGTTCACCCCTAACTAGCTGATCAAATTCAAGCTCAAATTTGGACATAAGACATCATTAGTTTTCTTCAAAATGGTGAGTATCCCAATAGCTTGAACAAGTCTCAAAGGAGATATTTTATACTATAGACCATTCCTTACTATCATATAGATGGTTTTTATTTTTAGAAAGGATGTTAATAGTGTGCTTCTAAGATGTGTTAACAATTATAAATTTGATATGTTGTTGGAGAAGTTCCACAATAGTGCAGATGGAGGTCATTTCTCTCCTACGATGATAGTTTCAAAGATAATGAGGGATGGTTACTATTGGCCTAATATTTTTAAGGACTATTGCCAGTGGGTTAGAAAGTGTCCTCAATGTGCCTTCTTTGTAGGCAAATATAAACTTGTATCCCTTTCATTAAAACCTATCCAAGTGGACTAGCCTTTCATGCAATGGGGTCTTGATTTTATTGGCATGATCAACCCTCCATCAAGTGTTGGACACAAATGTATATTGACTACCACTAACTACTTTAAAAGGTGGGTAGAGGCTATTGCATTGAAGGAGGCAATGAAAAATGCTATCTTGGATTTTTATGACAACATTGTGACAAGGTTTGGAGTTCCCTATGTCATCATTTTTGATAATGCATGTACTTTCATAAGTAATAAAATTTTGATTAGGTAGTGAGGAATGGAGTTTACTTGAGTACCTCATCCAATTATTACCCTCAAGGTAATGGATTGGCTAAGTCTACCAACAAGAACCTCATAAAAATAATCAAGAGAACATTGGAGAATAATTAAAGAGCCTAGCATAACAAGCTGAAGATAACTTTATGGGTAGATAGAATTACTCCTAAGAAATAAATTGGTAACTCTCCCTTTGTAATTTTTTATGGGAGAGTAGCTATGTTGTCCATATTATAAGAACTACCTACCCTAAAACTTGCACAACAACTGGAATTACTTGAAAACACTCCAATAGAAGTCAGGTTGATAAAACTAATACAATTTCAAGAGGCAAGGGATGATGCACACAATGATATGGAACACCATAAAGTTCTTATGAAGAGATATTTTGAAAAAAGGACAAGTGTAAGAGTGTTTGAAGAGGGTGACTTAGTTTTGAAGTGGGATGAAGATAAAGCAAAACCAAGCATGCATACAAAGTTTGACACTTTGTGGAGTGGCACTTACATTATCAACAAGTGCAAGTAAAACAACTCCTTTTAGCTATCAAAAATGAATGGAGAAGATTTTCATATCCCTATGAATGGGATAAACTTGAAATCAAACTATTATCCCTTGCTTGTACTTTTGTAAATACTAGTTTAAGATGTGTGTGTTTCTTTTTGTTCACTATTATGTTCCCTAAGTGCTTTGTAGCAAAGGTGTGTTTTCCTTCATTTTGTTTGAGGTGTGTTTCTACTTTGTGTGTGTGATCGACCCATCTAATATGTTTTTGAGCCAAATCTTGTTTAGTTATCTTTAAAGTGCCTATATGCATGACTCCATGACTAATGGAAGGATTTAGGCAAATAGTCTTTGGCATAAAAGGCATGCCTCCCCTGGAAATCACCAAGAATGTTAGCCAAATTTGTTACCCTTATTTTTGAAAATTCATTTAGCTAAGTTCAACATCTCTTATCTATTTTCAATCCAATTGTGAAGGACTCATGAAGAAACTAGTTGTTTTATCTTCTTTGGAAGTTTTATTTCAGCCTTGTTCTATTATTTTTTCACCCCTTTTGCCTAAGCATTATCTCATTTGGAAGGTTTCCTTTATTTCAAGTTTTTTTTCCAAGCCTAGGAATTCTTTTAGACTTTTTTGTCTCAGACAAAAATTCTAAAAGAGAATTGTCTCTTTGCCTTTTCCCAAAGGAATCCTTTGTCTTGGACAAAAAGTCCAAAGGTATTTGGCCTATCTTTTCCTGAAAGATTACCCTTCAAAATAAATTTGAAGGGTTTTTTCTCTCTCCAAAGTGCCCTTCAAATTTTTTCTGAAGGGTCACTTTTTTCTCCAAGTGCCCTTAAATTTTTTTCTAAAGGGTCACTTTTCTCTCCAAGTGCCCTTCAATTTTTTTTTCAAAGGGTCACTTTTCTCTCCAAGTGCCCTTCAATTTTTTTCAAAGGGTCACTTTCCAAAGCCTGAAGACTTAAAGATGGAAGAACTCAAAGTCATCAAGCTTGAAAATCCCAAAGACTTAAAGTTGGAAAAACCCAAAGCCATCAAGATTGAAAAGCTTGAAGACTTAAAGCTGAAAGAACCCAAATTCCTCAAGCTAGAAGAACCTGAAGTAGAAGAGCTTGGAAAACCTAAAAAGGTTTTAACAGAGTAAATTAGTTTTTCAAGACTACTTAACTTATAAAGCTTGATCTAATGATTGATCCATGATAGGTAGATTGATGGTGCAAATCAATGATCTGGGTCATTCTAAATGGCTAATGGAAAGATTAATCAATGAGCACATAGATTCCTAGCAATGCCTCTCTAAGGCAAAATAGAATGAAAGTGACTCTTTTGCATGCCATTGTGCATCACAAAAAGCCAAAGAGAAGTGGTTGGGCACTGAAATAGATTTCTAATAGGTGACTTAATTGACAACAACCATTTTAATGCCATCTCAAAACATCTTGATTGGGTTGAGAAACTATTGAAAAAAAATCTTCAAGAGGGCAAGCCAATGGCATTCAAGAGGGTGACATGGATAAATCAAAATGCCCTAATGATCATCATTGGCAAATTTAGTTGTAGCTAAAGATGGAGACTTCCAACAGAATTGATTCCTCTCCTTGGCATCAAAATCTTTCCTCTCTCTCTCCTTATTGCTATATATATAACCCCTTGGATAGAGAAAAGGAGGACCACATAATGTATGGTTTATCCATACTAGAATGATTCAAGTTCTACCTTTAATCATTTATCATAAATCTATTTCCTTCAATCTTTTTATAGGTTTTTGGTCTGAGTGTGCAAGAGATGTATAGTGGAAACATGTGATGGTTTTACATCCTTTTGCCCACATTATCCTTCATACTTGAATAAGATTTCTTAGTCTAACTATTCACATAATGTGTATCTAAGTGTATTAAATTTTTACATGTATATTACTATCTTAAATGTGAAAATTTTCCCTTTTAGCTCATTTAACTTATGTCATTTTATACACATCTCACCTCTGTGTTGAAATATTATTGTTAGAATCTTTAGAGTTTGGTAATGGTATGTGTTTTTTCTTTATTGTACACTATAATATGACATTCATGTGGAAAATAGTTTTGGTGTATCACCACTCTTAGAATAGGATTTCCTTTTCTATAAATTTCTAACTATTTTCCCTTTACACAAGCTAGTTTAGTAGAGATTGTCTTGTAAAGACATATACAGGGAGTTAGCCCTTTCAATCTAGAGGTCCATTTCCTCCATAGGCATACCCATAGGTCTGGAAATGTTCTAACATTTCCCAAATTTGGGAGAGGATTGAACACTCTCTTCTAGGGTGAAAGATTTGGAGACAATAGGTAGTAGGGAGGAAAATCAATATAAGTAAATTTAGTTGAGTTTTATGTCATTTTGTTCTATTTCTCTTTATCTAATCATTTACTAAAGGACTATGTATTTCAGGCCATGTGGGCCTTGTTCTTTTTTGTTTCATCTCTTATATTGTACTGAACTATGGTTTTCAGGTTCTTTTAAACCCTGAGCTTAACCTATCAAATAATAATAATAATAATAATAATAAATTCATACCTAAATGGGACTTGATATAAGAATAAAGTATCATGATGGACCAAAATAAGTTTAATTTCCATAATTCAATCATTTATCTACTATCAATTAGATATTTGTAGCCCTGAGAAAGATATTTGATTCTAGTCTAAGCATTTCTCTACTACAAGCCAAGTGTCCATAACCCCAATGGAGATTACTTTAATTACCCTCCCTTAATCTATGAATATTTTTATTTGTTGCTTTATTTTTTGAAGAGGGGTTGGAAACAACAATTATTTGGGTATATATGGATTAAATTCATTTTATATTAAATATTTCACTCATATTTCTATCTTTCTCAGTATTTATTATCTCTCAAATAATTCTCAAGAGTTAAATGTGAAATTAATATTTTAAAGTGAGACGTCTTTCTAAAATTTGCATCAAAATATCTAGACAACTTTTAGTAATGAGATAAACACATTCCATTCAATCAAATCTAAAATCAAGTAGTCATGCACATACCATAATTTTAAAATTTAAATACCTCATGAGTAGCTCATGAATATCCATAAATGTGAACAACTATCATCTATAAGAAATTTTATGAAGTGGATGAATGGTTATAATGACCTTATTTTCAAAAACCACCTAATTGAATGGGAAACTAAACTAAAAACAATAATAAAAGATAATCTATTATAATCTATAAAAGTAATTCCCAACAAAATTGGGAGGGTGGGTTAGAAAAATTGATGTATAAAATCTTTCATTCTTTAGTGAAAGTATGTGTCTTCTAGTTAAATTTCTCAAACATGAAATAACATATTTTTAATCCTTTAACAATTATTTTAGTTTCCTTATTTTAAACTCAAAATAATTTTCATGCATGTATTCAAAATAATCATTTTATTTATTTATTTCAAAATTATATTAAATATTGGTATGATAAACATTTAGGGTAAGTCTAGATAATCATAAACAAAATATTTATTTACCTAAAGTTCAATCACTATGATGTTTAGAGCAAGAGGTTTAATTTATAATAATTCTTTGAGAGTTAGATCATCTAATAAATAAGCATCTTATTTTATTTGCTCTTACATGTATTGATTATGCTCTTATACATTTAAAACATTTTTACATTCATCATCATTTGAAATGTCTTCTTCCTCTTTAATGATGCCATGATTCACAATATTACAAACTTCGTGATCAACATTCTCATATTGAAAAGCTTCGGAGAGAGCAATGATAGGAGCTTGAAATTGTTGATTTCTTTGATCATCTGGCACAATGATTTCAAAAGAGAATCAATGTTCCACTTAGCATTTATTTGGGCATGAAAATTGATTATCCACATTAATATTTTCCACATAATCCAAAACCAATGTATTTATTGTTAAAATTCTCATAAAAGTGGAGATTAATGGATCTAAAACATGTAAATACATAGCTAAACCCATTGCTTCAAAAGGTCTATGGTTTATTTAGATTTTTTTATTCTTTGTTTTAAAATTAAAATGAAAATCTCTAATTAATTCATGAGGTTCTCTTTTAATCATAATAAATAATTTTATAAAAACATGAGCATCAATACTTTAACCAAAGTAAAACAAAAAAGCATCTTTAAAATTTTATCATAGGTGTCAAGCCAAAAATCAATCATAAAATTATTATTGTAAAATAAAAGAAAATAACTTTAAATCTACATCCTCAAAGTTTGCATTGAAAATATTCGTGGTAGATTTGTAAACAATAATACATTCTTCAACAATTCTTTTGTTGTTATTTTGAAACTTAGGAATAAAATCAAAAAAATCATTTGGGAAATCATACTGAAAACCCGAAATGTTTATAGTTGATTCACCAAGATAAGATATAGTTTAAATTTAAATTCTCTAAATTTTATATTAAAAAATTATATTTTAAAGATTTTAACAAGAAACTAAAATAAAGTCATGCATTGAATGGAAATTAAGATCGTAAAAATTAAGTCCCCCTTCTAATGCCAACTTCCCATTGATGAAAGTTTTTTTACCCACTCAAAAATATGATGGGTTTTCACCCTCACATGTTAGGATCATAAAATGTATCCTAGAATATGAGTTACAAGTATATAGTTTTATAAATTAATGTGTTCTTCAACAATTAATTTGTTGTTATTTTTAAAACTAAGAAGAAAATCAAACAGATCATTTGGGAGATCATACTGAAAACTTGAGATGTTCATAGTTAATTCACCAAGCCAAGACATATTTTAAAGTTAAATTTTCTAAATTTTAAATTTTTAATATTTTAACAAGAAACTAAAATAAAGTCATGCATTGGATGGAAATTAAGATTGTAAAAATTAAGCCCCCTTTCTAATATGAAATTCCTATTGATGTAAGTTTTTATACCCACTCAAAATATGATGGGTTTTCACCCTCACATTTTAGGATCATAAAATGTATCATAGGGTATGAGTTTCAAGTATATAGTTTTATAAATAACCAAGTGGTGGAATAACATGGTTTAATAATATGGTTGTTACCTGTTTAAGAAAGTATCCCATACAATCAAATTAGACTCACTTAACATACAAAAAAACTAACCTCAAAATGAATATTCACACTGATTATGTATTATAGGCTTTGAAAAAATTGAAATGAGGGAAAGGGTAGGGTAGGAAAGAAGGTTTCAAATGTCCTATCAAGATAGATTTTTTCTAATGTAAATTTTTTTCTGATATTTATTATGAATTAATCAATTTTTATTAAATTTGGCATTCAATCAAACTTAGATAAACACAATAGAGAGTCAAGGGTTAATAATTAATTAATAAATTTTTATAACATTACTTTGTAAGATAAATTAACCATAGTAAATTACACAAAATCACATTCATCTACAACAATTAAATAAACTTAAAATTAAGCCACATAAACAATTAAATTAGTTAATTATTTAATTTTTAAAAATCACAATAAATCAAATAAATTTCATTTAGTGAGCACTCTAAACTAAAATGTTGTAGTATTAATTTTAATTGGAAAAATCAAGAAACATAAACAAACTCACATAACATCTACAATGATCTCTCAAGTTTGTAAATTGACTACCAAATCTTTTTGAATAATAATGAGTTTATTACAAATTATTTATAATGAAGTTAAGTGGACCAAAACCATAAATAAATATCTCACATGAAAATTTCACTATAATTCTAGTTTTATAAATATTGTAAAAAATAAACTAAAAAAGTAAATGAAAACATGTATTGAA
The DNA here is from genome assembly GCA_037957365.1 of Torreya grandis. Taxonomy (NCBI): domain Eukaryota; kingdom Viridiplantae; phylum Streptophyta; class Pinopsida; order Cupressales; family Taxaceae; genus Torreya; species Torreya grandis. Next base: position 434,447 of record JARHVA010003811.1, on the reverse strand, counting down.
TTATTCATCCAAAATGCAAGTTTTATTTATGAAAACAACTAATATCTCATGGTCCCAAGATTTTTTTTAAAGATTTGGCATGTTAACACACAATAGGACCCAAAAGTATTCACACCAAACTTATGGTTTTTGATATTTCACTTTCCTATAGCCTTATATATATATATATATATATATATATATATATATATATATATATATATATAATACACACACACATATACATATACATACATACATACATACATACATATACATATACATATACATATATATATATATATATATATATATATATATATATATATATATATATATATATATATATATATATATATATATATATAATCAATCAGAATGATTATGAATTTTTAGATAAAATCTCATGGTCTTAAGATTTTTTTAAAATATTGGGCATGTTAGCACACAATAGGACCTAAAACTATTCAAACCAAACTTATGGTTTTTGATCTTCCACTTTCTTATAAATGCATCCCAATATTCAAGCCACTTTTTTGACTCCAATGATGACAAAACTAATGAATTTAAAACAACTTATAACACCTCTAAGATACCACCATGTATCTCAGAATGGATTCCTCCATCTCTTCTACCAAGAAATGAGTCCCTTCATTCGAATAATGATGATAGTGAAAACCCACTTTGTTTAAATGATAATGAAGCTTCTTATGATGAATAATATAATAAATTTAATGTCTATGGGGTGCATAATATTTTTTAATAACCATTATTATTCTCTCATCATGCCTTTATTCAACTTAGTATATCTTCAAACATACTTCTAAAGAAAAACCTCAAAACCCTAACCAAAGATGTGTTATTTCATTAAATTATGATGAAGAATAAATTATTTCCCAAGCTCAAGCCAGAAACTTAGATGTTATTCAATATCAATAGTTCCTTGATAAAATGCACACTATCAACTAAGATGTTAATCTAATACACCTTTCTTATGATCTTGACCCTCAAATTGAATCAATTGATGAAGAAGAAGGTGTGGACATAAAAGGTTATTTATCTACTATACTAACCATGCCGATATAGTTAAAAAACATTTAGTGAAATCAAGTTGTATTGATCATGTAAATACATTTTAAAACATTCCACTTATAAAAAAAACTTCCTTAGCTATGATATATATGAATGTATTAATATATCTCTAAAAATAGCCTCCTTACCATCTGACTATCTTGATAGTGTCAATATATTTTAGAAAAAATCATACTATATTGACCATCTTACTCCTACTGGTGCCAACTATATTTACCGAGATACATAGCAAGCAATTAAAACTAACTATATCGACATAGATTTACCTATGGGTGATACATGTCAAACTAGTCTATAAATGCATAACTACCTTAGCATGGATAATACCTTACAAAATAAACCTCAGCTATCTCATACATATGACTAAATTACCCTAGATTTGAAATCCACTACTATGAAATAGAGTCACATAAAATTTGACACCGAAGGTAATAAATACATTGACCTAGAGGTGGTCATTAAATATTGTTTCACTTTATTTAATTTACCTAGTGATGAAACTATTTTAGAACTCTTTTATGCAATAAAACCTCAAATTCATTTCAAACATCATAAACTTGAAAATTTTGAGCATACGTCACATTTTCATAATTTTTTTGTTAGTGTTAATCCTAATAATCCTCTTTATAATGTACCCCCTATACCTGATCACTACCAAGATGGAAATGCCATGTTCATCGAGGAAAATTAGGAAATTAAATAGTAACATATAATGACTATCACATGGTTCTTATTTCTTCTTATATTAGTCATAAAGAAACTAATATAAGCACAAGGCAAGGTATCCACTTAAGGACAACCTTTTACATCTATATTACAAGGTTTTCACACTCTGCCATGGATACACTTTATGCACATTACTCATAGTTAATACAATTAACAAATAATATTCATTACTTTCATAAACATTAGATTGGAATAAATATTCACACTTGCACTCTCAAACACATACTTACATTGATAGGTTTATTACACTACATTGGCATTAAAAAAAACCTACCAATAAACTACTTCATTGCAAATGCCATTTATCTCATTTATAGAGATGAGAGGGAATGGAATGAACCTTCATATTCTATAATGACCCTTCACCATCTATCATGACCTTTCATCTTCTATTTTTGTCTTTTTTGTGCTCTATCAGATAAATCAGAGATTTTAAGCCTGTTAGGAACTGAATTTGTTCTCAAAACAAACATGACAACTGAAACTATTACAACAAGAAGTTTGGGATCTAACACTATTCCTAGAATAGGTTGGTCTACCAATTATGTTCCACATGGAATGCTGGCATCCAAAACTATTATTATAATAGGTTGGTTGGTCAATTTTGTTTTTCTTAGAATGTTTTCATGCAAAGTACTATCAAGAACTTGATTTTTTAACCTCAAGATGAACTTTTCAAAGTAAGTGTCAAATATGAAAATTTATCACTTTGAATTGTTCTACACAATGGAGTATTTATAACTTATTGAAAATTTAAGTAAACCTAAAAATAACCAAAAAACAAAAAAAAACTACTTACTTCTACTAAATTAACACACCAACACACCACTCTATTTTTGGTTGATAAAATATTGCATAAACCTTTGAATGTCCTACATCAGACACCCAAGGTTGTTAAAATATGAGATACTAATCATATGGATGGAATAACTAGTAGATCCACTATATTTACCATGAACCATAATGTTCATGGTTTTCCTTTCTAAAAATCAAGTAATTTAGTTGATTATCTTTTTTTTTCTTCCATTTCAAATTTTCTCTTGTTGTCTTCATTTGTCCTTTTATCCTTACCTTTGCTCACTCCTCACCTCTTTTGGGGTTAAACACACCATATTATCCTTTATTTGTGTAGTTAGACCCAAGGTAGTTTGTATCCTCCACCAAAGGCTTATTCTCTTTTCTCTCCATCCTCTTGTGTGATGAAACTCACCTTCATCTGACCACCACTACCAAGATGTTTTTTCTTGCCTCTTACTATCTTTTGTGGGCTTAAACTCACTTCTAACTAGACACCTACTTATAAATCCTTATTGTTTGTGTTTACTCACTATCCAACCTATTATTAAATTCTTCCTTATGTCATTCTTCACTATTTTCATCTCCTCTTCTCTCATGGATAAAATCTATTTCTCTATTTATCTCTTTGCCACTACCACCTCACTTCTAGCTTCTTCACTTATAAGAGTTTTAAAAGGCCCTTCTTATTTATTTACTTTTTCACATACTCTTTCTAATGTAAAAATTAATTCTTCTCCTCATTTTCTTTCTTGAGTGTATAATTTTCACTTATGATTTCAACTCATCACCTTGGAAGGCCTCTTTGAATGCCTCATTTCTCTCTAATTCTACACCTGCACATTAGCTACAATCACAAATAAATTTATAAACATGAGACTTTATAGTCCCTATATGTGCTTCCTCCATATTCACACTATTGGCTTGATTTCCACTAAAATCAGGCTCCTCAAATCCTCCTCCATTCTACCTACTCCTTAGAACAATGCTTAGTTTCACTTTTGAAAAATCCTCTTCACTTCTCATCATCATTATATCAGTTCTAGGTTGATTGATTTTACCTTGTTTAATCTCCTTCATTTCATGTTAAAATAACCTTGTACTCTACTTTGTAATTAGGCTAATGTAATCTTGACTCATATAATTATTTCTTCCAACACGTATATGGGTTGTTTCCACATATGAAACAACACTTTCATACTTCATTTCTCTTTGTAGAAACATGTCTACCATATCTATTTCATTTATTTTTGGACCTGTACATTAAAAAAACACATTAAAGGAATAAGGGGTTCCCACAAAAACGTTTTCTAGATCTTCATCATGTCTCATGGAAATTTTGTCCAAATCTTATATGTTGCTTACATTATCCTCACATATTTATCTCTCGTGATGGACTCCCAATGGCCCATTACCAAAACCTACATGGTTTTTCTCTCCTCATCCTTATTTATAATTTATTATTTACATGGTTGGTATTCATCCATACTCTCCTTGTGTTTATTATCTTGCAATTCTTCCACCTATGTTTTTTCCTTCATGGAAACATGAAACTCCTCATGATTGTTCTTTTCTTTCACCTTTTTTATTTCCTTACTTGAAACCCTTAGCTTTCCTCAACTATCCTTAACCCTTATACACTCTAAAATATAAAATAAAAATTTATTACCTTCACTCACCAAGGATTATTCTTAATCTTCCCATGTATGGGATACCACAAATTCCTTCTCATCATCAAATAATGGGTCTTCTTCTTTTAGTTAAACAATTAGCATATCTACATCCTATTCACGAGGAATCCCTCCCATAAGGGGTTCTCACAAACTTTTTCCTTCTTATTGTTTAGAAAAATATATAGGGGCTTATCACATAGAAACCTCACTCTCTTGTTGTCTTTAAATATAACCTCCTTATCCTCTTTCATATCCTTATTATTACTACATATCACAAATTAGTTTTGATATTATCACATGGTAACTTCCCTCTTATATTTCCTTTCATAGAAATCTTCTTCTTATCTTCTTTCTCAAAACTTAGCACAAGAATCTTATTCATACACTCTTTATATAATTTTGGTGCACAAAATGACCCATCAATTTGTAAACCATATGTTCCCATTTTCCCACCTTCTTATTTCCTTTTCTTTGTCTCCTCACTTGGATATCTCTCCAATACAGAGTTCCATGTCCACAAAACTTATTTCATGTAATGTTTATCATCATGTATTATTATATATTATATTATTCAAAAATAACTTCCAATTCCACTACCCATTTCATGATCTTATCAAGTCTCTCTTTACCATAAAACAAAACAACATTGTTAGTGGGCTTACCTTTTCCCCTCACCATGACCTTTGTTGGTCTCTTTTATTGAATGTAATATCTTGCTTGGACTATCTTCAAAGCATATAAATTTTATTTTATGGGTAACAACCCTATTATCATCTCTTCTTAATACTCTTCACTCACAATTGCATTATCTCCATTTTTTGCGATGTCGATCATTTCCAATATTACTTAGATTTCTGTCGCCATCTATTTCAAGCCTTCTAGCTCTAGTGTTCTTCCTCCTTTATGTGTCATATTTCCTAGACCATTAGGATTCTCTTTCAAAACATAAAAAATAATCAAAAATATTCTCTCACACTTATTCACCACTTGCAGGTCTTCTCTCATACCTGCAACAAACTTATCTTCTCTCCTAGGCAAGTTTATTTTTAACAACTTGTAACTAAGTCAAGTAGAATTATTTTTCATAGAATACAAACAAATAATAAAATATACTCACACACTTTACTCACATATAAAAAACCTTGATATAATAACAAATGATGCAATCACAAAGCAAGGTGTCCAATTAAGGACAATTTTTTACACTTATGTTGCTAAGTTTTCACACTTTGATGTAGACACACTCTAAGTAAATTACTCAAACTTGACACACTTAAAAAATAATATTAATTAATGTAATAAAAATTATAGTGGAACACATACTCATTCTCACACTCTTAAACACGCACTTAATATGATAGAATGAAAATGATTGGCAGTAAAACAACCCTACCAATAACCAAATCCATTACAAATGTCATTTATCCCATTTATAGAAATGAGGGGGATGGATTGTCCCATCATATTCCATAGTGACTCTTTCCCTTATATCATGAATTTTCATATTCTATATTGTTTTATTTTTATATACTCTATCAGAGAACTCAGAGTTTTTGGGCATGTAGGCAACTGACTTTGTTATCAAAATAAGCATGTTGGTTGAAACCATTCCATTAGATACATCAGCATATGGCATTGTTCATAGAACATGTCAGTTAGATGATTATGTTTCACTTAGAACAGTGTAATTTGACATTATTCCACTCGGAATGTTAGCATCTAACATTATTTCTATAACAAGTCATTCTATCATTTTCATTCCAGTTGGAATGTTGACATCCAAAGTAGTATCATGAACTTGATTTTTTTGAGTCTCAAGATGAAATTTCCAAATTAAGTGCCAAATATGAAAATTTATCTCTTTGACTTAGTCTACATAATGGATTCTTAAAAATTGATTGAAACTTTATGTAAACCTTTAAGCAACCAATAGACACAAAAAAATTATTTCTACAAAATCAACATACAAACACACCACTATGATTTTTATTGATACAAGATTACCAAACCCATTGATGTTATTGCAAAAAAAAAAAAAAACCATAGTGTAGTCTTTGATAAGTAGAATAAATCCTTTATGTGGTGATATGAAGACATGCCTTGAATTGACCCTATCATTATTTTCCATAATATCATTACTTATCCTAATGTGGCTCTCATTTTCTAAAGAAATGAAAGTTCCCTTTGAAATCTTCTAAACTTTATCAGAAAATAAATCATTAATCCTCTTGATGCTAAGTTCATCAAACTATTAGATTAATTTTATTGGGTCTCTAACATAGTTCTCTTTCATTCACATATGTATTGACTTTCTTAATCTCAACTTAGCATGTCCTAAGGACAATTTTCCTTTATTTACTTGACACCATTATTTATTATAAAAATGAATATGAGATATTTCTATCATGAATGGTTTTTAAATTATAATCAGATTTAAATTTCCCTCAAAGATTAACATAATACCACCTTCTTCATTGAGTGGGGCACATATTTATATGTTAAGATTTTTTTTGTCCTTAAAATTTTCATGATAACCTTACAACATTCCATGACCCATATTTTTTATGATATTATCCAAAAATAGTTCAAACCAATGTGGATGATTTACTAGAAAAAACTAAGTCTCTCAAATATCATCATCATGACCTAGTTATTATCTTAGAGCAGCTAATCTAATACAATGTTAATCTTAATCCCAAAAGGTGTGTCTTAAATATTACATTTGGTAATATTTTAATATTTTTGGTATCTAGATGAGGGATTTGTTGATGCTTGAAAGTATATCACAAGTGGTTCTTAGTGTTTAAGAAACACTACTCATTTTTGAAATCAAATAATCTAATACATGAGTTACAAATTATGATAATCCTATTATCTTTGGTAGAATAGAAGAAGAACAAGTGGAATGTTTCATAAATTTATATTAGTTGTTGGTTGGGATCCACCATAGTCTAATATTTGATATTTGATTTTGAAGATAAATTATGTTATTTAAAGTAAATTATGCTCAAAACTAAGTTTAAATCTAAACTAAGATGAGTATTCACAATAAAACTAATCTAAAGTGTATTGATTAAAAAAGAGTAAAAATAAGGGTAAGGCAAAGAAGAAATATGTTGTTGATATTTAACCCAAACATTATGACGAAGTTCAAGTTTCATTTGAACATGCATTTAACCATTATATGAGATGAAGTAGTATAAGCTTAAATTCTATCACACATTAGTCAAACATCTAAGGATAGTATGAAATGATGAAAATAAGGAACATGTTCACTTCAAATATTCATCCCTATAAGAAAACAACATTAACACATATCCAAGAAAGGCAAATAAAATGAAGTAAACCTTAATAATTTCAACTAATCTAGCATTAACACAAATTATCAACTCTACACTTAAAGATGCAAATCCAAAATTCACTAGAATCATTCAAATCTAAGATTTAGACCAGACAAATGAGAGAGAAACCATGGTAGCAATTCACACAAGCAAATGTTGACAAACTTTGCAAAACTTCTTGCTTTATATTAATTTTATCAAAGTTACAGAATAGTTTTTGGCTCAAAAACTCCATCCTTATTACAAATGACAATACCTCTTTATATAGATAATTCATGAGGTATGCAAGTTAGTCATGTCAAATATTAAGGATAATTATCCTTTTACAATTATTTGAGAACCTTCTAGACATTCTAAAATGACTAACCTATAGGCAATGTGCTTTACAAGTTTCACATGCCTTTACAAAAGAATATTTTCTTTTCAAAAATTATACAAGCTTAATTATAAAAATAATATTCCTAATTCAACTAACTTTGGGACATTTTTTTTGATGTAGTCCTTTACCTTCCCTGTAGGATCTTCATCCTATAATGTTGCTCATTAATAAGCTAGAGGTTGACAATAGTTCTCATGAAGATTTCTCTTTCTTGATCCTATAGGTCCTTGAGATCATTTTTAGCTCTTTCTAATGCATGCTTGATGATTTTTACATCTCCTACCTTCTCCTCAGATGACAAAACTAATCCCATGATCTTCTTTTTATCAGCCCCTATCTTCTCTTATCCTTTATTTCTCTCTTCCTACATGAATTGAGTAGTTCTATGCTTGAACTCCTCATCAGTGATAAGGACCAATGGACTAAGTGTGTTTATCTCTTTGATAAATTTATCTAATATGCACAAAATCTTATCTTCTTGATGTTTGAGATTATTAGCCATGTCCTTCATTTGCTTGGACTAGTTATTCATGGATTTGTTAGTTGTTAGTGTATACACAGTAGCTCTAATACCACTTGTCAGGATCTTAGATCACAATTGATTACTTTTGTATAAGAAACTAAACATAGAATTAAACTAGAAGTAATAAGTAACTAGAAATCAGAAACAACAAAGAATAGGAGATACGAGAAACAATACAATCTATATTAAACTCTTCCAAAAGGAAATACAATGAAGAAATCTCTCTTCTTCCTCACACCTCATAGGTGTACAGTAATTCTCCTTCAAGATTTCTCTTTCTCAATCAATTACAACCAACTCAAATACTGAGTTATTATCTCTTCCAATAGATCTCCTTGATCTTGCACCTTGCAGATCTAACTGATCTTGCTTACTCCTTGTGTTGTAAATCTTCTTGATCTTGCTACCCCACAGATCTAACTGATCTTGCACACACACACCCACAAATCTTCTTGATCTTGCACACTCTACAGATCAACTGACCTTGCTTACCTATAGATCTTCCTAATCTTGCACTCTTGCAAACCTTCTAGATCTTACACTTTGAGGATATAATCCTAATTACAATACAACCCCATGGGTCTCTTAAATAGAACACAAAGAAAAAAATAATTAGAAACATAGACTCAAGACTAAAATTAGTCTTTACATGCAAACTAACTATTCATCTAAAATTAGAATAGTTTTGGAAACACACAAGTGACCGATGTCAGTTCTTGTCTGACCGATGCCAGTTACTATGTAGCTGAAGATAACTGATGTCGGTTGACCCCTAATCAATGTCGGTTGGATCTAAATGATGTCAGTTACTTTGTAACCTAGCAACCTCCACATTTGCACATTCAGTGAAGCTTTTAGCTCCATAACTCAACAATATCCCACTTGGAGATAAACAACTACACCTGTACATGTACAACAACATCCTCTAATTTGTTTATGGCTTGTTTCTTCATCTTCAAGTTCAATCTTGAAGACCAACAAAAGTTGAATGAAGATTTAACTTCTCCTTTATTACCGGATTTGTTAACATACCTACAGGGTTCCTATATATATGGATCTTTTCTAGCTTCAATTGTCCATCCTTCAATACCTATCTAATGAAGTGGTACCTAAGCTGTATATCTTTGGTTCTTGAATGAAAGGCTGAATTCTTTGCCAAATGAATTGCACTCTGACTATCACTGTATAATCTATAACTCTCTTGCTCCTTTCCCAACTCTTCCATGAACTGAGTCATCCATATCATTTCCTTGCTAGCCTCTGTGACTGTAATGTATTCTGCCTCTGTAGTAGACAGGGCAACAACCTTTTGCAACTTTGAAATCCAGCTAACCGTCATTCCACCAACAGTGAACACATATCCTGTGGTACTTCTCCTACCATCCAAGTCACCTGCCATATCCAAATCTGCATACCCATGTAGAGAAGTGTTTGACCCTCCATAGCATAAACACCTACTACTGGTCCCTCTCAGATATCTGAGAATCCACTGAACTGCTTTCCAGTGCTCCTTTCCTAGATTGGCCATAAACTTGCTGACAACTCCCACTACTTGCGCAATATTTGGTCTAGGTGTGCTTACCAGTTTTGCATCCTGCATATTGAACCTCTCCAACACCAACTTGGCCTTATGTCTCATTTGTCCATTTTCTCCTTCCTTTAACCTATGAACCCATTCATTTTTCAGTGCTTTCTTTTCGGCTGGCAACTCTACCAAATCCCATGTTTGGTTCTCTTCCAAGGAATCAATTTCCTCATTCATGCCATGCTCCCACTATTTCCTGGATTCTACCTACATTACCTCTTCAAAACTTCTTGGTTTTCCACCATCAATGAGCAACAAGTAGTATAAAGAAGGGGAATAATGAATTGGAGGTTTACATACCCTTTTAGACCTCCTCATGGGCATTTGAGACTCATTGACAGCTTGCTGTCTGCCCAAATTTCATTTTGATAGTGACCGATCCCAGTCATCTCTGGCCAACCTCAGTCTGCACTTGACCAATGTTGATTCCACCTGACATCCCTAATCGACATCGGTTTCCACCTACCTAACATCACTGACTTCAGTCTTCACCTGACTGACATCGGTTCCTACCTGATAAACGTCAGTCTCTGCCTGACCGACGTCGATGTCTATGTTTTCCTGTGAGTGATGATTTTTACCCATAAGCTCATTTTGGATCATGACCTCATCCAAATCAAGATTGCCCTGCTCAGTATTATTCAGCCTCTTGAGCTGATCACTATCCATCATCTTCTCATTAAAAACCAAGGCTTTCTAGTTCTTAAATGTGTCAAAAACATCAGATTTCCTCTTTATGCAATAAACCCATACCTTTCTTGTAGCATCATTAATGAAAGAAACATAACATTGTGATCTTCCAATAGAAGCTCCCTGAGCTAGTCCCCACACGTCTGTGTGAACAAGATCCAACTTGTGCTTCTTCTTTGTTGACCCAGTTGTGAGAAACCTCACTTTCCTCTGTTTCCCAAAAATACAATGCTCACATAAAACTCGATCTATGCTTTTCAAATCTGAAAGCTTACCTTTTGACTTAAGAACATTCATTCCCTTCTCACTCATGTGACCAAGCCTACAGTGCCACATCTTTGCATCTACATCTAAAGTAGATAAAATATAAGGTGAATTATCAGTAATACAAGTAGATAGATAAAGTGTACCTACTTTCTTACCTCTAGCTAATACAAGTGCACCCTTGGAAACTTTCCAAGATTCAGCTATGAGAGTTACTATGCAACCCTCATCACCCAACTTTCCTACAGAAATTAGATTCCTCTTCAAGATGGGCACATGCATGACATCCTTCGACACCCATGTGTTTCCATTCTATAATTTCAGCTACACTTTTCCTTTGCCAACAATTTGACAAGGCTCACCATCCCCTAAATAAACTTTTCCAAAGTCTCCATGGACATAATCATTGAAAAATTCTCTATTTGGGGTTGCATGGAAAGAAGCACCAGAATCTAAAACCCAATATTCTACTTTATCCAAGGAAAATATAAGAGCATCCTATGCAACAATACCTGCATCATTTTCTTCTTTATTTCCTTCATGTTGATCTTCTTTCAACCAACAATCTTTCTTTACGTGCCCTTTCTTTCCACAATTCTAGCAGGTAATTCTTTCATTTCTGGATTTTGATCTACTACCTATCTTTGACCTTGATTTCCCTTGCTTGCCCTTCTCTCTTTGCTTTCCCCTACCTTCAACACTTAAAGCATTACCTGATGTTTCCCCTGTGCTATTCTTGTGAATTTCTTCATTCAAGATTACACTAACAACATCATCAACTTTCAAGATATTTGAAGCAGACGCAGTATTACTAACTACCATTACCAAACTATCCCAACTTTCAGGTAAAGAACATAAGATTAAGAGAGCTTTAATTTCATCATCAAAAACTATTTTGACTAAATTTAAATAATTTACTAATCCATGGAAATCACTAAGATGACTATATATAGATCCACCTTCCTGCATTTGCAAATTAAATAATTGCTTCATAAGATGTACCTTATTTGAAGCTGAGGGTTTTTCATATAAATTTACCAAATTATCCATTAACTCTACCATTGTCTTTGCCTGTGATATGTTGGAAATCACAGATGATGCCAGGCTCAACCTTATAGATCCAAGAGCCTTTCGATCAAGAACATTCCATTCTTCATCTGGCATATCTGTGGGCTTGCTTGAAACCCCACCCAATGGTAAGTACATATCTTTTTGATACAGATAATCTTCTATCTGTATCTTCTATAATTGATAATTCTTGCCATTGAATTTATCCATTCTTAGTTTACTTTCTTCTGCCATTGCTTTACTCCCACTCAAACAGAAACCCCTGTGAGTGAACCTGTAATCAACAAACACTAACCCACTCTGATGAACTTGGCTCTGATACCAATTTTTAGTTGTTAGTGTATACACAGTAGCTCTGATACCACTTGTCAGGATCTTAGATCACAATTGATTACTTTTGTATAAGTAACTAAACATGGAATTAAACTAGAAGTAATAAGTAACTAGAAATTAGAAACAACAAAGAATAGCAGATACGAGAAATAATACAATCTGTATTAAACTCTTCTAGAAGGAAATACAATGAAGAAATCTCTCTTCTTCCTCACACCTCTTAGGTGTATAGTAATTCTCCTTCAATATTTCTCTCTCTCAATCAATTACAACCAACTCAGATACTGAGTTATTCCCTCTTCCAACAGATCTCCTTGATCTTGCACCTTGCAGATCTAACTGATCTTGCTTACTCTTTGTGTTGCAGATCTTCTTGATCTTGTTACCCCATAGATCTAACTGATCTTACACACACACACCCACATATCTTCTTGATCTTGCACACTCTGTAGATCAACTGACCTTGCTTACCTGTAGATCTTCCTGATCTTGCACTCTTGCAGACCTTCTAGATCTTACACTTTGAGGATCTAATCATAATTACAATACAGCCCCATAGGTCTCTTAAATGGAACCCAAAGAAAACAATAATTAGAAATGTGGACTCAAGACTAAAATTAGTCTTTACATGCAAACTAACTATTCATCTAAAATTAGAACAGTTTTGGAAACACACAGGTGACCGATGTCGGTTCCTATCTGACCGATGCCGGTCGACCATAACCGATGTTGGCTACTTTATAGCTGAAGATAACCAATGTTGATTGACCCCTAACTGATGTTGGTTGGCTCTGACCGATGTTGGTTATTGTGTAACCCAACAACCTCCACATTTGCACATTCAGTGAAGCTTTTAGCTCCACAACTCAACAGGATTTTATTTTATCCACTAATATAGCCACAACCATATTTAAGTGAGATAGACTAACTATTCTGAATTCAAGGATTTGGTTATTTATCAAGGATTTGGTTATTTATCAGGGATTTGATCAAATCTTTAACTTGATAGTTTAAATCTTGTCATTGGCCAACTTGGCCTATAGCCATAAAACTTTGTTTATTTACTACATCCTACTTGGCCCTAAATATCTTTAAGGAACTTAATAAATTAGCCATGGTATCTTCAAATTTCTTGAACTTGTCCTCTAGGATAGATAATATTGTTGTCTTTTCTAGATTCTTCTTATATTGCAAGATGCCTTTGATCACTATTTACAATTACTCTGACTCAGCTTGAGCCATTTCAAGAACATTTTCTACAAATATTTATTTCTCGCTAGGCTTTATCCTCCAACTAGAGTCAATCCAATAAAAGGTTCCACTTTTTTTAAAGTTACCTCCTCTCCACCAACCATGACATTCTTTTCAATTACCCTTAGCAAATTGGCAGTTGTTGGGTCAATTTTGACACCAACTAAAGATTGTGTTACTTTTGGAGTTAGAACCTCCATTTGTGCTTCGCTTAATTCTCCTAGATCAACCATTCTTCTTTCATCTTCATTTTATAGAGTTAGGATCCATGGTTTGACCTCCTCATGCACTAGGATATTAATTACCTTCATCATTTCCAAAGAGTGTTGTGCAATAGTTACTTTTTGTAGTTTGCCATAAATGAACCATTTAGGAATGGTTAGACCATGAATAAAACAATTTCACTAAAGAGGTTAACTTAACTCAAAAGGGGATTTAAATTTGCATTGGGCTTCTTAGCCTTCATTGGAACAATAGAAAATTCAACTTTTTTTTTTTTTTTGTGGTGGGGGGTGTCTATAGGAATTAGATCCAACACTTCCTTCCCATTCTCTTTGTTTCCTCCATTTCTTCATCCTCAAAATCATAGGCTAATGAAAACATTTTGAGGGAATATTCAATGGTCTCTTTAGGTTCTAATGTTACAATATGAACCTCCTCCACTGGTTATCTTTGTTCTTTTACTTGGGCTAAAGAAGATGCAATTTCATTAGGCCTTCTCTCTTCTAGCCTATGTTCCACTTATGTCTCTATTTAGGAATTGATTGATTGAGTTGGTGGAGGCCTATAAGGTACACCACTCAGTAAATGGTACTACCTTGGGCTCAATTTCCATTTATCATCCCCTCCCTTTTGCTCTCTTAGCATCCTATATTTAGGTTTGATGTTGTGTTCTTTTAATCTCTTGGTGACATAAAAGAAAGAAGATGATTGATTTTGTGTAAATAGGGTCAAAAGGACCAATATGGTGATCATAAGGGACATTGACTCTCTTAGATTTCAAATGTTCTTTAACTCTTTCATGTGGATCCCATTTCCTTAGCTCATCAATTTTAAGATTGAAGGAGGTCTTGTGTTTTGAAATAGCCTCAATATTGTCCCATGATGCAAACATGGTTCTAACAATGGTTATGGGGAGGGTGTGAAGCAGTTCCTTCCTTTTGGTCTTGTAAAGACTATCTATTCCATTATAGATTTGGTTAAATACTTTTTGCTCTGTAAGCTTATTTGACACATGGACTGGTAATCTAAGGGGGGTGCATTAGGTTCCCTTAATCTTAATGATTGTACAATCTAGATATAGCCATATATCCCCTATGGCTTCAATAATTTTATTTATCAAGGGGCTGACTATCATCATTGGGCTCCTTTTGATGGCCTTATTAAGGGTAGGATAAACACAATCACATATAAATTAGATGTTATCCCTACACTTAAAGATATGTAACTTGGATTAATACTTTGACATAGTTTATTCCATATTAGGTGACCATTCCCTAAGGTTGGGAATTTTTTTTGTAGCAAGAAGATGATCCAAAAGGTATGACATCATGTGGAATTGAGTTATACTCTTCTTCTTGATTGCAAAAAAATATCTAGTTAAACATTTATTGATTACTTCACCAAGAGGAGGGATGATTTTTTTCTCAACCATGAAATAGACTAAGGGGACCCAAATCTTATCTACATATGTAGTGGTTGAGTTCCCACACAATCTATTCATCATTGTCATGATCATTCTTATTCTAGTTCTAAATTGTCCAATGGGTATGTTGCTATTAAAGTCTAAAAAGCACTTGATTTATAGAATATAGCCATAGGTCAAGGGTGATATTTTGATCATTTTATTTGGAAAAACTGGTGATTATGATTAGGTATACTTGGGGTTTAGGTAATTTATAATAATTATCAAAGGTTATGGGAGAAATATAAGTAATCTTCCTGAAACTAGCCTCATGAACAATCATACCCTTAATCTATTTTACCATCTTTAAAAATTGGAGCAAGGATATCTATGTAATGTAGTACCTTGGTTTTAGCTGATTCATAATGTAGACCTATCATTTAGATGGCAACTATGTCATAGTATATCCTTTTTGTAGACATGTTCTTCTCCTCCTCTATTATGATGGGTTGTTGGTTCTCAATGGTCCAAAATAAGCTTGACCAATTATTGTCCCTAGTGTTCATATTTATGGTGTCAAACTGTGTGTCCTTGAAAATTATCCCTTTTACATCTAAAGTTAGATAAAGCTCCACATCCTCTCTTGAGATGAATTCAACTTGGTTTTTTAATGGGTCAAAGGATAGTAAAATATCAATTTAACATTAAATCATGAAACCTAGACATTTTACATTCCAAATGGAATCCATTAACCCTACAACTTGAAACATAAAGATCCAATCTTAGAAAATTTAAATAAGATCAAACTAGAGTCATGAACAAATATGCTAACCAAACTAGGTGTGAATGATCTTCAAATAAAAACAATGTGAAAACATGCTAGTGGTACTCTGATCAAGTGAATTTTCAAATTTAAAGTACAAATTTGTACAATTAAAAACAAGGGTTCTCAACGTCCATTTCTACAAAAATGGGGACTTCTAGGGAGAAACATAGCAATATGTTAGAATCCAGAGACTCTAGTTTAGATGCATAACTAGGCTACTTATTCCACTTTATCAGGCACCATTATTAAGATCAATTCATGGTTAAATCAAGTCTTACACATGTATAATTAGGATCAAACATCAAAATATAGCCATGTTGTGTGTGTGATTTGATTCCATTTATTGACTATCATAGGATTTAGAGAACAACTTTTAGATTCATGACCTTAACCATTAACATTGACTTACATCATATTTAGATGTTTATTAAGAATCATGATTTAGCTTAGAGAAGGCTTGGGCATTGCTCTTCTTCTAGTTAGGCATCCATAGCCTTAATAAAAAGACCTTTGGCTCCACTCAAGGTCTTTCTCTACTACCAGTTAGGCATCCATAGGCCCAGTAGATATTACTAGGATCACCTCTGCTCAAAAAGTTCTTAAATTTTATAATAAGATATTTTTTTTAATTTTTTTTAGGTATTTTGACTTTCCAGTAAAGGTTGGGAACCAAATTAGCTAGGTTTTGGGTTTTCATTAAATGTTTGATCTTCAAGCAGTCATCCTTGGTTGTAAACTTTGTCCAAGGTAATTACTATTTTTTAAGTGCAAACATGACTTTGCCCTAATAATTCAAGCTTTCACCCTGTGTGTGCAACCTTTCTTAAAACCAAACTTAGATCATCACCAAGATTAAAATCTGAAGGAACAATTAACCTACTTATTATTCCTTACCATTTTCTCCAAACTATAACTCTAGGCTCACATTTCAATAATCCATGATCAACCAATGCTAAGGGGTCATACCTACATTCCTAAACTACAAGGTTTCTTGAGTAATCATATGAATCTTGATCTGAGGGTTGTCTAGAATAGACTTATTAAAATCAAGGAAAAAAGTAGGGAAAGTAAACACACCAAGAATAAATCACATCAATAGAAATCAAAGGAAACAAGCAAACAAATATATACACATTATGTACAAATAAGGGGCAAGAAAGAAAGAAACAAGAAAGAAACTAAACTAAGCCTACCTATACTAACTATAACTAGTCGTATAGTTCATTCCATGAAGAATTTAGGTGAGACAATATAGAAGTAATGTTTCAGGTATTACCCTCCTTGCAAGTCTTTTAGTTTGAAGGTATTATCCCCCAGGATTTTAACAATTTGATATGAGCCAATCTACAAAAGTGTGAACTTCCCATGTTTTCCTTTTGGTTCTAAGGCTTTATCCCAAAGAAGGACCAATTCTCCTTGTCTAAATACCTTTATATTTAAAATCTTATCAAACCACCTCTTAATAATGGTCAAGTGTCTACTAAAATTGACAAAAGATTCCTCTTTTACATCCTGCATCTATATGATGTCAAGCAATCTTGAACTTGAAAATTCTTGATCCTCCTTCATGTACTCTTGCATGAACCTATAGGTTGGCAACTTGAGTGTGATGGGAAATATAGGTTCTTGAACATATACTATAATAATGGTGATGCCTTGAGAACTTTCTTGACTCTTGTTCTATCTACTCAAAGGGCATACTCAAGTAGTTCATACCATGTTCTTGGTTTATCATCTATAGAATTTTTTATGTATTTCATCAATTTCTTATTCATTGATTGTGACACTCTATTTCCCCAATATTAATGGTTTGTTGAGAACTTGAGAATAATTTTTTTGTCATATTCCCACTCAGTCATCCTAATGGACATAAAGGTAGATCCATTATCATAGACTAGAAACACTGGTGTCTCAAACCTTATGCATATATTCTCTTTTAAAATTTTGATAACTTCTTTAGTCTTACACTTCTTGGTTGTCATTGTCTCAGTTCATCTTGTATAGTATTTTATAGTGGTTAGAACATAATTGTGACCATCTGATGAATTGAGGCTGATGACCCCCACAAAGTCTAATCCTTATTGGGCAAAAGGCTTATCAATGATGACTAGTTTCAATGGAATGGATGCCTTAAGCTCTTTAGTTTTGAATATTTGACATGAGTGGCATTATCTCACATGCTTGTGAGCATATTTGAAGATAATAGGCTAGTAATAACTAGAACTAAGGATCTTGTTATCTATTGTCCTTTTAGATGGATGCCCACTTCCCAATTTTTCATGAAAGGTGCTCAAGATCTCAATTGCTTCTTATTTGGACATACATCTTAGGTAAATACCTTCAAATTTATTCCTATATAACACTCCATCTTTGATCAATAAATGTGTTGCCTTGAGCCTTAAATCTCTTTTTTACTTTCTACTTAACCCTGTAGGACTATAGCCATTGGTTATCAAATGAACGTTGGGATCATACCAATCATTAGGCTAAAATTTTTGTTGGTATACCTACATAACACTCAGTTTAGGATTATTATTAGCAATTAACTAAATTAAACCTTGGCATCTTACCAAATTGGTAGTCTTCATCTCTAGATCATATTTTTAAGGACATACATCAACTTACCTCTCCTTTTTCCAAGTTCACATTGACTCAACATTAGCTTAGTGGTAGGGTTTGGTAGAACTATAAGTACTTTATTTCTAAGGATATAGTGTCTAAATTTCTTCATTGGCTTGACTAAAGAAAATGCTTGTTTGTCAATCCAAAAATATTTTATATCAACATTTTTTAGGTTAGTACTCATGAAAGCAATGGGGTGATCACACTTATCTATCTTCTGAGTTAGAACAACAACTATTGTATGATCAGAGGTAAAGGAATAAAGATATAAATATTTAATAAAATATGGACTTATTAGTACATGAGCTTGTCTAATTGATTTTTTGATGTATTTGAAAGCTTTTTTAGTCTCCTCATTCCATGTTATCTTTTCATCTTTCTTCAACATGTCATTTATTGGCTTCACAATCTCTACACAACCATAAATGTACTTTTTGACAAAGTTGATTTTACCAAATAAAGACTTTAGTTCTTTCCTACTGTTAGGGGGTTCTATATTTGATATTGAATTTACTCTATTAGGGTCTATAGAGATCCCCTCCTTGGTTATGACATGTCCTAATAGGTTTTCCTTAGTTACACAAAAAATGCTCTTCTTTGTGTTGAGATAAATTCCATACGTTCTGCATCTCTTGAATACTTATTACAAGTGAATAATGTGGTCATCCATATTCTTAGAAAAGATAGTTAGATCATCCATGTATATAATAATTCACTTACCTATGAGGACTTGTAATGCATGATCCATTAGTCTTTGAAATGTTGCACCTACATTGATTAATCCAAAAGGCATTCTTTTGTAGGAAAAAGTGCCTTAGTAGTAAATGCAGTCTTCATCATGTCTTCCTTGTTCACTAGTACCTGATTATACCTTAAAAATTCATCAAGGAAAGACATAATAGCAGAACCAAAAATAATTTGGAGTACTTGGTCAAGAGAAGGTAGGGGTAATTATCCTTTTTAGATGCTCTATTCAGATTTCTAAAGTCAATGCACAATCTAATTTCACCATTCTTCTTTCTAAATAGCACCAAGTTGGCTACCCAGGTAGAGTTTCTAATAAAAAACACTATCTTAGCATCTAGTAAATTTTGTCCTCTTTTTATATCATTGGTTCTAGGATAGGTTTGACTGGACTTTGTTTTTACCTAAAAAAATTATAGGCTTATCTCGATGGTATGGTGTGGGTTATGACTCTAGGATCAAAGATCTTTAAGTCAATTATAGGACCATTCTATTACATCTTTATACTTGGTCAAAAAATATTTGGCTCTCTTAATTTCAATGCTTGTGAAGGCTATATCAATGTTCACCAACTAAGGTTGACCTTGGGAACCTAGGTCCATTGTATTATAGTCCTTCCCATATAACTTAGGAATATTGATAGTCTCAGCTAGTTTGTCTAAATCAAAAAATTTCTCTAAGGCTATCATTCCTTTATGGATCTTATTGTCACTTAATTAAATGACCTTGTCATCAATTTTTCATTCAACTTTATCATTATCAAGGGCATTTTCATTATCCTCATCAATTATGTGAGACTCAAATACCCATGAGTTAATAATGAAATTTATAATCTACTGATCATCACTGAATACTTACAAGTGGTTGACATTATTTGGAACTAAGGGACATGGAACTAATTCAATGTTAAGGCTTTGTAACTTAGAAATTTGAATGGGCATAAGGTTGGCTATAGTTAAAGCAAGTTCAATAGTAGCCTTATTTCATTCCCTAGGGATTAACATAATGTTGAAAGCATCAAAACATTCAATTAAGTCCCATACTCTAAACTTATACTTCTTGAGATATGATAGCTTACATTGATATTTACTTTTGACCTAATTAACTACTAGTTCTAAATCACCAAAAACTAATAGTTCCTTGACCTTGTATTTGATTTCAAATTATAATCCAAGAAGAAGTGCTTCATACTCTACAAGATTGTTAGTGTATGGGAATTAGAGTTTATAAGAGGCATTCTGTTCCTTCCCGATGAGATTGATTAATACCACTCCTACTCTAGACTTTGATTTACATCTAGCACAGTCAAAATAAAACTTCCATAATCTAGGCATAGCATGAAAAGTTTTAGAGTTACATACCTTTGTGGTGTTAAGAGTGTAAACAACTAGATCTAAGTTAACCATGTTGACCCTTTCATTATTTTCATTATACTCGGTGATCATACGCTTCATCTTAGACTCCCTCTCTATCTTGATCTGATTGGGAACTACTTTCTAGGGCAATCACATGTGTGAGTAGTTAGTTGACATGTAATTATTGAGTTGTGGAGCCAAAAGCTTCACTAAATGTGAAAATGTGGAGGTGACTGGGTTACACAGTAACTAACATCAGTCAGAGCCAATTGACATTAGTTAGGGGTCAACCGACATCGGTTATCTTTAGCTACATAGTAACCATCATCGGTTATGGTCGGTTGACATTGGTCAGACAGGAACCAACATCGGTCACCTGTGTGTTTCCAGAACTGTTCTAATTTTAGACAAACAGTTAGTTTGCATGTAAAGACTAATTTTAGTCTTGAGTCCACTTTTCTAATTATTGTTTGCTTTGGGTTTTATTTAAGAGACCCATGGGGCTATATTGTAATGTAAGCAAGATCAATTAGATCTGCAAGTGTGCAAGATCAAGAAGATCTCTAGAGAGGTGTGTGCAAGATCAATTAGATCTATGGGGTAGCAAGATCAAGAAGATCTGTAACACAAGTAAGCAAGATCAATTAGATCTACAAGTGTGCAAGATCAAGAAGATCTATGGAGAGGTGTGTGAAAGATCAATTAGATCTGTGGGGTAACAAGATCAAGAAGATCTGCAACACAAGTAAGCAAGATCAATTAGATCTGCAAGTGTGCAAGATTAAGAAGATCTACAGGGAAGGTGTGTGTGTAAGATAAATTAGATCTACGGGGTAGCAAGATCAAGAAGATCTAAAACACAAGGGGTGAGCAAGATCAGTTAGATCTGCAAGGTGCAAGATCAAGAAGATCTATTAGAGATAACTCATGATTAGATTTGGTTATTATTGATTAAGAGAGAGAACTCTTGAAAGAGAATTATTGTACACCTATGAGGTGTGAGGAAGAGAGAGATTTATTCATTGTATTTCCTTCTAGAAGAGTTTAATATAGATTGTATTATTTCTCGTATCTCCTATTCTTTGTTGTTTCTAATTTCTAGTTACTTATTACTTCTGGTTTAATTTCATGTTTAGTTGCTTATACAAAAGTAATCAATTGTGATCTAAGATCCTGACAAGTGGTATAAGAGCTATTGTAAGGTCCTGATAAGTGGTATCAGAGCTACTATAAGGTCTTGATAAGTGGTATCAGAGCTACTGTGTATACACTAACAACTAATAATTGGTATCAGATTAGGTTAGTGTTTGTTGATTACAGAAGTCACTCACAGGGGTTTTTGTTTGAGTGGGAGTAAAGCAATGGCAGATTAAAGTAAACTAAGAATGGAGAAATTCAATGGCAAGAATTATCAATTATGGAGGATGCAGATTGAAGATTATCTGTATCAAAAAGATCTATACTTACCATTGGGTGGGGTTTCAAGTAAGCCCATAGTTATGAAAGATGAATAATGGAATGTTCTTGATCGAAAGGCTCTTGGATCTATAAGGTTGATCCTAGCAGCTTCTGTGATTTCCAACTTATCATAGGCAAATACAATGGTAGAGTTAATGGATACTTTGGAAAATTTATATGAAAAACCCTCAGCTTTGAATAAGGTATATCTTATGAAGCAATTATTTAATTTGCAAATGCAGGAAGGTGGATCAGTATCTAGTCGTCATAATGATTTCCATATGATTGTAAATCAGTTAAATTCAGTCAAAATAGTTTTTAATGATGAAATTAAGGCTCTCTTAATCTTATGCTCTTTACCTGAAAGTTGGGATAGTTTGTTAATGGCAGTTAGTAATATTGCATCTGCTTCAAATATCTTGAAAGTTGATGATGTTGTTAGTGTAATCTTGAATGAAGAAATTTGCAAGAAAAGCACAGGGGAAACATCAGGTAATGCTTTAAGTGTTGAAAGCAGGGGAAAGCAAAGAGAGAAGGGCAAGAAAGGGAAATCAAGGTCAAAGATAGGTAGTAGATCCAAATCTAAAAATGGAAGAATAACCTGTTGGAATTGTGGAAAGAAAGGGCATGCAAAGAAAGATTGTTGATTGAAATAAAATCAGCATGAAGGTAATAAAGAAGCAAATGATGCAGGTATTGTTGCACAAGATGCTCTTATATTTTCTTTGGATAGTCAGGTAGAATCATGGGTTTTAGATTCTAGTGCTTCTTTCCATGCTACCCCAAATAGAGAATTTTTCAATTATTATGTCCATGGAGACTTTGGAAAAGTTTATTTAGGGGGTGGTGAGCCTTTCAAATTGTTGGCAAAGGAAAAGTATAGCTGAAATTGTAGAATGGAAACACATGGGTGTTGAAGGATGTCATGTATGTACCCATCCTAAAGAGGAATATAATTTTTGTAGGAAATTTGGGTGATGAGGGTTGCACAGTAACTCTCATAGCTGAATCTTGGAGAGCTTCCAAGGGTGCACTTGTATTAGCTAGAGGTAAGAAACTAGGTACACTTTATCTATCTACTTGTATTACTGATTCTCCTTCTATTTTATCTACTTCAGATGTAGATGCAAAGATGTGGCATTGTAGGCTTGGTCACATGAGTGAGAAGGGAATGGATATTCTTAATTCAAAAGGTAAGCTTTCAGATTTGATAGATCTAGATTTTTGTGAGCATTGTATTTTTGGGAAATAGAAGAAAGTGAGATTTCTTAAAACTGGGTCAACAAAGAAGCACAAGTTGGAGCTTATTCACACAGACATGTGGGGACTACATCAGGGAGCTTCTATTGGAGGATCACAGTATTATGTTTCTTTCATTGATGATGCTACAAGAAAGGTATGGGTTTATTGCATCAAGAAGAAATTTGATGTTTTTGACACATTTAAGAAATGGAAAGCCTTAGTTTTCAATGAGAAGGTGATGTACAGTGATCAGCTAAAGAGGATAAATAATTCTGAGTAGGGAAATCTTGATTTGGATGAGGTTATGTTCCAAAATGAGCTCATGGGTAAAAATCATCACTCATAAGAAAACACAGACACCAACATCGATCAGGTAGAGACTGACATCGATCAGGCAAGAACTGACATCGATCAGGTGAAGACCAAAGTCAGTGATGTCAGGTAGGTGGAAACTAACATCGGTCAGATGGAAATTGATGTTGGTTAGGTTGGTCAGGTGGAACCGACATTGGTCAGGTGCAAACCGAGAGATGACCAAGATTGGTCACTGTCAAAATGAAATTTGGGCAGACAGTAAGCTGTCAATGAGTCTTCAATGCCCATGAGGAGGTCTAAAAGGGTAAGTAAACCTCTAATTCATTATTCCCCTTATTTATACTACTTGTTTCTCACTGATGGTGGAGAACCAAAAAAATTTGTTGAGGTAATGCAAGTAGAATCTAGGAAACAGTGGGAGCATGGCATGAATGAGGAAATTGATTCCTTGGAAGAGAACCAAATGTGGGATTTGGTAGAGTTGATAGCCAGAAAGAAAGCACTGAAATACAAATGGATATACAAGGTAAAGGAAGGTGAGAATGGACAAATGAGACATATGGATAGGTTGGTGTTGGAGAGGTTCAATATGCAGGATGCAAAACTGGTAAGCACACTAGACCAGATATTGCCCAAGCAGTGGGAGTTGTCAGCAAGTTTATGGCCAATCCAGGAAAGGAACACTGGAAAGCAGTTTAGTGGATTCTCAGATATCTAAGAGGGACCAGTAGTAGGCATTTATGCTATGGAGGGTCAAACACTTTTCTACATGGGTATGTAGATTTAGATATGGCAGGTGACTTGGATGGTAAGAGAAGCACCATAGGATATGTGTTCACTGTTGGTGGAACGATGATTAGCTAGATTTAAAAGTTGTAGAAGGTTGTTGCCTTGTCTACTACAGAGGTAGTATACATTGTAGTCATAGAGGCTAGCAAGGAAATGATATGAATGACTCGGTTCATGAAAGAGTTGGGAAAGGAGCAAGAGAGTTGTAGATTGTACAGTGATAGTCAAAGTGCAATTCATTTGGCAAAGAATTTAGCCTTTCATTCAAGAACCAAACATATATAGCTTAGGTACCACTTCATTATACATGTATTGAAGGATGGACAGTTAAAGTTGGAAAAGATCCATACGGATAAGAACCCTACTGATATATTAGCAAAGTCAATAATAAAGGAGAAGTTGAATCTTCATTCAACTTTTGTTGGTCTTCAAGATTGAACTTTAAGATGGAAAAACAAGCTAGAAATAAATTAGAGGATGTTATTGTATAGGTACAGGTGCAACTATTTATCTCCAAGTGGGAGATTGTTGAGTTGTGGAGCTAAAAGCTTCACTGAATATGCAAATGTGGAGGTTGCTGGGTTACACAGTAACCAACATCAATCAGAGCCAACCGACATCGGTTAGGGGTCAACTGACATCAATTATCTTTAGCTACACAGTAATCGGCATCAGTTATGGTCGGCCAGCATCGGTCAGATAGGAACTGACATTGGTCACTTGTGTGTTTCTAGAACTGTTCTAATTTTAGATGAACAATTAGTTTGCTTGTAAAGTCTAATTTTATTCTTGAGTCCACTTTTCTAATTATTGTTTGCTTTGGGTTCTATTTAAGATACCCATGGGGCTGTATTGTAATGTAAGCAAGATCAATTAGATCTGTAAGTGTGCAAGATCAAGAAGATCTGTGGAGAGGTGTGTGCAAGATCAATTAGATCTACGGGGTAGCAAGATCAAGAAGATTTGTAACACAAGTAAGCAAGATTAATTAGATCTGCAAGTGTGTAAGATTAAGAAGATCTGTGGAGAGGTGTGTGCAAGATCAATTAGATTTGTGGGGTAGCAAGATCAAGAAGATCTGCAACACAAGTAAGCAAGATTAATTAGATTTACAAGTGTGTAAGATCAAGAAGATCTATGAGGAAGGTGTGTGTGTAAGATCAATTAGATCTTTGGGGTAGCAAGATCAAGAAGATTTACAACACAAGGGGTGAGCAAGATCAGTTAGATCTACAAGTTGCAAGATCAAGATCTGCTGGAGACAACTCAGGATTAGAGTTGGTTGTAATTGATTGAGAGAGAGAACTCTTGAAGGATAATTATAGTACACCTACGAGGTGTGAGGAAGAGAGAAATTTATTCATTGTATTTCCTTTTGGAAGAGTTTAATACATATTATATTGTTTCTCGTATCTCTTATTCTTTATTGTTTCTAATTTCTAGTTACTTATTACTTCTGATTTAATTTCATGTTTAGTTTCTTATATAAAAGTAATCAATTGTGATCTAAGATCCTGACAAGTGGTATCAGAGCTACTGTGTATACACTAACAACTAACATTAACCATTTAAAGCTCTTGTGAAATCTCTACTCAACAACATTCCATAAGCATTAGGGATGTTTACCACTTGGATTTTAATGAACTATTATATCCTTGGTTGAGAAGCAATCTACATGTGAACATTCAACAATTCACCAATTACCTTGACTCTTGATTTATCTAATTAAGTTACAACTCTATCATATTTAATTGGAATGAAACCAAGTTGTTCATAAATATCTTTAGGCATGATATTTGCATATGCACTAGAATCTAACAAACAATTATGAAAATACTTACCAGAGATCCTGATTATAAGTAGGAAAGGTGAAACATCTACCTTACTTATGTGTATTACAATGTTATCATGTGTAACCTTTTGAGACTTACCAGGCTTCTTAGACATAGAGTCTAACAACATATCCATTTATTCTATAATCTAAGTTAAGTCATGCAAAGTAATGTTAGATTTGATCCTTTTCATGTCCTCCACTATATTATATCCACTCCTATTTAAATAATTAAATGTATCATCACTAGTTTTAGAGGTACTTCTTTAGGAGGATCTAGATTATTATTTGATGTAGTATCAGGAGGAGTGTCAAAATTATTTGGTGGAGTTGAGATAGTCAAAGGTTTTTTTTGCTCCCTATTCCTTAGAGGATAGGTCTTATTTAGATATTACTAAAAATCATAAATCTCCTTAGTGATATCCTCAAGTTCATTCTCTTCTTGAAATGGGAACTCAAATGTCTTCACCATGAGAGTTGAATCAAAAAATTTAGATGACCTTGAAGAACTTGAGGTACCTGGACCATTGTCTTTATTAGGTACAAATTCAAAAGTGCCTAACTCTTCTTGAAAAGATTCAAAAGCATTGTAAAATTATAGATAATCTAATTCACCATGTTTTAAAGTACAATGAAATCTACAATCATCTAGTAAGGCAACATCACTAAGATTTATATCACTCACATTCTTATTAGCAAATAACACATTGTTATGGCTATTTTTTTTGTTATTTGGAAATCTATTTGAAGGCCAATTGAATCTTTGGAAAGAGAAGTTCTTGTTAGATCTTTCCCTAGTATTACCAACTTTATTTTAAAACTAAAGGAAATCAGTGCTTAGATTTTAAACCATATTTAAGATAGATTCATTCTCATTTTTGGGTGCCTTAGAATTATGAACATGAGTATTGCTACTGGATGCATGCATCAAAGTTATTTGGTCTTGTGGGTGAGATCCGATAGCATCATTATTTAATAATCATAGGTTTTAGCTAGGATGTGTATGACTTAAAGGTAATTGGTTTAGAACTAGAAGCTAATTTAAGGTAGGCATATTTTGAATGACATTTAGAATAGGCAAATTTAGATTAATGTTGGGAATATTGTATGTCATTTGGCCTTGTGGTTGCATCTAATCATTAATTATCACAACTTTGGCATAGGATATGGCTAATGTATTAATGACCTAAGCAGATTTTTTAAGAAACACATAAGTCATGGGATCCAAGGCATCCTTGTAAATCTCTAAGGCTAAAGCCTCATCAGGTCTATAAGGAGATATGGTCTTGCTAAACATTTTCTAGAATCTAGTATTAAAGGCTCTTATGGGCTCATTTGAATCTCTTTTAACTGTGGTAAACTACTAATACAAAATGAAAGGACTAATGATTTTACCAAATTGATCAATAAATATTATGTTAAAATCATTCTAGATAGCTATGTAGCTTTCAGGAAGGTTTAGTAATCATTCATATGTAGTATCTTTGAAAGTAAATGGAAATAATCTGCATGCTACATCTTCATGAATAACATTCAAAAGTCTTAACCATCTTTGAAACTTTTATTGTGTTCCTCAACCATTAAAACACCATTATGACTAAAAGTAGGCAAATATTTCTCAAGATTATGAGGAAGGTCATATACCACACTTGACACATTGATTAAAGAACCACCTAACCAAGCCATACCTTGATATGGATTAAATGTAGGAATACCTTGAATTGGTGAAGTTGGTTGAGAATTTGAAAGTCTACACTTATCTTTGTCTTTCCTAGCTCTCTTATGAAATTCTAATGAAAGAAGGGGAAGCCTTGTCTCTGAATGTGACTTGGTCCTTATCCTTGGCAATTCCATCTTGAAATCTTTGAACCCTATTTGAAATATGATGTGTAAATCTTATTTTTGCAAATAAAAATGATAAAACTAGCATATTAAGCAAATTTTGCACAAATATATATAAATAAGAACAAAAGACATCAATATTTAACTAAATTAGATCAAAAATATGTCCAAATACATGAATATGAATGATATTTACATTTCTAAGCTCAAATAAACTCAAATTTGGAAAGATCCAATCAATCTTTGAACAAAACCACTATTGATTGCCTCAATGCCTTGGATTTATAGATCTCAAGTTATCTTTACCATAATTAATCATGTATCTTTAAAGGATATCTATCTTTGTCTAAATAAGCATAAATATGGGTATAAAACCATAAAAATTAATGATCTTTACACAAATATGATAAAAGAAACATAAATATGAAAATAATATATCAATCTTTGAATAGAATTCACCAAAATTAGGAAAAATGTTGCAAATTTTCAAAGATTTAACTAATGCCCTCCTTCTAGAACCAACAAAATGCATTCCCTATTGATGCTTAAAAGTGTATCATAGGTGGTTCTTAGTGTTTAAGAAACACGACTCATTTCTAAATTCAGAGAATCTAATGGATGAGTTACAGGTTGTGATAATCCTATTATCTTTGATGGAATAGAGGTAGAACAAGTGGAATATTTCACAAATTTATATTAGTTGGTGGTTAGGAGCCATCATGGCCTCATAGTTGATCTTTGATTTTGAAGATAACCTATGTTATTTAAAGTGAATTATGATCAAAACTAAGTCTAAAGATAAACTAAGATGAGTATTCACAATAAAACTGATCTAAAGTGAATTGATAAAAAAAGAGCAAAAGAAAGGGTAAGGTAGAGAAGAAATATGTTGTTGATCTTTAACCCAAACATTATGACAAAGTTCAAGTTTCATATGAATATGCATTTAACCAATATATTACATGAAGTAGCATAAGCTCAAATCCTATCACACATTAGTCAAACATCTAAGGATAGTATGAAATGGTGCAAATAAGGACCAGGTTCACTTTAAAGATTCACCCTTGTAAGAAAATAACATTAGCACATATGTAAGAAAGGTAAAGAAAATGAAGTAAACCTCGGCACTTTCAACTAATCTAGAATTAGATCAAATTATCAACTTTACACTTAAATATGCACATCTATAATTCATAAGAACCATTTAAATCTAATATTTAGACTAGACAAATGAAAGAGAAACCATGGTAATAGTTCACATAAGTAAATGTGGGAAAACTTTGTAGAACTCCTTGATTTGTATTAATTTTCTCAAAGTTATAGAATAGTTTTTGGCTAAAAAACCCCCTGCTTCCAATTGAAAATACCTATTTATATAGACAATTCATGAGGTATGCCAGTTAGTCATGTTAAATATTAAGAATAGTTGTCCTTTTAAAATTCTTTGAGAACCTTCTAGACATTATAAAATGAATAGCATATAAGCAATGTGCTTTACAAGCTGCACATGCCTTTACTAAAGAATATTCTCTTTTCAAAATTTATACAAGATTAATTATAAAAAGAATATTCCTAATCCAACTAACTTTGAGACCCTTTTGTTGATGCAGTCTTTTGCCTTCCCTATAGGATCTTAATCCTATAATGTTGCTCATTAATAAGTTGGAGGTCAAAAATAGGTCTCATGAAGAGGTCTTTTTCTTGATCCTATAGGCCCCTGAGATACTTTTTATCTCTTTCTAATGGTTTCTTGATATTTTTATCATCTCCTACCTTCTCCTTAGGTGACAAATGTAAGCCCATGATCTTCTTGTTATCATCCCCTATCTTCTCTTGTCCTTGATTTCTCACTACCTACATGAATTGAGTAGTTATATGTTTGAGCTCCTCATCAGTGATAAATCCCAATGGACTATATATGGTGGGATCTTTGATTAGGCTATCCAATATGTGCAACATCTTATCTTCCTATTATTTAAGATCCCTAATAATGTCATCTATTTACTTAGACTAGTTTCTCAAGGCTTTGACTTTATTCACTAATATAGCCATAGCCTTATTTAACTAGGCTAGACTGATTGTTCTAATTTCAAGGATTTGGTTCTTGGTCAAGGCTTTTAAAAAATCTTTCACTTGATATATTGAATCCTACCATTCACCAACTTGACTTGTAGCCATAGTACTTTGTTTATTTACTACATCTTGCCTGTCCCTGATTGTCTTTAAGTAATTGAACAAATTAGCCATGGTGTCTTCAAACTACTTGAACTTGTCTTCTATGATTGATAAGATTGGTGTCCCTTTTAGATTCTTATTATATTGCAATACACCTTTGATCATTATTTTTAATTACTCTAACTAAGCCTGAGTCATTTCAAGAACATTTTATTAAAATATTGGGTCCTAGTTAGGCTTTTATCCTTCAACTGGAGTTAATCTAACAAAAGGTTCCATTTTTTGGAAATTGAAATCCTCTCCACCAACTATGGCCTTTTTCTCAGTTACCCTTTACAAACTGGCAGTTGTTGGGTCAAATTTGACACCACCTAAAATTGTGTTACTTTTGGAGCTGGAGCCTCCATTTTTTCTCCACTTGATTCTCCTAGAGTATCCATCCTTATTTCATCTTCCTTTTGTAGAGTTAGGATCCATGTCTTGACCTCCTCATAGAATGGGATATTGATTGCCTTCATCATTACCCAAGGGTGTTGTGTAGTAGGTAATTTTTATAGTTTTCCATAGATGAACCATTCAAGAATGGTTGGACCATGAATCAAATTTTCTTCACTAAAGAGGTTAAATTCACTCAAAAGAGGAGTGAAAGTCACCTTGGGCTTCTTATCCTTCACTATAATAATGGAAAATTTAGATTTTCTTTTGGGGGTATCTATAGGAACTAGATTCAACACTTCTTTCCCCTTATCTTCCTTTGTTTCCTCCATTTATTCATCCTCATACTCATAAACTAATGACAAAATTTTGAAGGCATATTCAATGGTCTCACTAGGTTCTAATGATACCGTATGAACCTCCTCCACTAGTGATCTTTATTCCTCTACTTAGGCTGAAGAAGATGTAATTTCATCAACCCTTATCTCTTTTGGCTTATGTTCCACTTGTGTCTCTATTTGGGAATTGAATGATTGAGTTGGTGGAGGCCTAAAAGGTACACCACTTAGTAAATGGTACTACCTTAGGCCCAATTTCCATTTATCATCCCCTCCTTTTTGATCTCTCAACATCCTAGATTCAAGTTTGATGTTGTGTTCTTTTAATCTCTAGGTGACCTTAGAGAATGAATATGATTTTGTATAAATAAGGTTAAAAGGACCAGGTTGGTGATCATAAGGGACATTGATTCCCTTAGATTTTAAATGTTCTTTAACTCTTCCATGTGGATCCCATTGCCTTAGCTCATAAATTTTAAGATTGAAGGAGGTCATATATTTTGAATCAGCCTTAGTATTGTCCCATGATGAAAACATGGTTATACTAATGGCTGTGGGGAGGGTGTGAAGTAGTCCCTTCCTTTTAGTCTTATAAAGACCATATATTCCATTATAGATTTGGTAAACTACTTCTTGCTCTGCAAACTTATTGGCACATGAATTGGTAATCTGAGGGGAATACATTGGGTTACCTCAATCCTTATGATTATACAATATGGATATATCCATATATCATCCATGACTTAAAAAAAATCTTTATTATGGGGTTTAATATCATCATTGGGCTCCCTATGATGGCCTCATTAAGGGTAGGATAAATAGGATCACATATGAATTGTATGTGATCCCTATACTTAAAGATATGTAACTTGGAGTAATATGGTGAGATAGTTTGTGTCCTATCAAGTGAACATTCCCTAAGGTTTGGAATTTATTTTATCAATAAGAGCATCCATAAGGTATGATATCATGTCGAATTGAGTTCTACTATTTTTCTTAATTTTAAAAAATTATTTAGTCAAACAGGGGTTTATTACTTCACCAAGAGGAGGGGTGACTTGTTTTTCAACCATGAAATAGACTAAAGGGACCCAAATATTGTCTAAATATGTAGTGGTTGACTTCCCACATGCTTTTTTTATCATTTTCATGATCATTATTATTCTAGGTCTGAATTGGCCAATGGGTTTGTTGTTATTGAAGTTTAAAAACACTTGATTTCCATAATATAGCCATAGGACAAGGGTGATCTTTAAATCATTTTATTTTTCCCAATTGGTGATTATGGTCAGGTCTACTTGGGGTTTAGGTAATTTATAATAATTTTCAAAGGCTATGGGAGAAATATAAGTAATCTTCTTGAAACTACCCTCATGAACAATCATACCCTTATCTATTTTTCCATATTTAAAAAATAGAGTAAGGATATATATGTAGTGTAGTACCTTAGGTTTAGCTATTATATAATGCATAATTGTCATCTAGATGGTGAATATGTCATAGTAGAGCCTTTTTGTAGACATGTTCTTCTCCTCCTCTCTTTTGATGGACTACTCATTCTTAATGGTCTAAAACAAGCTTGACTAATTATTATCCCCAGTGTTCAAACATGTGACATCGAACTGTGTGTCCTTGAAAATTATCCCTTATGTGTCTAAATTCAGATAACCCTCCACATCCTCTCTGGAAATACCTTTTTGAGATTCCATAGCTTGTAAAATTATTAAAGTGTTCACTAGTGATCTATACTTTGGCTTTGGATTGAATTATTCATGCATAGATGATAAATCAACTCTCCTTGAATCATTTATAATAAACACAAGGTTAAATTAGGGTTATCATACTTGTTAGGGTTTCTTTGAAGGTCTTCTCAATGCTTTAATGGTGGTAACTAGTTCATATGGTGAGCTTTGTGCCTTAAATTTTAATTTAATCATGTATTTATACCTTTGCATTTTCTGAGCTGACAAAATCTTCAACTTAGCATATTATGCTTATGTGGTTCTGAGTGGTATCACCATGGCATCCTACTGATTAATATTTAAAATATGACCATTTATCTCTTTTGGACACATGTCAATATTTTATTGGTTGTGGGCCCTTTGAAAATTTTTCCTCACCTCACACTATTTGATTTATTTACATGGATCAATATAGTTCATTGATCTTGATCAAGGAGGTTAGACACCATTAGTTTTTTTATATTCTCCATGGTTTTGACAATTGTCACTTTTACATTCATCCTAGTCTTTGTTGATCTCACACTGTTGGATAATCTCTACCTAGATGAATGTGCTATATTGATCTTGATCTATTAAATTATGTCTCTTGCTCTATGAACCATTGATCAAAATGTGTATGCTCATCTACGTACCATCAATCTTTGAAAGATGATTTATCTTTAATTTATGGCTTAAGGTTATGCCACTTGTCATCTCTATATTTATTCTCAAGGATTTTGACTTTTCAACCTTCATCATGTACCATCAGATCTCTATTTGGCTGAATCAATTTGCTCTATCAGATCTTAATCTAAGGGGTGGAATGCCTTTGGCTGCTCAATGTTCCTTTACTAAAATTTTGATACTTGTCACCTTCTTGCTTGTATCAAGGTATTTTGAATTTTCAACATTGATCTCATATTATCAGATCATCTTTGTCTCATCAATCATGCTTCATCAAGTCATCCTTTATTGCATACCATATATCTTGTGATTAATAAAATAAAACTAAGTCAGGATAGGGAAATATAAATAAATTAAGCTAAAGTCTTAGACTATGGTTTTGTTCATATTGAAAAACATGATAAAACCTTAGGATAAAATTTTTTAGTTAAGTTCTAAAACATAATAAAAGGGACCTCATGAATAATAAAAGGCATGGCATAAAGTTTTAGCCTAAGGTTTTTATTGCATTCATAAATACAATCAAAACTTTAGGATAAGGCTTTAGGTTAAGTTTAGGATATAACAAGGGGGATCCTGTGATTAGTTAGACAATGTGGAGATAAAAGGAATAAAGGGGGCTCAGGACATAAAGGACCAAGTATAAATTTTTTAGACTAAGGTTTGGTCATGTTGATAAATACGACTAAGCCTTAGGATAAAAAATTAAACTAAGTCTATGAATTAATTAACCATTCCCACGTAAAT